>JANAVB010003398.1:6413599-6841099 GCA_029216955.1 Iris pallida | reverse complement strand
GAGTAGCAGTGATATGAAACTGAAAACAGTGTGTGTTAGAGAGTGAGAGTTAACTATGTGTGTTCTCAGATTGGTATGTGTGTGCGATCAGTGAGAGACAGTGTGTGTCTGCAGTCCAGAATAGCAAATCAGTGTGTGTGTAATAGGAATAGACAGTGAGTGAAGGAAGGGAAACCATTTATATTACAATTTCAGTCCCATATATTCGAAACCTCATTTCGAATTCAATACACAACCAAACAACCCCAAAATTGAACCATAGTTAGATTATAAGTAGGAGTATAACATTAGGGACTTAAACTAATATTTAACAGCATTAAATAGGTTAATCTAACTGTCAAAATTCGAAATGGAAAACTAGAAAAATACAGAATGTATAGAGTATCAGGTTTTTAGGGAAAAATGGAAAATGTAAATCAAAACGTGTTAATCATGCAATTCATTGGTTGGTAATTGGTGTCACATGTGTGAGTGTACTAGGGAAAGCCATTCATGTCCACTAGAGTGGACATGAAGTGTCCAAGCACAGAAAACAATGTATCAGGAAACTGTGAAATATCAGGCCTCGTGCGGCCATGTCGAGCCACATTGGACTCGATGCATAACACGAGAGACCATGTGCTCGAGTTTAGTGTTAGACTAGGTCTAGGTGAGTGTGTCAGTGTCCACAAAGTGTGTCCACGACGTGTCCAGGAGGGATACGAACAGCGTATCAGTGCCTGATAAAACCCGACTGAACCATCAGTCGAGACTAGTACAGAGTCTCGTGCGTGTCCGACATAACACGAGACAACTCGAGGTTTGGGGGCCCTCGTGTCAGTCACTGCCCCCACCCCCTCGTCAAATCCTAGCTCACTACGTGGCCTGTGCAACGAACACGAGGCCACGAGCAGTAGGGGAATAGCACAGCTCGCGCGCACGTCTGCACCCGCGTGTGCACGTATCCAAACCGACACGACACGAGACCAAATCTACCTCAGTCCATCAGAAACATGTAAGCTACATTAAAATACGATTTCCTATTCAGAAACTTTCCTAAAAATAAATCAAAATGCCCTTTGGGGCATTTCATCAAACACTTAAACCCATGGGCTGATACGTGTCCATTTAGGACACGAATAGGACACTAAATCCTACAGAAATCTAGGGTTAGCTAGGGGACCCTTATATCTAGGTCATTATGCAATAAAATCAGCATCTAATAAAGTGTTTTAGTGATTTACCTAATGGTGTCCAAATGTAAGAAAAGCTTCAATAGGGGGGTTCTTCTTGCTAGCAAACTTCTTCAAATTGCTCACAAACTGAGATTGAACACCATAAACAACAAGTATTCCTAAATTAGAACCTATTGCAATTTGTTTGGGTGGAAAAGGAATTAAAATGGATTTTCTAGGAATTAATGAAGATGGAGACCTACCTCTTTCTAAAACTTGAGAAATTCTAAGGAGGCTAGCCCTAATTTCTAGGAGACTATTTATAGGGTGGGAATCCCTAGGCTAAGTGTTCGCCAGCCACTAGTGGATTAGGGTTAGGTTAGGTTCACATGGTATTGGGCTTTGGGCTTAACCACTAATCATGACTTGTGAAGTCACAAGTCATTAATAAATTCTCTATTCTAAATCCTATTTCCAAATTGATTCTATTAACTAGAATATGGTTAACATAATTTAACCTAGGGTTTCATAATCTAACCAAGTCACTAAAACTAGGTTTAGGTCCTAGGCTAGTCTACAAGGTCCAAACTAGTCTCAAATCAACATACCACTTATCAGTTTAATTAATCAATATTAAAATCACATAAATTCTAATAAATCTAAATAATTCACAATAAATAAATCCCAAAAATTTAAAAATGACCAAAATACCCTAAAGCTAGAAATGTGGTAGTGACAGTAGCAGGGCTTTGGGAGGAAATAAATTTTGGGTAAAAATTTGAGAATGAGAAAGAAAGCGTTACTATTTCACTTTTACTCGTGGACAGCGATGGAACTTTCTGTCGCTAATCAGTCAGTATATATATATATATAGCGACATACTAGTGACGAAATTAGCGACGTATATTTATATTGTATTTTACATCAGAAATTAGTAGCTAGGCAGTTGCTATTCCGTCGCTATATATATACTGACTGATTAGCAACAGATAGTTCCGTCGCTGTCCACGAATATAATATTTTTACTTCCATCAATAAATTTAGTCACTAATTAATAATATTTTTGTAGTGGGATCATAACAACAGCATTTCTTGTGCTCAAAACTAAAATCGAGTATAACACACTTGGCTGATTGAGCTGTCAGCTTCGTGCTTTCAACCTCAAGAAGAAGAATAAAACAATTATAACCAAACGTGCGAAGCTTAATGTAATCATGAGGACATGAAAAAGGCACTCATAAGGTGTCCGACCAGAAAAAATAGACGAGGGAGTGATATTGATAATATTAACAGAGGTAGGAATGGCCTATGTCCAGAATGTTTGAGGAGCAAAAGCGGATGTCAAAAGAGCATGAGCTGTCTCAAGTATATAACGATGTTTGCACTCGGCTAGCCCCATTTTGTTCATGAGTGTAAGGACAAGACTGTTGAAAAAGGGTGCCTTTATATTGCAAGATAGATTTTATTGTAGTAGAGAGATACTCACGAGCATAATCAGAGCGAAAAGTCTTATTCTGAGCATTGAATTGAGCGTGAATCATAGTAGTAAATGTCCTATAAATACTAGAAAGATTGGAACGGTGACGCATAAAATAGATCCAAGTATAATGAGTGTAATCATCAATAAAGCTCACGTTGTAGAGAAAACCAGACATTTAGGAGAACACATTTCTCCGTAATAAGTACATACAAGATGTATCTTTTATTTATTTGTGATATTTTTATATTTTTACAAAAAAAAACTATAGGACTTTTGTTGACATCACTTCGATATTGACGTTAATGAGCTAGGATAGCATGACGGAGTCGACGATATGGAAAAAAGATGAGGAGGATAATCAACAATATTGATTATCTAGAAAAAAATCTAAATGGCCCTAGATAAAAAAAATCCTTCTGAAACAATTTGACATTATTGATTTTATTATCGGATGATATAAAAACAATATAATTATGAAGATATATAGATGGAGAACGAATCCATATTCGTATTGGAGTAAGAGAAGAAATATGCATCCATATAGGAGAAGGAATATAATCCTAAATCTAATTAATATCTAATCCTAAATCTAATTTAATCTTAACAAAAGTAAACACATTTATTAAATAAAATCACATACCATACGAAGGAAATGCTCTGTCATGAGTATCGACCTATCTACCACTTATCGGACTTGCCCCTATCCGTCTTGCATTTTGCCAATCTTTCCATATATTTCTCGTCATCGAATATAGCCCTCATCGCTGTCCAATGCTCAGGCGTGATCCATATGGATCCGTTAACCCAATTGATGATAAGCTTTCTGATCGTCGATCGCATCACGGATCAGCTTAGCGGCAACCTTAGAAAATTATCCCTCGATCATCGTGGCCCATTGTGGTGGATAATAATATATTTTCTCTAAGATATTAGAAAGTAATGTGTTAGGTTAGCATAATAAAATATACACGTACAATTGTTAAATTGAAACTAAAATCGAATTTACCTTTACCTTTACCTTGAAGTGCTTGAACCAAAAGTGCTTTATTTCATATGAAGCATTACTATAGTTGATCCAAGGACCACCATAGTTAAATCTAAATCTAAAAATATATATATATATATATATATATATATATATATATATATATATATATATATATATATATATATTTCTATATATATATATATATATATATATATATATATATATATATATATATATATATATATTTTTTAACCAAAACAGATCTTTATTCAATGAAGGAAAGAGTACAAAAAACACTAAGTGTGTCTACATATGATAGTAGCCTTCTCCACTTGTCTGTGGACTTCATTGATCAACATAGTAGTAGAGAAACCCGAATTTTCATATCTATTCTTGTTCCTATTCTTCCAAAGAACCGAGATCACCGCTGCTGCAACAATCGCCTTCTTGTGCTTGTTCTTCTTTCTCCACCAATCCCTCAGCCTCTCAATGAGAGTCCTTCCTCTGTCCCGAACCTTGTAGATTAAATGAATAGCTCCCCAAACACCCTTAGCCAATTCTTCTTTATGCAAAATGTGTTCCAAAGTCTCAATATCACTGATGAGGCAGCAGTGACATTTCGAAGCAAGACTAAAACCCAGGCGTGCGATGTTGTCATCTGTAGGAAGTTTGTTGTGCAATGTCCTCCAAAGAAGAACTGTCCATTTGATCGGTATACATGTGCTCCAAATATGCGCAAAGTCTGGCAATATAGGTCGCTGGATCCGAGCAATATCCCATGCCGACGCCACATTGAACTTCCTGGCTTGAATACCCCAGCTCCAGGTGTCTCCGATCGGATACATATTATGTTGCGCCATATCTCTACTCGCAATAAGTCTCTTCCAAACATGAGAGGCATTAGAGGTTATGCGAACATCAATAGGAGAAGCAATAGAACAGTACTTCACCTTAAAGAATGTCGTCCAAAGACTAGTTTGGGTCATAAACTTCCACCATAGCTTAACAGTGAAAGCATTCATCATGTCCTCTAATCTTTTGATTCCAAGGCCTCCTTCTTGTTTAGTTCTAGCAATACGGTCCCATCCTAGCCACGTTCTCTTAGCAAGTCCATCCTGAGCTCCCCAAAAGAAACTGGAGAACATGGCTTCCATACGACGAAGAACCGCTATGGGCGGATTACATGCTGCCAAAGTATATACTGGAATGGATGTCAAGACCGCCTTGATCAACACAAGCTTGCCACTTGGAGATAGGATTTTGTTATGCCAACCCTCTAACTTAATCCTGATACGATTGAGAAGCTCCTCGTACATTCCCCCATTGCGTTGCCCAGCCATGAGAGGACAGCCGAGATATGTGAATGGTGGCACACCAATCTGAAAACCAGTTCTAGCAGCCAGCTCCTCACCCCACTCTGTCAGAATATTCCTTGATATGTAAACAGAGGATTTAGCCTTGTTGATTAGCTGCCCCGAGACAGCCTCATAAGTAGACAAAAGATCTGTAATCTTCGAGACCGAACGAAGATCCCCAGCCGAGAATAGAAGAAGGTCATCCGCATATGCCAAATGAGTGATCGCAGGACAACCACGAGGAGATGAAAACGACGAAAACCCTTCCGTATCAGTCAACTTCTTCAGGCTACGCGATAGAACCTCAGCCGCTATGATGAACAATGCTGGTGATAGGGGATCCCCTTGTCGAACGCCGCGGAAGGATTGGAAGTATTCAGTAGATTCACCATTAATCAATGGCACATACCACACATTGTTCACTAGGCGTAACATCATGTCCACCCATTTGTTATGAAAACCAAAGCGACGAAGCACCTTCAAAAGAAATCTCCAATCAACCCTATCATATGCTTTCGTCATATCAAGTTTGATAGCAGCATTCCCGTCCCTATGCTTCTTGTTCATTCTCGCCATCATTTCCTGAGCTAGCAATATGTTATCAACTATCTCTCTACCTTGAACAAAACCACTTTGTTCCTGTGAGATAAGATTAGGAAGAAGAGGAGCAAGGCGACGAGATAGAAGCTTGGAAATTATTTTGTTCATAACCGAACACAAACTAATTAGCCTATAGTCACCAAAAGTTTTAGGGGATTTCACCTTGGGGATCAATACCAGAGAAGTGTTTGTAATCGATCGAGGAAGAGCAAACCCGTCTACAAACAAGCCAATCGCCTCGACCATGTCTGGGCCTATGATATCCCAACAAGCAGTGAAGAAGAGAGGGGTGAATCCATCTGGCCCTGGCGCACTGTGCTGATCCAGTGACTTAATTGCGTCAAGAATTTCATCAGAAGTCGAGGCCGCAATCAACAGATCATTGTCGTGGTCCGTCACTAGGGAGGGAATGTTCAGAAACAAATCGCTATGCTCCTGAATGTTACCACGTTGATAGAGTTGCGAATAAAACTCCTTGGCATATGCATGAATCAAGCCTTTATCTTTTAATATCATCCCATCCTCAGTGGTAATAGAATGTATTTGAAGAGATCTTTTGCGATTAGTAACACATCCATAAAAGTAGGCAGTGTTCTTATCACCCTCAAGATCCCATTTAATCCTAGCCTTCTGCTTCCAGTATGATTCTTCAATGCTAATACGTTGCTTGAGCATGGCATTAGCTTTGGCCAACTGTTGGTGACTCTCAACAGTGTTGATATGTTCATGGTTGATTTCTGCAGCCAACACAGCATCCTCCGCTTGTTTCACCTGCTGAAAAATGTCCCTATAGGTAGCACGACTCCATGCAGAAAGAACCTTACGGCAAGCATCAAGACGAAGAGCTAATCTAGTAAGGCCAAGTTTATGATCAACCGATGTCCACGCTTGTTGAATCATGGGCTTGAACTCCGCGTGTTTCATCCAGAAATCAAGAAAACGAAATTGTTTCTTTCCCATTGCCGAATTAGATCTGTAAGTGATCAGTAAAGGAGCATGATCCGATTCAGCTCTATTGAGATGTTCAACTGAAGATGAAGGAGCCCAGTCTAACCAGTCATTATCAACCAAAACCCTATCCAACCGTGATCCCCGTCTACCATCACGCTTCGACTTGATCCAAGTGTAGCAACTACCTGAGTAAGGGAGCTCAGTTACCCCAGTGGCAAGGGTAAAGTTTACAAAGTCTTCAATGGACAATTGGTCAGGGATGCGGCCTCCAATTTTCTCCTCCGATCTTAAGATCGTATTGAAGTCTCCTCCGATCGACCATGGACGATTGAGCGAGGGTTGCATATGAGATAATTTATCCCAGAGCAGTCTTCTGCCTTCTTTGGTGTTATCTCCATGAACAACAGTCACAAATACCGAAACAGGCAGCTTGGGATAAGAAAGAGAGACCGTCAAAGCCTGATCAAACGAATCATGCAAGAGTATATCACAATTCGACTTAGCCATGACCCATATGTTACCCCGCTCATTCGAGAAAGCCTTCGAAAACCCCAACATTAACTGGTAACGAAGAAGTTGACTGCTATCAACCTTAGGCTCAATAATGCCAATGAAAACAATCTTGTGAATCCTCACTAGGGTTTTAATTCTTTTGATAGTCATTTGGTTGGCAATACCCCGAACATTCCAGATGAGTGTATTAAGCATTAAAGGGATGGGTGATTGTACCAGTGAGAGCTTTCTTTGCTGACTGCCTAGTGACTCGATCTGAAGGCTCGATCGCCTTCGTGGCTTTCCTCCGCGTTTGCTGAGAAACTGATGCTTCTGGGGGTATGGCACGATCAAATGCTGCCCCGGACTCTTCCAGACTCCCATCTGCTTCCCCGTCACCCTCAAGGTCTTCGCGCTCGGCCTCATCCGCCCAGCTACCTATGTGGTGTTGTGGAAGAGCAGTGAGGTTTGGAGGCGAGATATCCTCTCGAATTTCTCCCTCCTCAAGAGACAAACCAATAACTGGGTTATGGTTGATGACATCAGCAACATTCGGCTCCTCATTAATGACTTCAACCGCCACTGCTTCATTTGGCTCATTATCCAGTGCAACAGACGTCTGCCCATGCACGGGAGAGTGTGTGACGTTAGTGATGGGAAGGGTATCTTGAGGGATAGTGGGTTCAATGGAATTAGCCACAGGAGCATTTGGAAGGCTTATATCCGGCGGTGAAGGAGAACCTTTGTCGTTACCTGTGTCTTCACCTTGGGATTGGGGAGAAGGATCTTGATTTAGTGTAGAAGGCCCTGCTTCTGGCTGTCTATTCTCATGAGTACGCTGCAGAATGGACGTGACCTTCAGTCCCTTCGATCCAGTCTTCAAGACCGCCGCCTCACCCTCTGAATGTTGCTGCGTGTCTTGTTGAATAATCTCCTTGCCCTTATTTTTCAGTTTACAGCCAGTAGCAGTATGTCCTTGATGATAACAATGAGAGCAGTAAAGTGGTGTATAGTCATATTCTATATTCTGCCAGAAGCTTCTTTCTCTCGAACGGTTGATCCGAATACGATATTGTAATGGCTTACTCGCGTCTATCTCCACGAAGACATGGGCCCTACTCGGCCGAGAAAGATCAGCAGTAGCTTTGTCAATCTTGAGTGGTGTACCAATGGCTGAGGTAATAGCAAATAATGCCTCCTTAGCGTAGAGATGATGAGGCAGATCAGGAAGATCCACCCAAACAGGCATGAGAGAAGATTCCACCATTGGAGAGAAGTCCGGATCCCATTTAAAGACTCTCATCGGAGCGCGAGAGATGAACCAAGTATCTTTCGACCGAAGACGAAGAAAGTCTTCCTCAACAGAAGGCCTTATGAGAATATGTTTACGATCAATGACTCCCGCCTTGATATCTCCTTTGAACTCAAACCCAGATAAGGCTTTGCGGATGATCTCAATGGACGGCTTACTGTGGGAAAATTTTCCCACTAGCGCAAACCGAAGGGGAGACGCTAAGGTCGATTCTTCATCGTCTGAGAAGGAGATGGCAGGTGCTCCTTTGTATATAGACACAGATCTGGCGGCCAAGCGAGGAGGGTCCTCTGCCCGGCCGGAGACCGCATCGACAAAGGATTTAGCCATCCTTCAATGACCCCGGCCCGGCCAACGGCCTAGCCGGAGTCGGAAAGAGGCTGAGATCTAGCAGGAGCTCTGGGCGTGGCGCACTCTAGGGCAACGCGCGATCATATATATCATATATATATATATATATATATATAATATATAAAAAATATATATATATATATATAATATATATATATATATATTAATATATAAATATATAAATATATAAATATATAAATATATATGTTTGTGTGTGTGTGTGTGTGTGTGTGTGTGTGTGTGTGTGTGTGTGTGTGTGCGTAAATATACATATAGAAGATTTTGAAATCTCGCCAGATGTGTTCCCAAACCCAGACCTGCAGTAGGCCAACCTCTTGTTTCTATATATATCGAGAGTAGGAGAGAGGAAGGAAAACCCTATATATATATATATATATATATATATATATATATATATATATATATATATATATCCTCTTCTTCTTCTCCCTTTCTCTGAGACATGCTCGCATGATCCCCCCCACCCGCACGAGTTTCTGGCGGCGGAGCAGAGCGGCAACGGCCGCTCGCCGTCGACCACCCTTGCTCTCTCCCCTTCGTCGCCCTCCCTGCACGGTCGCCCACCGCAGTGAGCCACTCCTCGACCGACCGCGGGCCTCTTGGTCTCCCGACCTTCTAGCCATGGTGGGGCGCTCCATCCCTGGTCTCGCCCCCACACTCCAGTGGCCCCCCCGACCCCCCTTTGCTCTTGCACGGCGACGACAATGGTTCAGTGTCATCCGGTTGTGGTCGAAAGCAGCCTCCAGCCTCCGCCACCCGCTCATCGCCCCCCCGCTCTGCTAGCCGCCCCCTTCCGGCGCCCGCCCTCGGGTTTGGCCCCCTCCTGTAGTAGATCATCTCGGCGACTCCTGGCACGGCCGCTGATACCCTCAGTGCATAGTACGCCGGTGTTTTCCACCCTTGGGTTCCCGTCCGTAGCTCGTTTGAATTTTCGAAACTCCCACACACCCTCTTAGTGGTGGTAGACTGAGCGCATGCCACCGCAAATCGAGAAGAGGGCATGCGCCCACTCGTCGCGGTTGAGCGAGTTGCTACGCGCCCTCGGTGGCCAAGCATTTGTGCCCCCTTCTCGCTCCCGGGCGTTATGCGCCTCCGCCAGGTGTTGGCGCCCGCCACCTATTACTGCCAGTAGCGTATGTGCCCCCGCCCCCGGTTCGAAGTCGCCCCCCTTCTGGGCCATGCGCCTCCCTTCCGTCTCCCCATTGCAGCCAATTGCATATGCGCCCCTCTTTTCTCGTCCGGCGTCGCCCCCCTCTGGGCTATGCTCCCTCCTCCAGTGGGCATGCGCCCTCCGCTCGAGGGTATGCGCCCCCTGTTCTCGATCTTGCGCCTCCCTGCGCTCGTGCCCCTTTGGCCCCGTCGGCTCCCTCTTCTCCCGCCCTGGGCTTCCGCCTTCCCTCGGTGACCGTCGGAGTTGGGGCTAGCGGCTCGGCGTCAACCACCCACTCCCCCACACCCGCGGACTCGTCTTCGTCACCCCTGACGCACGGAGCGGATGTCATTCCCGTACCTGCTTTACCCCTCCCCATTCTTCCACCGTATGGCCGTACTGTGATCCCCCGCAGGCCCCACCTTCGCGAAAATCCTTCGTCCAGATCGAGGGGCCTCCTCCCTATCTTGACCGAGAGTGTCGAACTCCCGGACATCGCTTTCCCGACCGCTCTTGACGGTCACCCTCCTCGGGTCCCTTTCTCCTCCGAAGAGATCTCCTCACTTTCCTCCACCTTCGCAAAGTCGTTCGTGCTTAAGTTCTCCTCGGGGTGCCTGAAACTCGCAAAAGCGCAAGAAACTGTAGCCGATTGTGGTCTCTCTTCCGCCTACAGGGTTGCACCTTTCGATCCTAAGCACATGTTCCTGCATCTATCTTTCGACTCCGACTACGTTAGAGTCTGGGCGAAAGGCACCTCTAGTATTGACGGCCAGGGAATCAAAATCATCAAATGGACACCCGATTTCAACTCCAAGGTCGACTCTCCAATCATCTCCACATGGGTCACCCTCCCCAACCTTCCTCTTGTATGCTTTGCCCCTGCGACACTCAGGAGGATCGTCGGGTCCTTCGGGACTCTTGTTGCCATCGCCGAAGAAACGCACAATCTATCCAAAGGGCACTACGTGAAGATTTACGTGGAACTCGACCTGGCCGCTAACCCCCCCACCCAAATTTAGCTTGAGCTCGGGGGACAAACAATCTACCAGATGCTGGTGTATGATAACAATATTATTTTCTGCAAACACTGCCATATGAGGGGTCACTCCATTCAGCACTGCTTTAGAGCACACCCAGAGCTCAAGAACAAAGCTACTCGACAGCAACGTCGATCAAAGGAGGCCCATTACGCCCCCAAATCCCTATCCTCCCATCCCCCAACTCCTATACCTACTTCGATGACAGAGACACCCCTCCCAGCCCCGACGACCCCCCGTGCCGAGCACTGCCATTATCATCTATAAGAATTGGAAGTTCAATGAGAGGGGACTACTCGCCAACGAATTTTTCTTTTCTTATTTTCTTATTGAGTTTTTTTTCATTTAACCATCATTAATAAAACATGGGTATAATTTTTTGGTCGTTTACTTGGCAAAATAAATAAATCTCTATGTAAACTCATCAAGGAGGGTGGCACATCAATAGTGGCTAGCTAAAGTTAAGTGGTTAATGAAGAGGTTCCCAGTTCGAGTCCTCCCAAATAATTACTCCCTAAATACTATGTCGTGTGTCTGTGTCCATATACTAAATCAAAATCATGTTGTCTCTATGTCTGTGATTTCAACAATAATTTTTTCAACAAAGAAATTAAAAAAACAATAAGAGAGAAGGCCATTACTTGTTGTTTTGGAGGATTGGGGCTTCGTTGGCGCTCGAGTGGTATCTGGCCGCCGCTGGATAGGAATCGTCAGGTGGGGTTCGGGGATGTTTGTCGAGGACGATGTGGGGGGGGGGGGGGGGGGTTGGCCAGGGATGACAATAGAGGAGGAGGGGGTCGGGGGTGTTCGTCTGAGAGGTGATCGCCGAAGACGATGAGGGGGTGTCCGCCTAATTGAGGGTCGATCACCGAGGGAGGAGGAGGAGGTCGGGGGTCGATCGCCGAAGAAGGAAGAGGAGGAGGAGGAGGTCGGAGGGCTTTGGGGGTTGGAGGGGTCGAGGTAGCTATCATGACCCGCACCCTAGTTTAAGGGCACGAGACGTGGGTATGTCCAGCCTACGCCGCAGTGTCGGCGGTAGAACGCTGTCCTAGGTCACAACATCTAACAATATAATTCTAAGCAGTTTATACTCCCCGAATGGGGATGACATAACAGAATATAAACTCAATCACAACTAAGGAAGAAGAAGCACGACATGATATAGAACTCAAAGAAAATACAGATGATCAGAAGAGTCTAAGATAACATCTCAGCAAATATCCAGAATACAAGTCTCAGCTACTGAATATGAAAGAATATATACAACTCAGATCTCAAGACAGAAAGAAAGTCTAACTAACAAGTCTCAAGACAACATAAGTAAGATAAAGCCTAACTTAGCTAGTCTAGGCAATAGGGGTAATGTCCTCAACTAGAGCTGGGTCCTCCTGAGAGTCCAGCTCACAAGTGTCGTCTAGGGCTGCCCCGTAGAAGGTATCCACACAGGCCTCCTCCTCGTCCTCTGTAATATTTTCAACAGGTCCAGTCAGGATAGGAGCGAGCACAATACATCTCAACAATTCATAGCAGGTTAGAAAATATAATCTTGCAGTAAAGTAAGATACTGGTACTGAAAGAAATACAGTATATAAACAGAGAGAGAGAACTGTAATAGAAATATCTACTATAATAGAGAACTAACAGTGGCTAGTGAGTCAGAGTACAATATAGACATGTAAATGACATAGGATGATTCTGATGAGATACTATGGAACGATTCTGATGAGATACTACTTGGGTATTATTCACATGTCCACTTCTACTCCCCCGTACCCCCAATCAATACACAAGGATCCAGCAAGGTTATGTTATGATTCATACTACGGCCCCCGAAGGGTGGTACATGATAGTCCCATAAATGGGGATTCTAGGAAGCCTAATAAATGAGAGGATTCAAAGAAGTCTATGTGATCGTGAGAGTACTTGTCACAAGTGATTCAATGAACCAATGAAGCATAGTGATACGCCATATAAGTGAAACACACAGAACATGAAGTATCCGATGCTCCCTGAGGGGATAACATCTCAAGAAGGGATCCATATAGTACTAATCCATGTGACCAACGTGACAGTATCAAGTAAAGTAATTTAAAGCAGAAAAATAATTCTAAGCAGGATATAAAATAATCAGAGAATATACTCGCCTGGTATCTGAGTGTCCGGATGAAATATACTGTCCGAGGAGAGGTGTCTGGCTCCTAATCAGAACAGCACAAGTCATAACAAGTCTAAAATGATAACAGGATGCAATTTAATGCATTCTAAATGAATCTAGGTCAATCTAGGCCAAAGTCAACTCTTGGTCAACTCTGGTCAACCCTAGAAGTCAAACTAGGTCAACTATGGTCAAACTAGGTCTAACAAGTCTAAACTAGGTCAAACAAGTCATTCTAGGTCTAACTAGTCCATACAAGTCTAACCAAGCTATACAGGAAATCAACATACCATCCTTGATACAATTTGTGTATATACATTATACATACAAAGTCAACCTATGCTATAGAGAGCTAATATATATAGGCATGTATCAACTTATATATATATACATACATCACTATATGACTATATAGATACTAATATGCATTTACATACCTAATAGGCCTATACAATACACATACATATATAATACATGTATACATAGGTCATAGTACAATACATTAGGAATCACCACACATATATATACATTAACTATATATATATATACACTACATAAATAGATATACACATATAATATATATTATGCATATGTAATAGAGAGAGGGAAGGCATGTGTGTATTCATGAGAGTGTGGTGTGTGTTAGAGTGTACAGGAAACTGTGAACAGTGAGAGTGAATCCTAAAACTGTGTGTGTCTGTGTGTAGAGTGAGAGGCAATGTGTGTGTGTGTCTATGTGTCAAGAGTATGTGTGTGTGTGAATGAGTAGCAGTGATATGAAACTGAAAATAGTGTGTGTTAGAGACCGAGAGTTAACTGTGTGTATTCTCAGATTGGTATGTGTGTGTGAGCAGTGAGAGACAATGTGTGTCTGCAGTCCAGAATAGCAAATCAGTGTATGTCTGTAATAGGAATAGACAGTGAGTGAAGGAAGGGAAACCATTTATATTACAATTTCAGTCCCATATATTCAAAACCTCATTTCGAATTCAATACACAACAAAACAACCCCAAAATTGAACCATAGTTAGATTATAAGTAGGAGTATAACATTAGGGACTTAAACCAATATTTAACAGCATTAAATAGGTTAATCTAAGTGTCAAAATTCGAAATGGAAAACTAAAAAAATACAGAATGTATAGAGTATCAGGTTTTTAGGAAAAATGCAAACTATAAATCAAAACGTGTTAATCATGCAATTCATTGGTTGGTAATTGGTGTCACATGTGTGAGTGTACTAGAGAAAGCCATTCGTGTCCACTAGAGTGGACACGAAGTGTCCAAATACAGAAAACAATGTATCAGGAAACTGTGAAATATCAGGCCTCGTGCGGCCATGTCAAGCCACATTGGACTCGATGCACAACACGAGAGACCATGTGCTCGAGTCTAGTGTTAGACTAGGTCTAGGTGAGTGTGTCAGTTTCCACGAAGTGTGTCCATGACGTGTCCAGGAGGGATATGAACAGCGTATCAGTGCCTAATAAAACCCGACTGAACCATCAGTCGAGACCAGTACAGAGTCTCGTGCGTGTCCGATACGACACGAGACAACTCGAGGCTTGGGGGCCCTCATGTCAGTTACTGCCCCCACCCTTTCATCAAATCCTAGCTCGCCACGTGGCCTGTGCAATGAGCACGAGGCCACGAGCAGCAAGGGAATAGCACAACTCGCGCGTGCGTCTGCACCCGCGTGTGCACGTGTCCAAATCGACACGACACGAGACCAAATCCACCTCATTCCATCAGAAACATGTAAGCCACATTAAAATACGATTTTCTAATCAGAAACTTTCCTAAAAATAAATCAAAATGTCCTTTGGGGCATTCCATCAAACACTTAAACCCATGGACTGATACGTGTCAATTTAGGACACGAAATCCTACAAAAATCTAGGGTTAGCTAGGAGACCCTTTGATCTAGGTCATTATGCAATAAAATCAGCATCTAACAAAGAGTTTTAGTGATTTACCTAATGGTGTCCAAATGCAAGAAAAGCTTCAATAGGGGGGTTCTCCTTGCTAGCAAATTCTTCAAATTGCTCACAAACTGAGATTGAACACCACAAACAAAAGTATTCCTAAATTAGAACCTATTGCAATTTGTTTGGGTGGAAAAGGAATTGAAATGGATTTTCTAGGAATTAATGAAGATGGAGACTTACCTCTTTCTAAAACTTGAGAAATTCTAAGGATGCTAGCCCTAATTTCTAGGAGACTATTTATAGGGTGGGAATCCCTAGGCTAAGTGTTGGTTGGCCACTAGTGGATTAGGGTGAGGTTAGGTTCACATGGTATTGGGCTTTAGGCTTAATCACTAATCATGACTTGTGAAGTCACAAGTTATTAATAAATTCTCTATTCTAAATCCTATTTCCAAATTGATTCTATTAACTAGAATATGGTTAACTTAATTTAACCTAGAATTTCTTAATCTAACCAAGTTACTAAAACTAGGTTTAGGTCCTAGGCTAGTCTACAAGGTCCAAACTAGTCTCAAATCAACATACCACTTATCAGTTTAATTAATCAATATTAAAATCACATAAATTCCAATAAATCTAAATAATTCACAATAATTCCAAATAAAAACCTAAAAATTCAAAAATGACCAAAATACCCTCAAGCTAGAAATGTGGTAGTGACAAATCTACCCTCCTTAAAAGAATTTCGTCCTTGAAATTGAAAGGCGAAATTCAACTGATGAGAAGGATAGAAAGTATATCTTACGGTCCAAAAATATATGGATAACGCTCGCGCATCTCATCCTCCCGCTCCCAGGTAGACTCTCCTGGAGAATGATGCCTCCATGCGATGCGTACCAAGGGTATCACCTGGTTCCTCAGAACCTTCTCCCGTCGATCCAGTAGCTCCACTGGCTGCTCTGGATAGCTGAGAGAAGGCCCAACCTTAATCTTCGAATGATCGAGCACATAGCTAGGGTCAGCCACGTACCGTCACAACAGTGATACATGGAATATATTATGGACCCCCACTAGTGCAGGTGGAAAGTCTAGCATGTATGCCACATCTCCGACTCTCCCGCTGATAACGAAAGGGCCGATGAAGCGCGGGCTAAGCTTTCCGCCTCCACCAAAACGTATCATACCACGAATCGGAGATATCCTTAAGAAAACCTGGTCTCCAACCAAATCACAAGCAAGGTCTCAATTAATTATGATAAACAAACATGATCAAAATCACAAACAAATAAACCTAAATCTAATCCTACTCTAATCTATACCTTAAACTCCAACGGCCTCCGGTGGCTATCAGCCCAGTGCCGATGTTTGTCCTGAGCCACGCGAAGTCTGTCCCTGATGAGCTTCACCTTCTCGACTGCGTCAACAACCATCTCTGGTTCCAGTAAAGCTCGCTCACCAACATCATCCCAAGATAAGGGTGTACGACACCTACGCGCGTACAGAGCCTCGAAAGGTGACATCTCAATGCTGGCCTGGAAACTGTTATTGTAAGCAAACTCTACCAAATGTAGATGATCCTCCCAGAAACCTCTAAAGTCCAGGACGCACGTCCGTATCATATCCTCAAGTGTCTGAATAGTCCTCTCTGTCTGTCCATCCGTCTGGGGGTGGTATGAAGTACTAAACTTGAGCTGAGTACCCAAGCTGGTCTGCAGACTCCTCCAGAACTGGGAAGTAAAGCGACTATCCCGATCTGAGACGATGCTGACCGGAACCCCATAAATCCTGACTATCTACCGTATATACATCTCCGTCAGCCTCTCTGTAGACGTACCCACCTTGAATGGTAAGAAGTGGGCCGATTTGGTCAACCTGTCAACGATGACCCAAATCGCGTCTTTTCCTCCTGGTGTACGCGGCAATCCAGATACAAAATCCATAGTAATATGCTCCTATTTCTACTCGAGAATGGGCAGTGGCTGCAACAATCCATCGGGCCTCTGCCTCTCTGCCTTGACCTGCTGACAGACCAAGCACCTAGCTACAAAGCGAGCTACCTTCCGCTTCATCCCGGACCACCAAACATACTTCTTCAGATCTCGGTACATCTTGTTGCAACCAGGGTGTATAGAGTACTGAGATCTGTGGGCCTCCTGCAAAACCTGCTCCCTGAGATCTCTACTGGACACACATAACCTGGAACCGTGCCTCAAGGCACCATCCTCTGTAAGAGAAAACTCGCCATCCAGCAATCCTGCTCGAACCTGCTCTCGGAGACACCGCAGAGCAATGTCCTCAAACTGTGTCGACTTGATCCTCTCTACCAAGTCTGACTAAATCTGCATGCCCCATATCTGTATCTGCACTCCGGCCACGATCACCTCAATCCCCAGGCTCTCCAAATCAGCAAGCAATTGATGGTCCATGTTCAAACACATGGCTGTCGGATACCTACTCAAGGCATCGACAACCACGTTGGCCTTCCCTGGGTGATACTGAAGTGATATGTCAAAGTCTTTCAACAACTCTAGCCATCTGTGCTGCCTCATGTTCAGCTCCTTCTGAGTGAACACATACTTTAAGCTTTTGTGATCTGTAAAATCTCCACCCGCTCCCCATACAGATAATGCTTCCACAACTTCAGAGCAAATATCACTGCTGCAGCTCTAGGTCATGGGTAGGGTAGTTCTTCTCATGGGGACATAATTACCTGGAAGCATAGATAATCACCTTCCCATGCTGCTGTAAGACACAACCCAGCCCTTTCCCTGAAGCATCACTATAAATCGTGAATCCTCCTGATCTTGAAGGCAATGTCAGAATTGGAGCTGTCGTAAGCCGCTTCTTCAACTCATCAAAAGTTGTCTGACACTCCTCTGACCAAACGAACTCAGCATCCTTCCGGGTCAGCCGAGTCAATGGCTTTGCAACCTGGGAGAAATCTTGCACAAATCTTCGATAATATCCTGCCAGCCCCAGGAAACTCCTGATCTCTGCCACTGAAGTCGGCGCTGCCCATGCCTCAACTACTACGATCTTCTTGGGGTCAACTGAGATCCCATCTCCGGTCACCATATGTCCCAAAAAGTCTATCCGGTCCAAGAAAAACTCGCACTTGGAGAGCTTTCCATAAAGCTGCTCCTTCCAGAGAATCTCTAGGACTATCTTCAGATGCTTCTCGTGCTCCTCCTCAGTCTTGGAGTATATCAAGACGTCGTCAATGAACACCACCACAAACTGATCCAGGTACTGCTGGAACACCTTATTCATCAGATTCATAAACACTGCTGGTGCATTAGTTAGCCCAAACGGCATAACCAAAAACTCAAACTGCCCGTATCGCGTCCTGAAAGCGGTCTTGGGAATATTCTCCCCCTACACCTTCACCTGATGATATCCCGACCTCAGATCAATCTTGGAAAATACCCGAGCTCCGCTCAACTGGTCAAAAAGATCATCGATTCGCGGCAGTGGGTATTTGTTCTTGATCGTGAGGTTGTTGAGTGCCCTATAGTCAATACACATCCGTACTGACCTATCCTTCTTTGACACAAACAATACTGGTGCACCTCATGGCGATGAACTTGAACGGATGAAGCCCTTGTCCTGCAGCTCATCCACCTGCTTCTTCAGCTCCACCAACTCACTATTGTTCACCCGATAGACATGCTGAAAGATAGATTCTGCTCCTGGAACCAAGTCTATCGAGAACTCAATGTCTCTGTCTAGTGGCAATCCCGGTAACTCCTCTAGGAAAACATCCATATACTCTGCTATCAAGGGGTGTGGAATCGCCTGCTCCTCAACCGAGACTCCGCAGAAAACTTTGCTGCTCTGCTCCGCCTGACGTCTGGAGTACTCAAACTCTGGCTCTTTCGGTGCTCTGAAGAGAACTCTACCCCCTCTGCAATCAATACTGGTGTGGTGCCTGCTCAACCAATCCATACTGAGTACTATATCGTAGTTCGGCAATGGCATTACGAGCAGGCTCACATCCAACTTACGGCCTCCCAAAACAACACTTTGACCCTTACAAACATCACTCACGAGGATAATGCCACCCCCGGTCATGATCTTGTAAGTGTTTGCCATGAATTATAAAAGAACAGAACAATTATATCGGAGGACTGGACTTTTACTTCACAATACAAACTCGCTTGTACAAAAAAAATCTAGGGACGAAAACCTAGGTACAACAATCTAAGTATAATTGTTTATTTTAGATTCTGTGGGGTGACAGTAGAGGCTCGGGAAAGCGACGACAGCTCTGCCTTACACCTTGGACGATCGGATGCAACCTTGGTTCCGGTGAAGAAATGCTCTTGGACGTGTGGGGAGACTCCCTTGCACATTCAGTTGCTGGATCTCTGGATGTCTCTGTAGTGCTCTCTCTTTTTCTCTGCTCTCCTCCGGTCCTCTAGTGCTCTAGAGAAATCCTCCCTTGTAAGGGAATGGCACCTTGCTATTTATAGGAGTGGGATGCGATCATTAGGGTTTGCAATGATTGCCTCCTTGACAAGTCGGCGGTTTAGGATCAATTAATCTGGGCCCTTCATTCTGATTATATCAAATCTAGGTAATTAATGAAGATTGTATCAAATCTCTGTGGGCAATAAATGTTAATTGCCATGAATCTTCGTAATTTGTGATAGCCTGCCACGTATCCAATTTGCTTGATTTGATTTGATCTGGGCCATTATGACGATCGCAACAAATCTGATTTTGTTAGGATTTGTTAGCACCCGTAATTCTGGGGAAGATAAGACTGCCACGTGTCTCAATTATAGCGAAGAGCGCCACGTGTCTCAACTGGATCATCCTGCCCTAGCCGTATATGGGGGGTCCTCTCAGCCGCATGAAACATGCAGCCGTATGTGGATGGACAGCCGCATGGGGATGGACAGCCGCATGGAAATAGGCAGCCGTATGCAGAGGGGCAGCCGCATGGGGATAGGCAGTTGCATGCAGAGGGGCAGCCGCATGGGAATAGGCAGCCACATGGAAATAGGCAACCGCATAGGGATAGTCAGCCGTATGCAAATGGGCAGCCGCATGGAGCGGCCTCGGGACTTGGTAAATTTTACCAGCCGTAAGGAGATTTTTTTCTCTTTCCTATGAACACGCCATCATGTCAGTCATTATTGCATCTTTATGTCAGAGCTGTCATGGCTATTATTTTTTGTCAGAGCAGTCGTTGGGGCATTAAATGCAGCCGCATGCATGGATCTATCCGAGCCGCATGGACCCCTGAGCCGTATGGACTTCTGAGCCGTATGGGGATCCTGAGCCGTATGGGGTCCTTCTGTTGGAGCCGTGTAGGTCTTTCTTTATTCTTTTCCATGCTTCTATAAGACCCCCTTCAAAGTTTTTAATTTACAAAATTGAAATACTTTGAATAAGAAGCATGGCCATGTAAAAATTCTTCGGGCCGTATAGAATGTTCTGGCCACATGGATGTCTCAGCCGTATGACCTCCTCAGCCGCATAGATTTCTGTGCCGCATGGCCTCCTCAGCCGCATGGCCATCTGTGCCGCATAGGCTCCTTGCCATGTGTGCAAATCTTTGTATTGATTGCCTTTGATTTGCTGTTAGCTTTAAATCCGCTTTTTGGGGCAGGATCCCAAGAGTTTAGCCTTGAATAGTCGGATCGCCTTGATAATCGAAGAGTCGGTTCATTGCACATAGATCGATGCGTCGGTCTATAGGCTTCGTCTATAAATAGCAGCATGTTCTTGGAAAGAAGACTTCTTTACTTTCTGCTCTTGCCCCAGCTTTCTTGTCTTCCTTTTTCTGATCATCAGCCATGGCTCCCAAGTCTCCAAGATTGTGGCGAAGGCTGTGGCGAAGGGTAAAGGCGCGGCCTCGACGTCGGCTGCGGCACCCGAAGCTCACTCCAACGTTCATCCCGCTGTTAAGGATAAGGATTTGGGAAAGTCACATACTTCAAAACCCTAACAATGGCTTTGTTGCATGCTTTATGCACAGGCCTTTAATGCAGACTGTTCGAATTGTATGGGCCATATATATGTCCCACAACCGAGCCACATGGGGGTATACCCCATGTCCGAGCCTCATGGGAATTGTCTTAGTGGGCCGCATAAACACTTTGTAAACTGAATTGCATAATGACCTGTTGATCAGATCCGCATGAGTCCCTATGAATCGAGCCCTCATAAGCTCGTCTAAATTGGGCTGCCTGAGGCTGTGCTGCATTGAGCCGTATGAGCTCCCCGTTTGGGCTGTGCTGCATAAGGCTCTGACCATCTTTTGACTTTGTTTCTTTTTATTTTGATACTTATGTCTGTCTTTAGCTGGTTTATGTCTTGCTTCTTTTGGACATCGATGTAATCTTCTTCCCTTTTGTCTGAATGAAAATGATAGAGAACTTTTTTGGCTTGCTCGTGAGATGTAGTTATGTGAATGTCACCGCTTTTAAATGACTGGGATACATTCGTTCTATTCTTTGTTTTGTAGTAGTTGCCCCAATGAGAGACTTTTTGTGGACCTATTATCCTTGGCGTATCCTGATTCTGGGTACGGATAATAAGTTGAAAGAGAACCAACATACTTACTCGGAGGTAATAAGGACATGGCAAGTATGAGGGTTTCTTCGATGGAGCCTTCCCACTCAGAGGTAATAAGGACATGGCAGGAGTGGACTTAACGGAGGATATTTGTGGTCAACAGAGGACATTTGTGGACCTATTATCTTTGGCGTACCTTGGGATTTTTTTTCGGTACAGATAATAAGTCGAGGGATAACCAACATATTTACTCAGAGGTAATGTGGACATGGCAAATATGAGGGTTTCTTCGATGGAGCCTTCCCACTCAGAGGTAATGAGGACATGGCAGGAGTGGGCTCCATGAAGGGGTACATAAAATGACTCAGAGGTAATGAGGACATGGAAGTTCTATGTAGAGGGGTGATTTGTTTTCGGCGGAAGTGAAACGACTCAGAGGTAACATCGACGTGGTCGTTTTGGAAATTTTGTGAATCTATTACCCTTTTTGTGTACTGAGAGTATGGGTAGTGGATCATGAGGGAGGAGCCCTTTCAGAAGAATAAGTTCAGAGGTATGGTCATACATGACTTACTATCTAAAAGGGTGATCGGAATGTATGTTCAGAGGCACCTGCGGGTACATAACTCAGCAATCTGGGATATTGTGAATGCGAGTTCAGCGGTACCGACGGGTACATAACTCAATAATCTGGGATATTTGGAGGAAGAATGTGAATGCGAGTTCAGAGGTACCGGTGGGTACATAAATCAATAATCTGGGATTTAGAGAATGTGAGTTCAGCGGTACCGGCGAGTACATAACTCTATAACCTGAGATTCGGAGAATATGAGTTCAGCGGTACCGGCGGGTACATAACTCAATAATCTGGGCTTTTGTGAATGTCGTTTAGACATAATATTTCTTCAGGAACATGCCGTTGACGGGCAACATGAGCAAGTCTCTGTTTTGTTTTGCGAGGCGGTAAGCACCGTTGGAGAATACAGCCTCAATGATAAATGGACCTTCCAATTTTGGCTGGAATTTGCCGGCAGTTTTGTGAGTCATAACCATCGGCCTGCCAGAACGAGATCGCCCACTTAGAATGTTCTGATTTTAACCTTCTTGTTGAAGGCTCCGGAGATGTGTGCTTGGTATAGCTCGATTCGTTGCTGAGCCAAGAGGCGCTTTTCATCTAAGGTCTCCAACTCTTGTAGCCGACGACGGTAGTTATCGTCTGTCGTCAATTGGTAAGTGAGAGCGACACGGAGCGAGGGTATTTGAGTCTTCAATGGGAGAACTGCCTCACTCCTATACACCAGGAAGAATGGTGTGTTCCCTGTGGATGTTCAGACTGTAGTACGGTACGTCCATAAGCATTCACCAAGCTTCTCGTTCCAGTCACGTTTGTTGGATGACACAAACTTCTTGAGCAACTTGATGATGGTTTTGTTGAATGCTTCTGTCAACCCATTCACTGTCGGATTGTATGGCATCGAAGCAACATTCTGAATTCGATACTTATTGCGGAACCGATAGAAGACGTGGCTTGTGAACTGCGGACCATTATCGTGGATGATCCTTCGGGACAGTCCAAAATGGTAGATGACGTGATGCTTGAGGAAGCTGATCATGTTTGACGTCTTTACATCTGTAAGCAGAACAGCTTTCGCCCATTTGGAGAAGTAATCTGTGATGGCGAGTATGAAGCGATGTCCTCGGGAAGAAGGTAGAGTGATCGGGCCGATGATATCCATTCCCCATGCTTCGAATGGCCAGGACGCCACTATTGGATGTAGAAATTCGAATGGCTAGTGGAAGAAGTCCGCATAGACTTGGCAGGCTTTGTACTTTCTTGCATAGTCTATCACATCTGCTACTATCATAGGCCAGTAGTAGCCCATTCGACGAAGACGGTCTTACAATTTTGGGCAAGGCTGATGGGCCCCGCAGACACCGTCGTGGGCTTCACATACGGCTTCTTTGACTTCTGCGTTTGACAGACATCGAAGCAATAATCCATCATAGGATCGGCGATACAACATTTTCGTCTCTGTATCATAGAATAATCAGAGAGAACGCCTTTTGATAGAGGTGGCTTCCTTTGGGTTCTCGGGCAGGATATCATAGACTAAAAAGTCTATGAATGGTTGTCTCCAGTCTGGTACTCGTCTATCGTCTGAGCGGAATAACTCGCCACGAATTGAATATTGTTCTTGGGACAGACTAGTTCATGGCCTATCACATCCACCGATTGATGAGCATAGTTCGGAACCGCTGGGGAAGCGGCAAGGCCTGCTAAGGCATCGGCTTCGATATTTTGGAGTCTTGGAACGTGTTCGATGAAGAACCCTTCGAACGACGAGATGATGTTGATCGCTATTTGATGATAGGGGATCATGTCTTCATGGCGGACTTCGTATGAACCACGGATCTGATTGACGATTAACTGTGAATCGTCGTATGCTTCAAGATATTTTACCCCCAGCTCTCTTGCAAGTTGGAGGCCAATGACTAAAGCGTTGTACTCGGCCACATTGTTAGAGCACGGTTCCGTGAGGGAGTAGGCGAGATTGATCACCAGTCCGGAAGGAGATATTAGCACCACTCCGACTCCGACGACGATGTTGCCCTTAGGTCCGGTCCTTGAGGCGCCGTCGAAGAACATTCGTCGTATATCATCGTGAGAGGTTGCATGCGAGTTGGCGACCTCATCTGGGATGTCTTCGTATATTCTGGCCGACTCCGGGCCTGGGTGGGCTTCTAAAAAGTCTGCCAGAGCCTGACCTTTAACAGCCTTTTGCGGGACGAAGACCATATGGTAGGGGGACAATAATATTGCCCATGTAGCGAGGCGAGAGCTGAGTGCCCCTGGTTTCGACATGAGGACCCTGAGGGGGTTGACTCGTGATATCACATGTATGGTTTGCCCCGTGACATAGTGTCGCGTCTTTTGAATGGCGAACACCAGGGCGAGGCATTCCTTCTCCACGATGGTATATCGGTGCTTTGGCCCAATCATCATTCAGCTGAGGTAATATATAGCTTGCTCATGGCCTGCATCGTTGTTTTGTGCTAGCAGAGCACCGAGGGAATGCTCTATTGCTCGTACATAGAGGAGGAATGGTTTTCCAGCAACCGGGGCCACCAGGACTGGAGGGTTTGACAAGTATTCTTTGATGCTGTCGAAGGCACGCTAGCATTCTTCATCCCATATGAATGAGACGCCCTTCTTTATGAGATGGGTGAATGGCTGACATCGCCCGGAGAGGTTGGAAATGAACCTCCTAATGTAAGCTAACCTCCCTTGGAGGCCTCGGAGTTCTCGGAGATTTCTCGGGGGACCCATCTCCATGATTGCCTTTGTCTTATCAGGGTCTACGTGGATACCCTGGGAGGTGATGATGAAACCCAAGAACTTCCCGCTGGATACGCCCAAGAAGGATTTCGTAGGGTTCATTTTCAAATTGGGCGCTTGCATTAGGTCGAACACTGTCCTTAGATCATGCACATGATCTTCCTTAGAGCGGCTTTTGACTGCGATGTCGTCAACATAGCACTCCACGGTCTTGCGTAAGTGATCCCTGAAGATGATACTCATGGCTCTCTGATAGATGGCGCCAGCATTATTTAAATCGAAAGGCATGACTGTGTAGCAGAACGTGTCTATTGGTGTTCGGAACGATGTATGCTTTTTTTCGTTGGGGGACACCTTAATTTGGTTGTACCCCGAGAAGCCATCCATGAACGACATACGTTCAATGCCGCAGGTGTTGTCAATCATGATGTCTGTGATAGGGAGGGGGAACTCATCTTTGGGACACGCCTCATTCAAATTACGGAAGTCGATGCAGATTCAAATCTTTCCATTCTTCTTGAGGACCGGTACTATGTTGGCGACCCAGTCCGGATATTGTTCCTTATGAATGAAGCCGCTGGCTATAAGTTTGTTGAATTCGGCTTCGATCGCATCCATGATGCCTGGGCAGAAGCGTCGTCGTTGTTGTTTGATTGGCTTTGCATCTAGCCGAATGTTAAGCTTGTGAAGAGTAATATCGGGATTTAACCCTGGTATGTCTTCATAGTTCCAGGCGAACACATCAATATATTCTTTGACGAGTTCCAGTAGTGATTCTCGCTCTTCGTCTTTCAGGCTTTTACTAACGAAGAATGGTTTTGGAGAAGAGTCGCTGCCTAGATCCACTTGCATGACCTCATCTTCAGTAGGAGGCTCTCTTTGTTCAAACCGCTTCTCCCATTGCGCATCCAGCTCTTGGGCCCACGGCTCTAATTCGAGGAGTTCAGGAAAGTCTTCACCTTCTTCGTAAGCATCAGCGAATGCCATATTGACAGACAGGACTTTCCTGAATACATCCCCAATGCTGATATCCGAATCAGAAGTTGGTGATCCGGTTGAGTGTGAATGCCAGTCGCATTCCTCATCTGAGTTTCAGGGGTCATTGTAGGCGTAACATACCCCAGTCCGTATCGGGTCTTGTTATAGTAGTCCTGTGGTTTGCCAGCCCGGACCGGCGACTTTAAAGGTAATCGTCGACCAGTGCCGTACTTCAAACCTGGCGTAGTCTCCAGATCATACCCCTGTACCGAGAAGTCATCGGGGTATGTGGGAATGTTCTCCTCTGGTTCGAACTCAGAAGGAATATTACCCCCAGCTTCCGAGTTTACCTCGTCTTGGGAATTATGGACGTCCTCAGGGACGTCGGAATCTGCTGCATCAAATGGGAGAGTTATTTTCCCCCGGCTCATCTTCTTGGAACATCGGATTGTCGTGGAGGTTCGGAGAAGTGCTAACCCCAGTTCCAGCAACCCCCAGTGATGTGGATTATGAATTTACAACTATAGCAGATTTCGTCTCCGAACGGGTGCTTTGAAAAACTCCGGTGGTGGGCAACCGTTTAGATGACAGTTTCTTCGTCACAGTGGTTGAAATCTTCGGGCTGGAAACGTTTATCTTCTTCCCTCTCCCATCTGCGAGGATTTTCTGAGCAGAGTTGCAGGAGACGACGGGGAGTTCCTCATCCTCTGAACATGGTTGTTGCAGTCTTTGGAAGACAGACTGCCGGTCTTCTCGTACCGTCGCGTTATTGCAACAGTAGTTGGCGATGACTTGGGTGCATGACGTCCGTGGGAGGACTCTTTGCACCCCGAGGCCTCTTCTCTTTCCTTGCGCTTGTGGAGGATAGCCCCACGCAAGTCAGATGGGTCTAGAACGACCATGTTTGCTCCCTGGGTTTTGGAAGACATTTTGGAACCATTTTGTCCGTTTGCCGTCGGGGGCTGGACTCGAGTGGTTCTGTACGACTTCCCATCGAAGGCCCGTATAACAGTATGTGGAGCGCTCGGATGGTCAGAGGTCGGAACAGCGGACTGAGCTCGCCAAACTCGCGCTGCCCTAGACTTCTTCACTCTAGTGCGTGAGGGCACATAGTAGGAAGAGTCTAAGTGGTGCTGTAGAGAGTCAGACATATTTTCTCGGGATCATGAGAGATCAGGACCATAGGAGAGGCGATCAAAGTGTCACGACCCGCACCCACTGTTAGGGTACGAGAACGTAACAACGCCCAGCCTATGCCGCAGTGTCGGCGGTAGAACGCTGTCCTAGGTCACATCATCTAACAATATAATGCTAAGCAGATACAGTCTCAATCACATTTAAGGTAGAGCATGATAAGGTTAGGTAAAACATAAAATCCAAAGAGATACGAGAGATAGAAGTCTAAGTGTCTAAGATACAAAAACCCAGAAATACATCTCAAAACTCAAATACAGTAATCCACAAAGTAAATACAACTCCAGACAAATGAAATAACTATCTAAACAACCTCTAAGGTGTCTCCTCTAGGCTAGCAGGCAACCTCCAAGCTATCTGTAAAATTTATCAACAGGTCCAGTCAGGACAGGAACGAGCACATCTCATCTAGAAAACCTAAGTAAATGACAGAGAACTATAAAGCAGTTATAGGCAGTTGTATTGATGAAAATGGCAGTTTATATTCAGGTGATGGTAAGAAAGATAGATAAGGTGCAAGGAAAGTAAATAACTAAACAAGAGAAGAATCATAGCAATGAAGTCTGTAAAAATAGAACTAGCTGAACCAGGGTAATATAATATGAAGTCCAGACAATAATGTAGACCAGTGTAACTCCAATGTAAGTCCAGTACAAGATGAATCTAATACAAGATGAATCCAGTAAGAGACGATTCCAGTTATAGTGATCAATGATTCCAGGGTGAGTCCAGCCTATACTCTAACAGTGTATTTTAAAATACCGAGATCGACATGTAAACGGCTGTGGGTAATCCGGCACACCTCTCACTGATCAGGCGAGAGATGGCTATCATTCCAGTAGATTCCAGTAGGGGTGATTCGAGTAATGGGGTATGTTTACATGTCTTACTCTAGTATTTCCCCTCCCAGCAAGTGAATCCAGAATTCTGACACAATGATTCAAGATGAGTCCAGCCAAAATATAATGATACCAGTAAATGATTCCAGTAAATGATTCCGGTAAATGATTCCAGTAGGTGATTCCAATAATAGAAGCCGGAAATAATGATACCATTAATAGAGTCCAGAAAATAAATGTGTGCCGTATATATGAATCCAGTAATATCCACACGTGTTGTAACAGAGAATCGCATACAACTAACTAGAACTGAAATACAGTAATTAACAAATAAATGAGAGAACTATCAAAGAATGTACTCGCCTGATAATCTGAACAGCTGATAAGTATAGGGGGTCCAACTGAAGCCACATAGTCCAATTTAAAGCAACATAGGTTACAAGGTGCCTGGCTCCTAATTAGAACAGCACAAGTCACAACATGTCCAAAAGGGTAATATAAAGCACTACAATGCATTCTACATGAATCTAGGTCAAACTAGGCCAAAGTCAACCCTTGGTCAACTCTGGTCAACTGTACTAGTCAAACTAGGTCAAACTAGGTCATGTCCTAACCCAGTAAGTCTTACTAGGCCGAACCAAGACTATCCTAGCAAGCATACATCAATACAAGGCTATACAAGCCAACATACACCCAACTCTATATAGCATGCAATTATTGAATACTCAAATAGGCAAGAATTCACATTGGATATACACTAGGTAATCTATTACTTTAAGCTATATATGACTACACATATATACACATGCATATATTGGTATTCAACATTAGGTCTATAATCATGGCATTTCAAATGGTTATATAAACTTATATATTACAACACAATATGCTAACATATATATAATATACATACATAGCTAAGTTAACTATATTCATAAATACTTATTTAAGAGGCTATGTGTGTGTATGTGAACATGGCAAAGGGACAAGTGAGGGTTAAATGGGCATACATAGTGTATACATATCAAAGAGCGTCAAAGTGTAAGTGAACAATGTGTCAAGTGTGATAGTGTCAGCATAGTGTAAGGGGGTACATGAGGTAATATAGGATTTGTGTTAACATAGAACATTACATCTCATTAACTTGTATATTGCATACATTACATCTAATATTACATTACATTCATTCTTGCATTCATTAATCATTTATTATTCTCTTGCACCACTATATGTACCATACATTACATACTATGGAACCTACATATTCATTACAAGCCATACTTATACATGCTTACATTAGATAGGATACTTACACCTCATACATCATTTATTTAACCATTTACTCATGTTTGTATTCTCTATTTAATTACATAATGTATATACATTAACATGGATTAAAATTAAATAGAACATTATATTACACACAAGGGTGCACAAAATGCATATGCCGAATAGTAACTCCTACTAATAATCAATACTGTACCATCTCAGCATGAATTAAAATTTAGGATTAAAGTATGTTATAGATCTATGTGTTAGCTTTCCGAAACTTTAAACAGATCGCGTTTTCGTTTCCGAAAACTCCCGGAATCGCAAAAACACCGTGAACGCGTTTGTCTTTCGTACAGCTGACACTCATATAATTCTCCAGAAAGTTACAGAAAGAATTAGGCCTATTAATACATGTTTTTGGAAAGCTAACTTCAATACGCTTCTTTTAAAAAAATGGGAGATTAAACCGAGCTTTGAGCTAGAAGTTATGATATTTCTAAGTTAGGGCTGAAATTAAAAACGTGGATAAAAATCATGACGGATTTAGATAGTTTGAGACAAAAGAACACAAGTATATAACATAATATATCAAGAACTCACTCTCTACACTAATATGTATATATAAGACACTATAGAACACATCTCCAATACAAAAATATGAGATTAAACATGTTATAATTCATTCATACATAACAACAACATATAGTGTGTCCAAATTTGGGATTTTCCCACATGGACACAACCACAATACAAAGGACACTCCTATGACCTCCAAATGGACACGAAATAGACACAAATGGAGATACAACTATGGGGTCATTCCTATGGGTTCAAAATAGACCTATATGCATAAGGAAATGAAAAGGAGAAGGGATTTATACCTCCCGGTAGATCGAATCGAAGAAAAGCCGTCCCGGAGCGACACCGACACGTAGAGATTCCAAAAGGACACCAACGAGCTCCGAATCCTTCCAAACTTGGGTAGCTTCCTCCTTGGCTAGAATGGAGAAGGAAAGAAGAAGATTTGGTGGTGAAATGGAATGATTTGGTGGAGAAATTGCTAGGGATTGCTCTCTAGGAATTTGGGGAAGAACAAGATAGAGAGTGTGGATGAGAATAATGAAATGAACTTGAGCCTATCCTCTCCCAAAGTGGCTGGCCATATGGGGCTATTTGTCCTATTATGGTAAGGTCCAAAATGCCCCACTAACCTATTCTATGAGTATTAGGAAGGGGCTAATTGGTTGGGGCTAAATTAGTCATTCTAAAGTCTCTAATCACACTAACCTTATCCATAATAATTAGTCTAACCTCTAACTAAAATATTTCTATCATGTGGACTAAAATTAATATCATGTGGGCCATGCCTAACTAGTGTGTGGATCCCACTAGAGTCAAACTACCCCCGGGTTCCCGTTTCAAGTTAGATTGAGTTGAAATTCGAACCCGACTCAAATAACCCCAAAACAATATCATAAATAATAAAATAATATCAAAATAATTCAAAGAGTTCAAATGCAAAAATATCCTTAGGCCAAAAATAATATTAAAATATCATAATCACATGGTTAGGCTCTAGGTCAAACAGTCTCTAGGATTTCACTAGCAAAACGTCAAAACCACAAGTCATTGATTTAAACAATTTTAAAATGATTTAAAATCACCAAAAATTATATCATGAATTTAATATTATTATTAAAATAATTATAAACACAAAATTTCAAAATTATCCTCATTTGGGAAACTGGGTGCTACAACTCTACCCACCTTAGAAGAATTTCGTCCTCAAAATTAAAATGTCCATACTCCCTCTAGGTCAAACCCCCACAATCAAAGTCCCAGATTAAAATAAATCATGTGATCAAAAGGACGACATACATGGTCATGGCATACGGTGGTAGTGAAAGTCTCATCTAGGTATACTAGTCATGCTAACCGAAACGGTCATAGGGTATCAAAAACATACAAGCAATTTAGGGTGCTAAACTAGAGAAGTTACAGAAACAACAAACCATCAAAACTGTAAGGCGGTCTACCATCCTATATGAAACTGGTACTTATCAAAACAAAATAAAGGCAACTACCAATTATCTGAAAAATGGTACAGAAAATCAAATTCAAAAATTAAGGAATTAAAAATCACTTGCATTGAAATCCAAATCACAATATATATATATATATATATATATATATATATACAGAGAGAGCGTTAGAGAGGAAAAACTAGCATTATGTAATGTTATGTGGTTTGTGTGTGTATGGGTGTATGTGAAATATACATGAAATTGTCTGTGAGCTATCCTGTTACACTACTTATGGCATATAGGTTAACAACCTACAATACACAACCTATTTAATCATAACATCCATGGCTAACCATAAACTTCTATAAGAGGTAGAGATTTAGTTATGTATATACATATATTATAACATGTATGCCTAAGCTCTATATATATCTATACAAGTATGTGATCATAACATAGAGAGGAAAGGTTAGGTTACATGACAGCGTATACTAAGTTAGGGTGTGTGTGTGTCCTTGTACAGGGTTATAGCTTAGTATTGAAAGGTTAAACCCAGTTTTAGTTCAGCATTTACATACAAAATCTGAAAATAAGCTAACATTTAAACCAGTGTAATATTAACATAATACAGTCTCAGATTTTACAAATTTAACATAACTTAACCAATTTCTCTAAAAATTGAAACTCTGCAGATATCATACATGGGCAGTTATGTAGACAAAACTAATAACATGAAATTTATATTTAAATTACGAATTTAAACTAAAAAAGCAGAAAACCAGAAATATTGGGGTTTTGAAAATTTTAACATTAACAACATATTAATATGTATTTAGATAGGTGGAAAATCAAGTGTAGCATGCATACGAATCAGGCAAGTGTCCACTATGTAAATATACTCATATATTCTCATGTCCCAAAAAAATTAATTCTACGTTAAGACCAACATTTAGATTCCTACCAAGATCGTAAAATAGGTGATTGACGAAATCAAGGCAGTTTTATTATTATTATTCAATACTAGAATAATAGCAAGAAGGAAATAACGATAAAAGCTGTTTGCTTATTTGCCTAAAAGAAGGAACCATTTTGAAACCATAGCTAAATATCAAATCCAAGATAAAGTCTAGCAAAATTATCGATTCATTGTATTAAGAAGAAACTCATAGCAAGAAGTTACACAAGCTACTCCTAAGTTAAATAATTAGAAGCAAAACAAAGCAAAACAAATAATAATTCTTTTTGAAGGACTGCATCAAAGTAGAGAAAACATGCTTGAAAATATTTAAGGTACAATCTGATAATCATATGCGTCTATCCAAAATTATGGTACTATAAATCCCCGTCATACTAGTAAGCAAGGCTACGTTAATCACAGAGTCCTTGACTTATGCATATACCTCTAGAATCGTAGTATTTAACATTTTTGCGGTACCGCTAGTTTGGCTGCAAAAACCTTAAATTTTCACACCCGAGAAATATATCCAGAGTCAGACTATATGTCCTCACCATGCTGGCTAATGTGACTATAGAAGACTAGATTCCATAACATAGATGACCTAGCCCATATAATTTCATCTTGTCAAAAAAAAATTTAAATTAAATCAACAATGAATACCCATAAATCAAATCAAATTTATCAACGAACTTCAAAATTCAAAATGAACAAAAATTCATCAAAATACAACTTGGATGCAACAGCTATCATCAAGATTCAAAATAACAATCATTCATCAAAATCAATGAATACAACTTAAATTCAACCATAATCCATCAAAATCAAATTTAACAACAGTAAGTAAAAATAAATCAAATCAAGGAAAAAAAGAGTTCTCAAATCGAAGTTAAAATAAGATTCTCAAGGGTCGTTCCGGAAATCTCTCAAGGGTTCCTAACTGTGATTGAGTACCTTCAAGATATATCCTATTCCTACTGCAGGCTGTAGTGGTACTCAAGTTCGAATACCACTACATAAACTCGACCTGCATGGGCCACCACTAAAAACGTGTCACGACCCGCACCCACTGTTAGGGTACGAGAACGTAACAACGCCCAGCCTATGCCGCAGTGTCGGCGGTAGAACGCTGTCCTAGGTCACATCATCTAACAATATAATGCTAAGCAGATACAGTCTCAATCACATTTAAGGTAGAGCATGATAAGGTTAGATAAAACATAAAATCCAAAGAGATACGGGAGATAGAAGTCTAAGTGTCTAAGATACAAAAACCCAGAAATACATCTCAAAACTCAAACACAGTAATCCACAAAGTAAATACAACTCCAGACAAATAAAATAACTATCTAAACAACCTCTAAGGTGTCTCCTCTAGGCTAGCAGGCAACCTCCAAGCTATCTGTAAAATTTATCAACAGGTCCAGTCAGGACAGGAACGAGCACATCTCATCTAGAAAACCCAAGTAAATGACAGAGAACTATAAAGCAGTTATAGGCAGTTGTATTGATGAAAATGGTAGTTTATATTCAAGTGATGGTAAGAAAGATAGATAAGGTGCAAGGAAAGTAAATAACTAAACAAGAGAAGAATCATAGTAATGAAGTCTGTAAAAATAGAACTAGCTGAACCAGGGTAATATAATATGAAGTCCAGACAACAATGTAGACCAGTGTAACTCCGATGTAAGTCCAGTACAAGATGAATCTAATACAAGATGAATCCAGTAAGGGACGATTCCAGTTATAGTGATCAATGATTCCAGGGTGAGTCCAGCCTATACTCTAACAGTGTGTTTTAAAATACCGAGATCGACATGTAAACGGCTATGGGTAATCCGATACACCTCTCACTGATCAGGCGAGAGATGGCTATCATTCCAGTAGATTCCAATAGGGGTGATTCCAGTAATGGGGTATGTCTACATGTCTTACTCTAGTATTTCCCCTCCCAGCAAGTGAATCCAGAATTCTGACACAATGATTCAAGATGAGTCCAGCCAAAATATAATGATACCAGTAAATGATTCCAGTAAATGATTCCAGTAAATGATTCCAGTAGGTGATTCCAGTAATAGAAGCCGGAAATAATGATACCAGTAATAGAGGCCAGAAAATAAATGTGTGCAGTATATATGAATCCAGTAATATCCACACGTGTTGTAACATAGAATCGCATACAACTAACTAGAACTGAAATACAGTAATTGATAAATAAATGAGAAAACTATCAGAGAATGTACTCGTCTGATAACCTGAACAGCAGATAAGTATAGGGGGTCCAACTGAAGCCACAAAGTCCTATTTAAAGCAACACAGGTTACAAGGTGTCTGGCTCCTAATTAGAACAGCACAAGTTACAACATGTCCAGAAGGGTAATATAAAGCACTACAATGCATTCTACATGAATCTAGGTCAAACTAGGCCAAAGTCAATCCTTGGTCAACTCTGGTCAACTGCACTAGTCAAACTAGGTCAAACTAGGTCATGTCCTAACCCAGTAAGTCTTACTTGGCCGAACCAAGACTATCCTAGCAAGCATACATCAATACAAGGCTATACAAGCCAACATACACCCAACTCTATATCGCATGCAATTATTCAATACTCAAATAGGCAAGAATTTACATTGGATATACACTAGGTAATCTATTACTTTAAGCTATATATGACTACACATATATACACATGCACATATTGGTATTCAACATTAGGTCTATAATCATGGATTTCAAATGGTTATATAAACTTATATATTACAACACAATATGCTAACATATATATAATATACATACATAGCTAAGTTAACTATATTCATAAATACTTATTTAAGAGGCTATGTGTGTGTATGTGAACATGGCAAAGGGACAAGTGAGGGTTAAATGGGCATACATAGTATATACATATCAAAAAGCGTCAAAGTATAAGCGAACAATGTGTCAAGTGTGATAGTGTCAGCATAGTGTAAGGGGGTACATGAGGTAATATAGGATTTGTGTTAACATAGAACATTACATCTCATTAACTTGTATATTGCATACATTACATCTATTATTACATTACATTCATGCTTGCATTCATTCATCATTCATTATTCTCTTGCACCACTATATGCACCATACATTACATACTATGGAACCTACATATTCATTACAAGCCATACTTATACATGCTTACATTAGATAGGATACTTACACCTCATACATCATTTATTTAACCATTTACTCATGTTTGTATTCTCTATTTAATTACATAATGTATATACATTAACATGGATTAAAATTAAATAGAACATTATATTACACACAAGGGTGCACAAAATGCATATGCCGAATAGTAACTCCTACTAATAATTAACACTGTACCATCTCAGCATGAATTAAAATTTAGGATTAAAGTATGTTATAGATCTATGTGTTAGCTTTCCGAAACTTTAAACAGATCGCGTTTTCGTTTCCGAAAACTCCCGGAATCGCAAAAACACCGTGAACGCGTTTGTCTTTCGTACAGCTGACACTCATATAATTCTCCAGAAAGTTACAGAAAGAATTAGGCCTATTAATACATGTTTTTGGAAAGCTAACTTCAATACGCTTCTTTTAAAAAAATGGGAGATTAAACCGAGCTTTGAGCTAGAAGTTATGATATTTCTAAGTTAGGGCTGAAATTAAAAACGTGGATAAAAATCATGACGGATTTAGATAGTTTGAGACAAAAGAACACAAGTATATAACATAATATATCAAGAACTCACTCTCTACACTAATATGTATATATAAGACACTATAGAACACATCTCCAATACAAAAATATGAGATTAAACATGTTATAATTCATTCATACATAACAACAACATATAGTGTGTCCAAATTTGGGATTTTCCCACATGGACACAACCACAATACAAAGGACACTCCTATGACCTCCAAATGGACACGAAATAGACACAAATGGAGATACAACTATGGGGTCATTCCTATGGGTTCAAAATAGACCTATATGCATAAGGAAATGAAAAGGAGAAGGGATTTATACCTCCCGGTAGATCGAATCGAAGAAAAGCCGTCCCAGAGCGACACCGACACGTAGAGATTCCAAAAGGACACCAACGAGCTCCGAATCCTTCCAAACTTGGGTAGCTTCCTCCTTGGCTAGAATGGAGAAGGAAAGAAGAAGATTTGGTGGTGAAATGGAATGATTTGGTGGAGAAATTGCTAGGGATTGCTCTCTAGGAATTTGGGGAAGAACAAGATAGAGAGTGTGGATGAGAATAATGAAATGAACTTGAGCCTATCCTCTCCCAAAGTGGCTGGCCATATGGGGCTATTTGTCCTATTATGGTAAGGTCCAAAATGCCCCACTAACCTATTCTATGAGTATTAGGAAGGGGCTAATTGGTTGGGGCTAAATTAGTCATTCTAAAGTCTCTAATCACACTAACCTTATCCATAATAATTAGTCTAACCTCTAACTAAAATATTTCTATCATGTGGACTAAAATTAATATCATATGGGCCATGCCTAACTAGTGTGTGGGTCCCACTAGAGTCAAACTACCCCCGGGTCCCCGTTTCAAGTCGGATTGAGTTGAAATTCGAACCCGACTCAAATAACCCCAAAACAATATCATAAATAATAAAATAATATCAAAATAATTCAAAGAGTTCAAATGCAAAAATATCCTTAGGCCAAAAATGACATTAAAATATCATAATCACATGGTTAGGCTCTAGGTCAAACAGTCTCTAGGATTTTACTAGCAAAACGTCAAAACCACAAGTCATTGATTTAAACAATCTTAAAATGATTTAAAATCACCAAAAATCATATCATGAATTAAATATTATTATTAAAATAATTATAAACATGAAATTTCAAAATTATCCTCATTTGGGAAACTGGGTGCTACACAAAGACTGAGCCGCGTGGACAGACAGCATGCGGCTGGAATCAACAGTTTCCATGCGGCTGGCAATCGTAGCCGCATGGGCTTTCTTCATGCGGCTGGAAGTCTCGGCCGCATAAGTCTTCTCCATGCGGCTGGAAATCTTAGCCGCATGAGTGTTATGCATTTGGCTGGCAGTTTCAGTCGCATGGACATCATGCATGCGGCTGGCAATCTCGACCGCATGAGTCTTCAGCCTGCGGCTAGTGCCTTTGTTCGGCTTCTTCCTGGAGCACATAGAATCACTCATTTTCCCTGCAAGTCCAGCATCGTAGTGCTTTTCTCTGCCGGTCTTGGAGACAGCAGAGTCCTCTACGGTTTGAAGTGGAGCCACATGAGACTTGCCTTCGCCGTCTTGGGCAGCAGAGAGTACTCCGTCCAGAGCTTGGGGAGGAGCAAATAACTTTGGCCTCCACTCCCTGCAAGATTTTTTCGTGCGGGTTCGCTTCTGGACCGGGCCAGCGCTCCCGTCGGAGAGCATTTCTTCAAACGCCTGTTGGTCGAAGCGGACGACCATCTTCTGTTGTGTTGAGCCAAGTTTGGCTGCATCCGATTACGTCACCAACTCCTCAGCCATGGAGAAGTTTGTCCCCAACAGAGTCGCCGTCGTATTTGCCATGAATTATAAAAGAACAGAACAATTATATCGGAGGACTGGACTTTAACTTTATAATACAAACTCGTTTGTACAAAGAAAGCCTAGGGACGAAAATCTAGGTAGAGCAATCTAAGTACAATTGTTTATTTTAGATTCTGGGGGGTGACGGTAGAGGCTCGGGAAAGCGACGGCAGCTCTGTCTTACCCCTTGGACGATTGGATGCAACCTTGGCTCCGGTGAAGAAATGCTCTTGGAAGTGTAGGAAGACTCCCTTGCGCCTTCAGTTGCTGGATCTCTGGATGTCTCTGTAGTGCTCTCTATTTTTCTCTGCTCTCCTCCGGTGCTCTAGTTCTCTAGAGAAATCCTCCTTTGCAAAGGAATGACACCTTGATATTTATAGGAGTGGGATGCGATCATTAGGGTTTGCAATGATTGCCTCCTTGATAAGTCGGCGGTTAAGGATCAATTAATCTGGGCCCTTCTTCTGATTGTAGCAAATCTAGGTAATTAATGAAGATTGCATCTAATCTCTGTAGAAAATAAATGTTAATTGCCATGAATCTTCGTGATTTGTGATAGCCTGCCACGTGTCCAATTTGTTTAATTTGATTTGATCTGGTCCATTATGACGATTGCAACAAATCTGATTTTGTTAGGATTTGTTAGCACCCATAATTTCGGGGAAGATAAGACTGCCACGTGTCTCAATTGTAGCGAAGAGTGCCACATGTCTCAACTGGATCATCCTGGCCGAGCCGCATATGGCGGGGTCCTCTCAGCCACATGAAACATGCAGCCGCATGTGGATGGGCAGCCGCATGGGATGGGCAACCGGATAGAAATAGGCAGCCGTATGCAGAGGGGCAGCCGCTTGGGGATAGGCAGTCGCATGCAGAGGGGCAGCTGCATGGGGATAGGCAGCCGTATAAAAATTGGCAGCCGTATAGGGATAGTCAGCCGCATGCAAATGGGCAGCCGCATGGAGCGGCCTCGGGACTTGGTGAATTTTACCAGCCATAAGGAGATTTTCTCCTCTTTTCTATGAACACGCCATCATGTCAGTCATTATTGCGTCTTTATGTCAGAGCTGTCATGGCTGTTGTTTTTTGTCAGAGCAGTCGTTGGGGCATTAAATGCAGTGGCATGCATGGATCTATCTGAGCCGCATGGACCCCTGAACCGCATGGACTTCTGAGCCGCATGGGATCCTGAGCTGCATGGGGATCCTTCTGTTGGAGCCGTATAGGTCTTTCTTTATTCTTTTCCATGCTTCTACAGTAAGTCCTAAGTAACGATTCAGCAATAATACCGTGTCTAATCTCAAAGGATACTAATATGAAGCTATACGAAGCACCGGAATCGAATAATGCAAAAACTGGACTGGAGTCGAGAAGAACCGAACCTGCGATCAGCTCTCCTATCGCCTCTGTATCCCCGGCCGCCATGGCGAAAGCTCGCCCCTGCTGGCCTCTCCTGGCCTGCTGCTGATGCTGAACAAATCTCTGCTGCTATGTCGGCAGGGCTGGTCCCCTCTGTTGGCCTGCTGGAGCCCTGGCTCCTCCTCCCTGAGCTGCTCTTGCTATGCGACACTCCTTCATCTGGAGGTCTGCTGAACCACAAACTAGGCACTGGCCCAGCCTCTTCTGGCACTCATTGGTGACATGCTCGGGCTTCTTGCAGTAAGCACAAGTGATCACCTGTCTCTGGCCCTGTTGTTACTGTCTCGGCTGCTGCTGCTGGTGAACTGGCCTCTGCTGGATCGGCTGCGGCTGGAACTGCCTCGACTGCTGGTGCTGAAAGTGAGGCCTCTTGGCCTGGCCTCCGCTGTTGCTGTCCCCAACTGGGTCTCGCCCCCTCTTGAGCCTAAGCTCAAGATCATCCTCTGCCAATAAGGCTCCCGTCAAGGTCTCCTCAAAAGTGGCATCCCTGTTGCCCTTGGTCAAGGACTTGACCTCCTTGGCCAGACCCTTCCGGAACCTCTTGGCCTTCGCCGTCTCGCTCAAGCCCTCTACGAATCTGCCGAGGTGGCCAAACTCCCCAGCGTACTTGTCACGACCCGCACCCTAGAGTGAGGGCACGAGACGTGGGTACGTCCAGCCTACGCCGCAGTGTCGGCGGTAGAACGCTGTCCTAGGTCACAACATCAAGCAATTGAAGGTAATAACAGTTATACTCCCCGAATGGGGGTGACATAACATAAATATAACTCAATCACAGCTAAGGTAGAATAGGAATGAGATAGAAAGATATGGTAGATAAAATCCAGGAATGTAACATCACAGAGATACAAATCCAGAATTCTAAGTGTCTAAAATAATACATCTCAGAATATCTCAAAGTCTAATACAGTAATCCCAAAATAGTAAGACAATCCTAAACTAATGGAAGTAACATCAACTGCTAGCAGGTCCAAGTCACTAGTGATGTCTAATGCTGCACCAAGAGGGATAGACACCAGAGCCTCATCATTCACTGTAAAATTTTCAACAGGTCCAGTCAGGACGGGAACGAGCACATATCTCTCAAAACAGTTCACAGCTGGTTAGGAGTATAAATCATACAATAGAGTAAAGTACAGGAAGTGCTGAAAAGGAAGTATGAGTAAACAGGAGATATTTGTAACTGAAAGTAAATACATGATAGTAGAGACTGTAAGTGGCTACGTGATTTAGAGCATAATGGTTATGTAAACGGCTTGGGGGCACATGAATACAAATAAGGAGGCACATTTATACAGCTACTGGGGATAGTGTTCACATAACTAATTCTACTCACCCCGCCCCAACCAGTACACAAGGATCCATTCAAGTTACGTTATAAGCACATGAATACAACTAAGATACGTGAACTCATATAATGAGTAGTACATGAGGCACGTGAAAGCACATGAGAACATGTAAAAATATGAACTAGTACGAGTACAAGGAGTACCTGATGCACATGATAAAGTACATGAACATGAAATACCCGATACACCGGTAGAGGGATAACATCTCAGGAAGGGATCCATATAGTACTAATCCGTGAAGATACGTGTCAGCATCAGGTAGAGTAATCTAGAGCAAGAATATAATCCAGGTAAGTATGAAAAGATCAGAGAATGTACTCGCCTGCTAACTGAAAGTCCGAGATAAAAATACTGTCCAAGGAGTGGTGTCTGGCTCCTATTAGAACAGCACAAGTCACAACAAGTCCAGAATGGTAAATAATATGCACTACCATGCGTACTACATGAATCTTGGTCAGATTAGACCAAAGTCAACTCTTGGTCTAATCTGGTCAAACTAGGTCAACCAAGTCAAACCTAAGTCAAACTAAGCTACACTAGGCTAACTAGTCCATTCTAGGTTTAATAAGACTAAACAAGTCTAAACTAGACTCATTAGCTAAACAAACACAACCATAGGCCATAGGCCAATAGACTATACCATGGGCCAATAGGCAAACCATGCTAACAATACCATTTCAATCTATATCTAAAACAATACATCTATATACATACCACACAACTAGTATAGGATACCTATAGTACTAATCTACAATATCACCCTACTCTATATCATAATATATAACACATTATATCATATACATATATACATTAACACACAATCCTATTTATAGGAACCTACAAATATACAAAGGAAAGGGGAGAGGGATACAATGATACTCAAGTGTGTGGGTGAGTGGGACATTGGTGTGCTATACAAACAACTTAGAATTTATCCTATAGGCTATGTGTATACAAAACAACCTATATGGTAATTCATATAATATACACATTTGTATATAGAGAGGGGTGACACAAGTGTTCATGAATTCAAGTGAAAGTGTGTGGACTTGTGTGTGTGGTGTGAGAGAGGGTGATAGGGTGTGTGACATGTGAGGCAAGAGTGAACTAGAGGGTGTGTGTCAAATACAAGAGTGAGAGTGACATAAATATACACTAGTGTATGTGAAGAGTGTTGTGATAGTGATGTGAACATGTAACAGTGAGTGGCAAACAGTTTAAATAGTCCTAATAATATGTCTAGGTTAATACCATATAAAGAACATATATTCCAGTTTAAATGTAACCTCAAAACAGTTGAACCATACCCCAAATCTCAGTTTTAGAACTCAAACCACATCAAACAAACTTGAATTTAGTTCACCAAAATACTTTAACAGTTAACATATATTCTAGTACACAAATCTTCCCAAAATAAGTTCACAGATAATCCAAAATTAGTTTACAACATCAACTCAAAATCAGTTTTTTAGCCCCTACTAGCATTCTCAGTTTTTTGAACTCAAAACACATCAAAACCACCCCAAATCAGTGTACAACAGCCCTCAATAATGCCCAGGTCAATTACATTAAAGGAACACAAAAATCATTTCCTAAGGAACACAAATTTCAGTTTTAACAGTTAGGAAAACCCATATTTCAGTCCCTTGAGGAAATCTCAGTTCTAATACATTAACATTCAGATTTTTAAAGATCACAAAAAGAGAAGGAAACAACCAACAGTTCAAAACCTATAGGAATTTCTCAGAAAACTCATGATACACAACCTATTCATAAAACAGGGTGAACCCAACTCATTCCCAGTTAACAGTTCCTAGAGTAATCTCAGATTTCACATTCACAAACAACTCAACAAACCAATAGGACTGTCCAACAGAAAATCTCAGATTTTGAGACCAAAACTCAACAAATCAGTCCCAAATTCAACACACTACTAGATATCATGTAGGTACACATATTAGAGGCTTAATAACAAGTAATTAACAGTGTGCAATAGCCTAAAATGATTGCAAAATTCATTTTAGAAATCTGGACAGAACAGTGAATAGGGACAGTATCACAGGTTTTGGAAAAAAATGGGAAATTGGCATTTGATAATCAAAATCAATTTAAAACGAGAATTTATTGGATGGTAAAGATTAAACATGAGGTATACATGCTACATGATGTGTTTGTGTCCACAGAAGTGGACACAAACATGTCCAATTAAACAAAACCCAAAAACAGTAAACACAGGTCACAATGACAGCCAAGCGTCGTACACGTGTTCGTGTCGATCGTGTGCATGACACACAACGACACGACTCACGAAAAATGGTCCACGTGTTCACCCAGACTAGGGCTAGTGATAGGACAACCTGAATCGTGTCCAAGTCGTGTGTGCACGACACGACACGTGCGTATCAGTGCACATTTTTAACAGAAAACTGCACAGCGCTAAACACGTGCACGTGCTCGTGCGCGTCCGACACGCCACGTGGGCCCGTGTAACTTGACACACGGGGTGACAGACGTGGCCCCATGATGTGTGTCTAGTTTCACGCATCGGGGACGCGTGTCCGTGTCAAAAATGGGCCCGCACAGTAGGGCACGCACAGTCCCTGCGCGCGCATGTGCACGACCGTGTGTATACGTGTCCGTGCAGCCTAGACACGACACTAAGACACGACACAAACCACAAAAATGTCTAAGCGAGACCCAAATCTAATTTCCTATTCAAACAAAACCCCAAAAATCATACGAAATGCCCATTGGGGCATTTCATCAAACACCAAGTAATATGTACTGATACGTGTCCAGAATGGACACGAAACGACACGAAAATTTGGGAAACCCTATTCCTATAGTTAGGCTAGGGTTAGGGCAACCTAGAAATGAATTTTACATAATTTAAAATGAATTGGAGAGGATTATACCTATAGGTGAACAATGGGTCAAAATCTCCAAATGGGAAGAGCTCCACAAACCACCAAAAGTTCTCCAAATTGTTTTCTCCCTGTAAAAACTTAATACCAACAGCAAGAACGTTGGATTTAGGTTCTATTGCAATTTATTTGAAGGAATTTGGAGAAGAAATGGATTTTCTAAGGATTTACAAGGATGGGGACTCACCTCTTCCAAATGGCAAAGTTTCCTAAAGAGGCAACCCTAGTTTTAAGAGCATATAAATAGGGGAGGGGCTGACCAAGGAGGCTATTCAGAATTTCTAGGGTTAGGGCTTGGTTCATTGGGTGTGGGTTATGGGCCATTAAGCCTATTAGTCATAAAATGACTTGTGACTTCAAAAGCCATTTCCATATCAAACTAACTCCTAATTTCACCAAATTAATCCCAATGAGTTCATCCTCATGAACTTAAGTCAACCTAGGTTCTCAAATCCTAATCTCTTAGTCAAGACCTAGGTTAGCCACTAGGTTAGTCTACAAGGTCAACTTAAGTCAAGTCTCTAAAACACCAAAACAATTATTCTAAAAATCACTCAAAAATCACATTAATTATAAATAATAATAATAATAATTCAAATTAAATTCTAAAATTTTGAAAATGACCAAAATACCCTCATTTAGAAAACTGGGTGTTACAATCCTACCACCTTAGAAAAATTTCGTCCTCGAAATTAAGATGATCGTACCCCTTCTAGGTCAAACCCCCACAATCAAAGTCTCAGAAACCTATTAAATCATTCAGTTGGAAAATGTAACCTATGGGGTCATGGCATGTAATATTAGTCTGGGGTCTCATCTAGTTACACCAACATGCTACAGTACTAGGCAATCACAAGGTATCAAAATATACAAGCAAGGGATGCATCAAAAATTCAAAGACTGGCTAAGATATAGGTCAAGGACTCACCTCCAACTAGGTCTGGTGGCTGGAACTCCCTCCCGAAGGTGGAGTCCTGGCTGGGATAAGTACAGCCGGACAGTCTCGCAGCCTGTGTGCAGCTGACCCACATAACAGGTACACTCCTCTTCTCTTCCTACAGATGTCCCACACATGTCCAGGCTTCTTACAGAAGGTGCAGGTAGGCACTCTCTCAGCTTGCCTTTGCTGAACAGGAGTCTGGACTGGGTTAGCTGGTCTAGGCTGATAGTCTGGGTGCTCACGGGGCTCTGGGTATACACTGCTCCTCGGCCTCTTAGAACTAGGCTCCCCTCCTGAATGTACCAAATCCTACAGCAGTTGGATTCCACGGCCCTGCTCCTTCAGGATCTCAGCTTGAACTCTCTGTGTCTCCAACACATCCCGGAGAAGTCTGGATATCTGAGCTCCGTCAGGAAACAAACCTGCTGAGGGTATGGTATGGGGTACTGCTCCTGGAGGCAGAGGAGGAGATGGGGAAGAACTCTTGGTCTCAGATGAGGCTGCCACTCTCTCCTGAGTAACATGTGGTGGAGGGGATTTCTCTGGTGAGGATGCTAACACCTCCTCGATGGCGGGAGGTGCCACTACCTTTGGGTCAGCCTGAGGGGTCACTACCTCCTGAGCAATAGGAGGTGGAAGCGTACTATCAGTAGCTGTAGCTGCTCTCAGGCGACAGGCTCGGGTCATGGGTGCCATACTGGAAAGGATAAAACACAACAATCATTAAGGCTGTACAGCAGTCTACCATCCTATCTGTAAAACTGGTATTTATCAAGAAAATAAAATAAGACAACTATCAATCATCTATAAAGGGTACTATTTAAGAAAAATCAAAACCAAAAGTTTAAGGAACGAAAGTCAATAGCATTGAATCCAATCACAATCTAATATATATAGAAGAGAGTGTGTTAGGGGGGAAAAGCTATCATTATGTAAAGGTGATATGGTTAGTGTGAAATATACATGAAAGTGTATAGGAGGATTTGAGTCTCAACTGTAGCTATCAAGTTACACTATTCATGGCATATTGGTTAAGCAGTCTACAAGGTACAAGCTATTTACTCATAACATGCATGGCTAACCATATATATAAGTATATCTATATGGCTACATGAACATAACATAGAGATGAAGGGTTAGGTTTTCATGGCAGTTGTGAACATTAGTGTAGAGTGTTAAGTGTACATGGGTTAAAACTTGAAATAAAGGGGTTCAATCATTTAGTTTAGCTCATCAATACATATTAGATCTGAAATTGAACTACACATATTGACAGCAGTGTAAAAATGTTAACATGAATTCAGTTTTCAAAATTTTGGAGAATTCGAACATAAAAAAAATCAACTCAATGTGTACCCTAACCACAACTTAACATGTAAGAGTACGAACCTAACATTAATTATATACCTGCACACAACCATGTATACGGCTCAAAACTTCACAATTTAAAATTGCAATTGAACTAAACACTTAGAATCCAAGGTTAAGGGTTTACTATGTACACAGTCTCAGATTTGACAATTCAACACAAAACTCAACCAAATTTTTTTTTGAAATAAAGCCCTGTATATAACATACATGTGTAGTGATGTAAGCCAAACTAATAACATGAAATTTAAATTTAAATTACGAATTTAATATGGAGAAACATAGAACTAGTCACTGATACTGCGTTATATTAGAATACTAGGATTTTGAGAACTTAACATCAATCATATTAATCATGCATTTAAATAGGTTGGTAAATAAGTGTAGTATGCATACGTGTCAGGCAAGTATCTGTGTCCACTATATATATATTTAAAGTAATACAAGATATAATGGCAAGAAGGAAACAATGATAAAATTTATTCTGCTTATCTGTTTAAAAGAAGGAACCATTTTGAAACCAGAGCTATAATATCAAATCAAAGTTAAGGTCTAGCAAAATCACCAATTTTTTGTATTAGAAAAAAAAAATTATTGCAAGAAGTTACACACGGTTCATAATAATAGCTAAGCTACTCCCTACTCAGACTCCTACTCCTAAGTTAAATGATGATGGAAACAATTTATAATAACTAGAATGAAGATAGAGACAATATATTTAAGAACCTTTCCAAGATACAATCTGATAATCATATGCGTCTGTCTAAAATCATGATACTCAGAATACTCGCCACGCTAGTAAGCAAGGCTGCGATAAACGATAGAGTCCATAACAGGGGCATGCACCTCTATAATCATGTCGTCTGAAATTCTCGCTATGCCGACTAGTATAGCTGCAAGAAATTCCAAATCTCATAACCAAGATACGTACATCCGAAGTCGGTTTCTATGTTTCTGCCACGCCAGCTAATATAGCTGCGATAAACTCTAGGTTCCATAACCAAGTAGACGTTTATTATCCCCGTTATTCCGTCAATATATGTTATCAGAAGGTACCGTAACTCATGCCATAAAATTCATCTCGATAGAAAAATCAAAATCAACAACGATTCATCAAAATCAAATTCAATAATCGAGGAGTGAGAGCGAACAAACAAGGGGAAGGATTTCAAATTGAAGTTTAAATAAGATTCTCAAGGGTCATCCCAGGAATCTCTCAAGGAATCCTAACTGTGATTGAGTACCCTCAAAGCATATCCTATTCCTACTGCAGGCTGTAGTGATACTCTAGTTCGAATACCACTACATAACTCGACCTGCATGGGCCACCACTAAAAACGTGTCATGACCCGCACCCTAGAGTGAGGGCACGAGACGTGGGTACGTCCAGCCTACGCCGCAGTATCGGCGGTAGAACGCTGTCCTAGGTCACAACATCTAGCAATTGAAGGTAATAACAGTTATACTCCCTGAATGGGGGTGACATAACATAAATATAACTCAATCACAGCTAAGGTAGAACAAGAATGAGATAGAAAGATAAGGTAGATAAAATCCAGGAATGTAACATCACAGAGATACAAATCCAGAATTCTAAGTGTCTAAAATAATATATCTCAGAATATCTCAAAGTCTAATACAGTAATCCCAAAATAGTAAGACAATCCTAAACTAATGGAAGTAACATCAACTGCTAGCAGGTCCAAGTCACTAGTGATGTCTAATGCTGCACCAAGAGGGATAGACACCAGAGCCTCATCATTCACTGTAAAATTTTTAACAGGTCCAGTCAGGACGGGAACGAGCACATATCTCTCAAAACAGTTCATAGCAGGTTAGGAGTATAAATCATGCAATAGAGTAAAGTACAGGAAGTGCTGAAAAGGAAGTACGAGTAAACATGAGATATTTGTAACTGAAAGTAAATACATGATAGTAGAGACTGTAAGTGGCTACGTGATTTAGAGTATAATGGTTATGTAAACGGCTTGGGGGTACATGAATACAAATAAGGAGGCACATTTTTACAGCTACTGGGGATAGTGTTCACATAACCAATTCTACTCACCCCGCCCCAACCAGTACACAAGGATCCATTCAAGTTACGTTATAAGCACATGAATACAACTAAGATACGTGAACTCATGTAATGAGTAGTACATGAGGCACGTGAAAGCACATGAGAACATGTAAAAACATGAACTAGTACGAGTACAAGGAGTACCTGATGCACATGATAAAGTACATGAATATGAAATACCCGATGCACCCGTAGAGGGATAACATCTCAGGAAGGGATCCATATAGTACTAATCCGTGAAGATACGTGTCAGCATCAGGTAGAGTAATCTAGAGCAAGAATATAATCCAGGTAAGTATGAAAAGATCAGAGAATGTACTCGCCTGCTAACTGAAAGTCCGAGATAAAAATACTATCCAATGAGTGGTGTCTGGCTCCTATTATAACAGCACAAGTCACAACAAGTCCAGAATGGTAAATAATATGCACTACCATGCGTACTAAATGAATCTAGGTCAGATTAGACCAAAGTCAACTCTTGGTCAACTCTGGTCAAACTAGGTCAACCAAGTCAAACCTAAGTCAAACTAAGCTACACTAGGCTAACTAGTCCATTCTAGGTTTAATAAGACTAAACAAGTCTAAACTAGACTCATTAGCTAAACAAACACAACCATAGGCCATAGGCCTATAGACTATACCATGGGCCAATAGGCAAACCATGCTAACAATACCATTTCAATCTATATCTATAATAATACATCTATATACATACCACACAACTAGTATAGGATACCTATAGTACTAATCTACAATATCACCCTACTCTATATCATAATATATAACACATTATATCATATACATATATACATTAACACATAATCCTATTTATAGGAAGCTACAAATATACAAAGGAAAGGGGAGAGGGATACAATGATACTCAAGTGTGTGGGTGAGTGGGACATTGGTGTGCTATACAAACAACTTAGAATTTATCCTATATGCTATGTGTATACAAAACAACCTATATGGTAATTCATATAATATACACATTTGTATAGAGAGAGGGGTGACACAAGTGTTCATGAATTCAAGTGAAAGTGTGTGGACTTGTGTGTGTGGTGTGAGAGAGGGTGATAGGGTGTGTGACATGTGAGGCAAGAGTGAACTAGAGGGTGTGTGTCAAATACAAGAGTGAGAGTGACATAAATATACACTAGTGTATGTGAAGAGTGTTGTGATAGTGATGTAAACATGTAACAGTGAGTGGCAAACAGTTTAAACAGTCCTAATAATATGTCTAGGTTAATACCACATAAAGAACATATATTTCAGTTTAAATGCAACCTCAAAACAGTTGAACCATACCCCAAATCTCAGTTTTAGAACTCAAACCACATCAAACAAACCTGAATTTAGTTCACCAAAACACTTTAACAGTTAACATATATTCTAGTACACAAATCTTCCCAAAATAAGTTCACAGATAATCCAAAATTAGTTTACAACATGAACTCAAAATCAATTTTTTAGCCCCTACTAGCATTCTCAGTTTTTTGAACTCAAAACACATCAAAACCACCCCAAATCAGTGTACAACAGCCCTCAACAATGCCCAGGTCAATTACATTAAAGGAACACAAAAATCATTTCCTAAGGAACACAAATTTCAGTTTTAACAGTTAGGAAAACCCATATTTCAGTCCCTTGAGGAAATCTCAGTTCTAATACATTAACATTCAGATTTTTAATCACAAAAGAGAAAGAAACAACCAACAGTTCAAAACCTATAGGAATTTCTCAGAAAACTCATGATACACAACCTATTCATAAAACAGGGTGAACCCAACTCATTCCCAGTTAACAGTTCCTAGAGTAATCTCAGATTTCACATTCACAAACAACTCAACAAACCAATAGGACTGTCCAACAGAAAATCTCAGATTTTGAGACCAAAACTCAACAAATCAGTCCCAAATTCAACACACTACTAGATATCATGTAGGTACACATATTAGAGGCATAATAACAAGTAATTAACAGTGTGCAATAGCCTAAAATGATTGCCAAATTTTATTTTAGAAATCTGGACAGAACAGTGAATAGGGACAGTATCACAGGTTTTGGAAAAAATGGGAAATTGGCATTTGATAATCAAAATCAATTTAAAACGAGAATTTATTGGTTGGTAAAGATTAAACATGAGGTATACATGCTACATGATGTGTTTGTGTCCACAGAATTGGACCCGAACGTGTTCAATTAAACAAAACCCAAAAACAGTAAACACAGGACACAATGACAGCCAAGCATCGTGCACGTATTCGTGTCGATCGTGTGCACGACACGACACGCGCGTATCAGTGCACGTTTTCAACAGAAAACTGTACAGCGCTAAACACGTGCACGTGCTCGTGCGCGTCCGATACGCCACGTGGGCCGGTGTAACTTGACACACGGGGTGACAGACGTGGCCCCATGATGTGTGTAAAGTTTCACGCGTCGGGGACGCGTGTCCGTATCGAAAATGGGCCCGCACAGCAGGGCACGCACAGCCCCCGCGCGTGCGTGTGTACGACCGTGTATACACGTGTCCGTGTAGCCTAGACACGACACTAAGACACGACACAAACCACAAAAATGTCTAAGCGAGACCCAAATCTAATTTCCTATTCAAACAAAACCCCAAAAATCACACGAAATGCCTATTGGGGCATTTCATCAAACGCCAAGTAATATGCACTGATACGTGTCCAGAATGGACACGAAACGACACAAAAATTTAGGAAACCCTATTCCTATAGTTAGGCTAGGGTGAGGGCAACCTAGAAATGAATTTTACGGAATTTAAAATGAATTAGAGAGGATTATACCTATAGGTGAACAATGGGTCAAAATCTCCAAATGGGAAGAGCTCCACAAACCACCAAAAGTTCTCCAAATTGTTTTCTCCCTGCAAAAACTTAATACCAACAGCAAGAACGTTGGATTTAGGTTCTATTGCAATTTATTTGAAGGAATTTTGAGAAGAAATGGATTTTCTAAGGATTTACAAGGATGGGGACTCACCTCTTCCAAATGGCAAAGTTTCCTAAAGAGGCAACCCTAGTTTTAAGAGCATATAAATAGGGGAGGGGCTGACCAAGGAGGCTATTCAGAATTTCTAGGGTTAGGGCTTGGTTCAATGGGTGTGGGCTATGGGCCATTAAGCCTATTAGTCATAAAATGACTTGTGACTTCACAAGCCATTTCCATATCAAACTAACTCCTAATTTCACCAAATTAATCCCAATGAGTTCATCCTCATGAACTTAAGTCAACCTAGGTTCTCAAATCCTAATCTCTTAGTCAAGACCTAGGTTAGCCACTAGGTTAGTCTACAAGGTCAACTTAAGTCAAGTCTCTAAAACACCAAAAAAATTATTCTAAAAATTACTCAAAAATTACATTAATTATAAATAATAATAATAATTCAAATTAAATTCTAAAATTTTGAAAATGACCAAAATACCCTCATTTGGACAACTGGGTGTTACAGTACTCCTCCACTGACAGGCTCCCCTGAACCAAGCTCTTGAACTACGACTCCAAGGCATGAAGCACAGAATCTGAAAAGAACTTCTTCTTGAAGAAGCCCTTAAACTCCTCCCATGTCTGCCAAGCTACCCCCACCCTGGGGTCTGACTGATACCAGGTGTGAGCAAGATCTCCCATCCAACTAGCTGCTGCCTCAATCTGGAGATCTGCCGGTACCCGGGCTAGGCGGAAGATCACCTCTATATGCTCGATCCACTCATCAGCATATAGGATTCCTTCTGTCCCCAGAAAGTCTCTGGGGCTCATCTTTTGGAACTGCTCTATCCCCGGTATCCTCGGCTGCTGAACTATTGGTCGAGCTGCGACCGTCGTAAGGGCCAACTCCATGCCCCTGTCCTGTCGGGCCTGCTGCCAGTCCATGAACTGCTGGAAATAGGAGAACATTAGTGCCGCATCCACGTATCTTGTAGGCGGCGGCAGCTAAAAAGGCATCTCTGCGATGACTGGGTCCTGCCTCCGAGCCGGTGGAGGCATACCCCCTGCTGCTGCTACTGGTATCTCATTACGAGCAGAGGTGGAAGGAGCTGCACTCTCCTGTCTCTGCTGAACTGCCTGAGAGGTAGTAGACCCCTCTACAGCATCCCCATGAATGGTACGGTGCGACCGCATCTCCACCATCCTGAAGACAGACCAAACAAGAGTATCAATTTCCGAGAAAGAAGCGATATAACAAAAGCGGACAGTTAAAATTCAAAAGAATCGATTGACAGTAAGGACTTAGATGGCAATAATAGAGTTGTTCCTAATGTGATTGACTACCTTGAAAACTAATATCCTATATCCTACTACAGGCTGTAGTGATACTCTGGTTTGAATACTACTACACTTCTAGTCTAGACCTGCATGGGCTACCACTAAAAACGTGTCACAACCCGTACCCTAGAGTAAGGGCACGAGACGTGGGTACGTCCAGCCTACATCGCAGTGTCGACGGTAGAATGCTGTCCTAGCTCACAAAATCTAATAATATAATTCTAAGCAGTTTATACTCCCCGAATAAGGGTGACATAACAGAATGTAAACTCAATCACAACTAAGGAAGAAGAAGCACGACATGATATAGAACTCAAAGAAAATACAGATGATCAGAAGAGTCTAAGATAACATCTCAGCAAATATCCAGAATACAAGTCTCAGCTACTGAATTTGAAAGAATATATACAACTCAGATCTCAAGACAGAAATAAAGTCTAACTAACAAGTCTCAAGACAACATAAGTAAGATAAAGCTTAACTAAGCTAGTCTAGGCAATAGGGGTAATGTCCTTAGCTAGAGCTGGGTCCTCCTGAGAGTCCAGCTCACAAGTGTCGTCTAGGGCTACCCCGTAGAAGGTATCCACACAGGCCTCCTCCTCGTCCTCTATAATATTTTCAACAGGTCTAGTCAGGACAGGAGCGAGCACAATACATCTCAACAATTCATAGCAGGTTAGAAAATATAATCATGCAGTAAAGTAAGCGACAGGTACTGAAAGAAATATAGTATATTAACAGAGAGAGAGAACTGTAATAGAAATATCTACTATAATAGAGAACTAACAGTGGCTAGTGAGTCAGAGTATAATATAGACATGTAAATGGCATAGGATGATTCTGATGAGACACTACGGAATGATTTTGATGAGATACTACTTGGGTATTATTCACATGTCCACTTCTACTCCCCCGTACCCCCAATCAATACACAAGGATCCAGCCAGGTTATGTTATGATTCATGTAACGTCCCCCGAAGGGTGGTACATGATAGTCCCATAAATGGGGATTCTAAGAAGCCTAATAAATGGGAGGATTCAAGGAAGACTCTGTGATCATGAGAGTACACTACTTGAATAACTCAATTTAGCGACATAATTAGCGACGTAAGACAAAAATGTCGCTAAATTTTAATAAATTAGCGACATAATATTAGGACGTCGCAAGACGTCACTATCTGCGTTGTTCGGTGACGTATGACGACTACATTTTTTTATTAAAAAATGTACGTCACGGATATGTCGATGAACGTCGCTAATATTTAATATTAGTGACGCTTACTGACGTACTGACTAAGATGTCGTTAATATCACTAAAGTTAGCGACGCTTAGCGACGTCTTTAACGGACGTCGCTAAGTTTTTACTATTACGATTCAGAATTTTCTTTTTTCCCCATTCCCGACCCATCTTTCTCTCTCTCTCAAATTTCATTTCGAAATTAAGGAGTTCTCCTCCGCCGCCTCTTCCATGGTCGAGAGCGTCTCTACCCCTCCGCCGCCTGCCCTCTCCTCCGTCCCTCTTCCGTCGTCGAGAGCCGTCCCCTCCTCTGTCGTCCCCCTCCTCTGAAGGTAAACCCTAACCCTAGCTTTTCTCATTTCGACATGTATTCATGTACTGTCCTGGCTTAGCAAAAATAAAACCCTAGACGAACCTAAAAATAGGACCCTTATATGAAAATTTTGGAGCTTTTATAAATTTTAGGGAGCTTTGAAATTATAGGTGTGTTTGTAAACTTTTGGGATGTTTTTGTAAAATTTAGATAGTTTTGCAAATTTTGGTGGTCATCATAAAATTTAGGAAAATTTAGCGGCCATTGTAAATTTGGGACCTAGGTCGACTAGACTTGGAGTCGGCTCTATTCATAAATTCATGTGTTGCATGTGGAGTTGGATGTTAGTAGTACAAGTAGTAGTCATTTGCAACCGTCGATAAATTACACCTACAATATATGCATTGTAATACTTCGAAAATTTCGACAAATGCTTATGGTAGCTATTTACAACCGCGGTGGACTACACCTATTCATGTAGTATTTATTTTATCTCAACTTATACATTCTCTGGTTTAAAAATAAAATAAAAATATGTGGAGTAGATTTCAGTTTTTTAAGCGTTAGTTATATGACTATGTAGAAATTAAATTGACACCTACTCCTTACATGAACTAGACAACTAATGACTCATCGCGTTGGTGATGGGATAAACTTGTAGTTGTTTAAGCTTTGTATAAGCTACTTGTAGTTAGTTATGATGTATCACTCATGATTGGTCAATGGTCATAAACATAAAAGAATTATGATGTATCACTCTTTGGTTAGTATTTTATACATGTAGTTAGTCATGATGTATCACTCTTTGGTTAGTATTTTATAAATGTAGATTATTTATTATTTTAGTTAACAAACTAAGAAATGAGTACATAAACATAAAAGAATGGTAGCATACATATTCACATAGGAGTAAATTTTATAAAAAAAAGCTTAGAACTGTTAGTTAACTACTTGTTCACATAGTTTTCATAGGATTAAAGCTAATATGGACTCTTAATTAATTTAACTACTAACTTGACAGAAATAACTTATGTTTTTATTAGATACTTTTAATTAGACCTGGATGGAATCTAGGACCTTCTCGTTATTCCTCACCAGCGGGTACATATAGGCCACCCTTGATGACTTTTTCACAAGATACCGATGATCATGTTTCGATTTTTTTCCAGAATAGATCAGCATGTTTCATTATTTAACAAAAACGAATTATGGATAAGATTATCTATACATGCATATGTATAATTGTTATAAACTGTTACTTTAGTCAATTTTGAACTAGTAATATTAATCCAACTTATGGATAATGACAATAATCTTAAATTTTCAAAACAATATTAATCCAACTTGCTGAATGATTGTCAAAACAATATTAAATTTTCAAGCTGAGACGACCAATTCATTTATGAGTAATAGTGAAGAAGTGTCAATGAGTGAAATGTCACCAATAATCTTAGTTTTCTCTAAACTGTCACTTCTACTGACCTCTATCTAAATTGTGCACCATATCTAAACTGCCTTAACATTCATTCAATGACTACAATGTGCATGTATCTATCTTACAAAATTAACCTCAATTGGATATGGATATGACTTACTACTTACAAAATCGTACTTGGATGTACAACCGTCATCCTGATGACATGTGCGGTGTGAGGGATGAATTCATAGAGGGTGTACACCAGTTCCTGCAGTTTGCCAAGACGTTCCCTCAGTACATGGATGGTACCAAAATTAAGTGTCCGTGTGTAAGATGTCGTAACATGAAAGATCATCCAGAAGTGGATGTCACGTATCATTTATACTCAAAGGGTTTCAGGCCGAATTACTATCAGTGGAGCGAGCACGAAGAACTTGTGTCTTTAGCATCGGAGTACGAGCCATATGTGGATGTCCACAACAATGCTCCTTATGACGATGGATTGGTGAACATGGTTTCGATACGGCCGGTGTAATGCCTGTGGTTCGTATTGCATATTATTGGAATATGTGTACGTATTTTACCTTGTATTGAATGATTTCTTGCTTAGTTTTCTACATAGCTTAGGGTTATTCTTGGTTCGGGTTGGCTTGGTTAGGTTTGGAATTTGCTTTTGGTTTATCATGGGCTAAAGGATAAACCCCCTACCTACCACCACCACTACCATTTATTAACCATTCTTCCTTCTCTTTCTTCATTACTCTTCTTCCATTTACTTCTTCACCTACCAGAGAGAGAGAGAGAGAGAGGTCTAGGCAAGTGCAACTTGCTTCATGGAGGAACTCCAATTTTATTGCTTCATTCTCTTCCTTACAACATTCTAGCTTACTTTAGAACATGGCATTTTCACTTTCCATGGCTAGATTCTTGTAGATATATATTTACTTTATTTTTAGAATTCTTGGGTTTCGATCTACTTAATCTTGTTATTTCCGAGTTTTGATGGTTCCATGTTGTAGAGCATTTCATTCTGCCCCATTTTGACCTATAAAAGTTCGAATTTGGGCTCCGGATGATGGAGTTATGGAGCTTGAGGATTTGGCTCTCATGGCGTTCTTCTTCTCTGAAATTTGGGGAAGAAGAACAATGCCTGACTTGACCGCATGAATGTTTCATGCGGCAAGTGTTCTTCAACCGCATGACGATCCAACCGCATGAACTATCTGAACTTGGCCGCATGACTAGGGATGTCCTTTAGCCGCATAAAACTTGACTCAGCCAGCCGCATAAGAACCTTCCTCCGCCGGCCGTATAGACCCACTTCTTCCCAGCCACATGAGGCTCTTGTCCTTCTAAGCCGCATATGGACCCACTTTCTGAGAGCCGCATAAGGCTCCTGCCCCTTAAACCGCATGCGCCCTTGAGTGAACCTAGCCGCATGCGCCCCCCTTGCTTATGCAGCCGCATGTGTGTCGACCTTATTGAGCCGTATGAACCCGGGCCCATTTTCAGCCGCATGAGAAACCCTTCCCCGCCAGCCGCATGCGCCTCCTTCTATACCCAGCCGCATAGGATTCTACTAAACCGCATGCGCCTGACCCTATTAGCCGCATGGGCTGTTCTCTTTCCAGCCGCATGAAATCATTCCTGTGTATTGATATTCTATTAGATATTTTACGTTCATTTTATATCCTTACGCCTTTTTGTCCTGAACTTGATAAATCACGATTTGATTGATATGATTGAAATGACAATTGTACATGACATGGTGTGGCAAGTAAACCTGACATGACCTGATAGTGGCCCGTCGTGGCGCACTCTTGACCCGTACACTTGACATAATAAACCTGACATGATATATCTTGATAAGCTGTTGCGACGGCTCCATGACATGACATGACCTGTATAAATGACCTAGATACCGTGGACGATTGTGCTTGTACAAATAATTCAATCCTGTCTTGCATCATGTCTAGGAGGGGACTCCTGAGTACCACGGTCAGGAGTACCTACTGAAATAGACTAAAGCTAATAACTAGATTAATACATTAGTCATGAAGAGATTTCCCAGCTACAGGCGATTCCGTTACCTGGGCACGCCTTGGGATCTGTAGCCTGCCGTCGAGTAGGGCACATTTCCAGCACACTGTCATGTGTTGCACCCTTTAAGCTATCTAAGGGTACATTCATTTCCTGGACGATGTACCCACCTGAATTTAACTCTAAATCTTTCAACCCGGGTAACCTGGATGGTCTGTAGGGCTTGTGGCTGTGGAATAATCTCACTGCATCTTGTTAGTAATTAGGCTTGTGACAACCGTAATTAGTTAAAGTATCAAGCCGTAATTCTTGCTTGGCCGTGAAATGATTGGATGGAGTCTATCCAGTCTAGTCTTGCCCTGATCCTGATTACTGCATGACCAGAATGCCTGTATTTATTTTACCGATAAATGGTGAGAATTCCAAGTTCTGTTCAGACGAAGGGTTACAACCCCGGTCCTTGTTTGGTTTACGGGTTGTAACCTGGTTATCTGAATAGCTCCATGGTTATCTCGTCGTATATCTTCCTGATGTATTTTCTTTATTTCCAGTTCTTACTTTATTTATACTCTTGTGCTGATTGCTGGTTTTAGTTCCTAAGTGAAGCCTCCTTTGTAGCACTTGCTCTTTCTGGGGTCTGACCCAGCTGGTTTTGTGTGGCTAGATTTCGGAGCAGCTCCAGAGGATCTACCGACCTTCCAGCCAGATGGTGGCCACTAGACGGAACCCTGGCAACAAGTGGGTTTATTTTTGGCTCTTCCACTCTATTGTAAAAATATTCTTTTGAGGCGTTTAGCCGGCGAGCACTTGTTTAGCTCGATTGCACTTACTTACTGTCTGCCTACGGGCTGTAACATGATTAACAGATCCTAGGGTTGATCATGTATGACTAAACTCATGCTAGTCCTGACATTTTGTAACGACTAGCTTCATGATTAGCTGAATATGTAATATTTGGGACGCCTTACTGTTGTATATTTAATGATCATACATCTTGTAACTTTTACTTACTTGCTTGTGTTTGAGACACTAGGCTTGTTCATGACCTTAGGAGACTGTTGGCTTGTAGTAAACCCTCATGTATCTAGACAGCCGTGACCGTATAGCGAAGTGGGTTGCACTTCAATGTACGTAGCTGGCTATGTCTGCCCCCGCTCTCCAGTATTCTGGTTCTGGGGCATGACATGGTTTAAGTGGTGGCCCATGCAGGTCTTATAAATCAAGATATGTGAGGGTTTATCGAATAGATATCTCGATCGGTATTCGCCCTTGATCTTTACTCGTATCATCTGAATCCCTGGATTCTTGTCCTGATCATATGCTTGTATCGTTGATCTGTCCTGGTCCTTTCTTATTGTTCCCTATGTCGTCTTATTCAGCGGCATTGTTCCTGGTCCTACCGATCAGCAAGGCGGAGCACCTCCCGTGGACCAGCAGCAATCCAGAGATCAAGCCCAGCACTCCGGAGTAGCCTCTAGAGTCGAGCCTATTGGAGAAGAGCCACCAGTTCAACCAGTTCAACCTGTAGAACCTGATGATGGCACATTAGTAGGACTCTTCAGGACCTTGATAGCTTCTCAAGATCGTCAAGGAGATGCCTTGCAACAGGCAGTGGCGGATGCTTTGACCAGAGGCGGTCATCCAGGGAACAGCGCGGCCAACAGCTTCAAGCGCTTGAACCCTCCGTTCTTCGACGGTAGTGAAGATGCTATCGCAGCGGATGCGTGGCTTCAGGATACTGAGGTTATTCTTGAAGCAGCCAGGACTCCAGAGAATGAGAAGGTAGCCGTTGTGCGCTTACAGTTATTGGATCTTGCCCGCAGCTGGTGGGCAGTGCAGGCCGTCGGATTAGTAGCCCCTATTGCTTGGATAGTATTCAGAAAGAGATTTTAGACCAAGTATTTTGATGCTGTAGCTCGGTATGATCTACAGACGAGGTTCATCAATCTGAAGCAGATGGACAGGACGGTCGATGGATATGCTGTCGACTTTTCGAGACTTAGTCGGTTTGCTCCCACTTTGGTAGCAACCGAGTATGATAGAGCCCAGCGATTCCAGCAGGGACTTCAGCTGGAGATTTTGTTAGCAGTTGAGCAGTTTGAGCATCAAACTTTTGATGCAGTCTTTAGAGCAGCTAGAAGGCATGAGTATACCTCCCAGAGGATTCTGGATAGGGCCGGAGGTCGGAAGAGATCTGACGGCCAGATGAATCAGTCTTCAGCCCCAGCTCCTGCAGCCAGGGCCTTGACTATTGGAGCTCTGAGGCGAGCGGCCTCAGTAACGTCGGCCCAGCATTCCATCCCGACGTACCCTCAGCAGCAGCAGCAGCAGCAGAAGCAGTCTTCCGCAGTAGGATGTTCTTATTGTGGAAAACCAGGCCATGTGGTGGCAGAATGTCGCAGGGCACAGTGATTGTGCCTGGCTTGTGGAGCACCAGACCATAGGGTTGGATCCTGCCCGAATAGGGGTGGCTCATCATCGTCCAACCTTTCTAGCTCTTCGGTGAGGGGACCAGTTCCAGTCCAGCAGCAGCAGTATCCATTGCCGAGGCCCTTGCCGCCTCAGTCTCAAGTATTCCAGCAACAGAACCCCCAGCAGCATGTTCAAGCCCAAGCCCAGAGTCAGAGCAGGCAGCGAGGATTTCAGCAGAGGGGACCAGCACACCGAGGGCACGGTCAGGCTATGGTGATGACCGCAGAGGAAGGATTAGCACCAGGAGAGGTAGTGGCAGGTACTATTCTCGTCAACTCCTTTCCAGCTTCAGCTTTATTTGATTCTAGTGCATCGCATTCTTTTATGTCTGCACGATTCGCGACACAGATAGGATTGGAGCCCGAGTCATTATCAGTAAGACTCAATATACTTACAGGTAACGGACTTGTGGGAGTAGATAGAGTGTTTTCCACATGTCGGATCATAGTTAGCGGTAGAGAGTTCCCCGCTAGATTGATAGAATTCCCGATGGCCGATTATGATGTGGTCTTAGGGATGGATTGGTTGAGGAACCAGTATGCTAGAATAGACTGCCATATCGGCAGGGTTGTTTTTAGCATTACAGGTGAGCCGGAGTTTTCCTTCTCTCGAGGCGAGGTTGAGTCTTCTCCTCTGATATTGCGGATGGCAGTAGCAGCAGTTCAGTTGCCCAGGGTAGTCGATGAGTTCCCAGATATTTTTCCAGAAGAGCTTCCAGGTATGCCTCCAGAGAGGGAGATCGAGTTCACCATAGACTTGATTCCCGGGACAGCCCCAGTGTCAGAGAGAGTCTACAGGATGGCGCCGTCAGAATTGGAGATATTGTACAAGATAATTGAGGAACTCAGGACATAGGGATTCATTCGTGCTAGTGGATCGCCTTGGGGAGCCCCGATGCTTCTTGTGAAAAATAAGGATGGTACGTCCAGGTTATGTGTTGATTATCGTACCTTGAATTCAGTGACAATCAAGAACAAATATCCTATCCCAAGGATAGATGACTTGTTTGATCAACTCAAGGGGGCATCAGTATTCTCGAAGATCGACTTACGCTCAGGATATCATCAGATCAGAGTCAGAGAGCAGGACATCCCAAAGACAGCTTTTAGATCGAGATATGGGCATTGGGAGTTCCTAGTGATGCCATTTGGAGCAACCAATGCGTCGGTGGTATTTATGGACCTCATGAATCGCATATTTATGCCCTACTTGGATCAGTTTGTGATCGTGTTTTTGGATGACATCCTGGTTTATAGCAGGAGTGAAGCGGAGCATGAGCAGCATCTCTGTGTGGTTCTTCAGACTCTCAGGGAGCACCAGTTATATGCCAAGTTCAGTAAATACGAGTTCTAGCTCGATCGTATTTCGTACTTGGGTCATATCATCACCAGAGGAGGAGTAGAAGTGGATCCCCAGAAGATTGTGACTATTGAATCATGGCCAGTGCCCAGCACAATTGCAGAAGTTCACAGTTTTCTTGGATTGGCCGGCTACTACCGGCGGTTTGTTTCGGATTTTGCTCGAATATCAGCGCCATTGACCCGATTAACCCGCAAGGATGCACAGTTTTTATATTTTTACAAAAAAAACTATAGGACTTTTGTTGACATCACTTCGATATTGACGTTAATGAGCTAGGATAGCATGACGGAGTCGATGATATAGAAAAAAGATGAGGAGGATAATCAACAATATTGATTATCTAGAAAAAAAATCTAAATGGCCCTAGATAAAAAAATCCTTCTGAAACAATTTGACATTATTGATTTTATTATTGGATGATATAAAAACAATACAATTATGAATATATATAGATGGAGAACGAATCCATATTCGTATTGGAGTAAGAGAAGAAATATGCATCCATATAGGAGAAGGAATATAATCCTAAATCTAATTAATATCTAATCCCAAATCTAATTTAATATTAACAAAAGTAAACACATTTATTAAATAAAAACACATACCATTCAAAGGAAATGCTCTGTCATGAGTATCGACCTATCTACCACTTATCGGACTTGCCCCTATCCGTCTTTCATTTTGCCAATCTTTTCATATATTTCTCGTCATCGAATATAGCCCTCATCGCTGTCCAATGCTCAGGCGTGATCCATATGGATCCGTTAACCCAATCGATGATAAGCTTTCTGATCGTCGATCGCATCACGGATCAGCTTAGCGGCAACCTTAGAAAATTATCCCTCGATCATCGTGGCCCATTGTGGTGGATAATAATATATTTTCTCTAAGATATTAGAAAGTAATGTGTTAGGTTAGCATAATAAAATATACACGTACAATTGTTAAATTGAAACTAAAATCGAATTTACCTTTACCTTTACCTTGAAGTGCTTGAACCAAAAGTGCTTTATTTCATATGAAGCATTACTATAGTTGATCCAAGGACCACCATAGTTAAATCTAAAAATTCGCCAAGTGCTCTCTGTACGGCTCTCTCTCTCTCTCTATATATATATATATATATATATAAATATATATATATATATATATATATATATATATATATATATATATATATATATATATATATATTAATATATATGTTTATGTGTGTGTGTGTGTGTGCGTAAATATACATATAGAAGATTTTTAAATCTCGCCAGATGTGTTCCCAAACCCAGACCTACAGTAGGCCAACCCTTTGTTTCTATATATATCGAGAGTAGGAGAGAGGAAGGAAAACCCTATATATATATATATATATATATATATATATATATATATATATATATATATATATATATATCGAGAGTAGGTGAGAGGAAGGAAAACCCTATATATATATATATATATATATATATATATATATATATATATATATCCTCTTCTTCTCCTCCCTTTCTCTGAGACATGCTCGCATGATCCCCCCACCCACACGAGTTTCTGGCGGCGGAGCAGAGCGGCTCCGGCCGCTCGCCGTCGACCACCCTTGCTCTCTCCCCGTCGTCGCCCTCCCTGCGCGGTCGCCCACCGCAGTGAGCCACTCCTCGACTGACTGCGGGCCTCTTGGTCTCCCGACCTTCTAGCCATGGTGGGGCGCTCCATTCTTGGTCTCATCCCAACACTCCGGTGGCCCCCCCGCCCCCCTTTGCTCTTGCGCGGCGGCGACGACGGTTCAGTGTCATCCGGTTGTGGTCTGAAGCAGCCTCCAGCCTCTGCCACCCGCTCATCGCCCCTCCCGCTCTGCTGGCCCCCCCTCTGGTGCCCGCCCTCGGGTTTGGCCCCCTCTTGTAGTAGATCATCTCGGCGACTCCTGGCACGGCCGCTGTTGCCCTCAGCGCATGGGACGCCGGTGTTTCCCACCCTTGGGTTCCCGCCCGTGGCTCGTTTGAATTTTCGAAACTCCCACACACCCTCTTAGTGGTGGTAGACTGAGCGCATGCCACCGCCAATCGGGAAGAGGACATGCGCCCACTCGTCGCGGTTGAGCGAGTTGCTATGCGCCCTCGGTGGCCCAGCATTTGTGCCCCCTTCCCTCTCCCGGGCGTTATGCGCCTCCACCAGGTGTTGGCGCCCGCCCCCTTTTACTGTCAGTAGCGTATGTGCCTCCCCCGGTTCGGCGTCGGCCCCCCCTTCTGGGCCATGCGCCTCCCTTCCGTCTCCCCATTGCAGCCAATTGCATATGCGCCCTTCTTTTCTCGTCCGACGTCGCCCTCCCTCTAGGCTATGCTCCCTTCTCCAGTGGGCATGCGCCCTCCCCTCGAGGCTATGCGCCCCCTGTTCTCGATCTTGCGCCTCCCTGCGCTCGCGCCCCTTTGGCCCCGTCGGCTCCCTCTTCTCCCGCACTGGGCTTCCGCCTTCCCTCGGTGACCGTCGGAGTTGGGGCTAGCGGCTCGGCGTCAACCACCCCCTCACCTGCGCCCGCGGACTCGTCTTCGTCACCCCTGACATACGGTGCGGATGTCATTCTCGTACCTGCTTTACCCCTCCCCCTTCTTCCATCGCAAGGCCGCACTGTGATCCCCCACAGGCCCCACCTTCGCGGAAATCCTTCGTCCAGATCGAGGGGCCCTCCACCCTATCTTGACTGAGAGTGTCGAACTCCCAGACATCGCTTTCCTGAACGCTCTTGACGGTCACCCTCCTCGGGTCCCTTTCTCCTCCGAAGAGATCTCCTCACTTTTCTCCACCTTCGCAAAGTCGTTCGTGCTTAAGTTCTCCTCGGGGTGCCCGAAACTCGGAAAAGCGCAAGAAACTATAGCCGATTGGGGTCTCTCTTCCGCCTACAGGGTTGCACCTTTCGATCCTAAGCACATGTTCCTGCATCTATCTTCCGACTCTGACTACGTTACAGCCTCGGCGAAAGGCACCTCTAGTATTGACGGCCATGGCATCAAAATCATCAAATGGACACCCGATTTCAACTCCAAGGTCGACTCTCCAATCATCTCCACATGGGTCACCCTCCCCAACCTTCCTCTTGTATGCTTTGCCCCTGCGACACTCAGGAGGATCGTCGGGTCCTTCGGGACTCTTGTTGCCATCGTCAAAGAAACGCACAATCTATCCAAAGGGCACTACGTAAAGATTTGCGTGGCACTCGACCTGGCCGCTAACCCCCCCATCCAAATTCAGCTTGAGCTCAGGGGACAAACAATCTACCAGACACTGGTGTATGATAACAATATTATTTTCTGCAAACACTGCCGGATGAGGGGTCACTCCATTCAGCACTGCTTTAGAGCACACCCAGAGCTTAAGAACAAAGCTACTCGACAACAACGTCGATCGAAGGAGGCCCCTTACGCCCCCAAATCCCTATCCTCCCAACCCCCAACTCCTATACCTACTTCGACGACAGAGACACCCCTTCCAGCTCCAGCGACCCCCCGTACCGAGCACTGCCATTATCATCTATAAGCCCCCTAACATCCTACTCAACAACCAGTTCGATACCCTCTTAAATATCCCGGCCGAAGACAACCCGGTCAACCCTTCCCCTTCCTTCGAGTACGAGCTGTTCCCCACAGATTCCCAAACAGTCGTCGAGCCCTCTGCCAGTAAGGTGCTGTAGCAGACTCCGGATACCCCTTCGAGCGTGCCAGTCTCACCCCTCAAATCCAACAGACCCTTTATCGGAGACCAGGCTTTATTAGGCCCGACAGCAACAAGTAGGTTCGAGCAAGCCAAGGAAGAAGTGGATCCCCTACCGTCGGAAGACACAAGTACCCATGAACTGAGCACGATGGTGCTGGCGCTCGACCACACGCCGCAACCCGGAGAACCCACAAAAAATCCTTCCGTAAGAAGGAAAAAAACCACCTAGAGCCAACGGTAATTACCACGCGGTCAGCCACGAAGCTCAACAACCCCCATCCCCTTCTCATTTCCAATGATTAACATCCTCGCGTGGAATGTGAGAGGACTGGCCAATAAACATACGCTAAAGATAATCAAAAGCCTCAAGACAATCCACAAAATTGATATCTTAGTTATCATCGAACCTAAAATTCCTCAGAAAAGTCTCAAATCCATCCAACTCTAGCTCGGCTTTCCGTTCGGTGTTGCCGAGAGCAAGGACATCTGGATCCTCTTCGCGGACGGGATTCAGTTTGGAACCGTCCAAGACTCGAACCAGGCGCCCTCCTGCTAGTTGGAGCACCCTAGTCTCAAATCTCGTAGCCTGCTATCCGTTGTCCATGGTAGCTGTGACATCACTGAGCGCAAGTTTCTCTGGGATACCCTTTTGGATACCCATCTTCAACTCTTAAACCTTCCGTGGATCTGTATTGGAGATTTCAACACGATCTCGTGCAGAGATGAGAATTCTGGGGGTCGCCCCCCCCCCCCCCCGGGAAGCCATGAATGACTTCAATACCTTTATTTTCAATGAACAAATGACAGCTCTCCCTTTCTCTGGTAATGCTTTCACCTAGTGTAACATGCAGGAATGTGATCGCCGACAGTACTCTCGCCTGGACCGAGCCCGATCAACAATCTCTGGTCTGACATGGGCCTCATTTCCAACCTCTTCTACTTGAACCACACCAAGTCGGATCACTCCCCCCTCCTGATTGAGATCAACAGCAACTCCAACAGCACCAAAAAAGCCTTTAGATTCCTGGACTCCTAGCAACATCACCCGCACTTCAGCAACATCGTGGACTCTGCCTGGCAGACTATTAATGAACTCGACCCCCTCTTTCGAGTGGCCGCCAAGCTCAAAGCTACCAGGAGAGCCTTATTGTATTGTAGTAAGATCGTCTTCTGTAACATTTTCTAGGCTATTCGGGAGGCAAAAGATAACGTCACCCACGTAGAGGCCCTGTGTACCTCTAATAGATCTTCGGAGGCACGTGCGTCGCTAAACCTCGTCCAGGGCTCTCCTTAAATCCCGAAATAAGATAGAGACAGAATTCTGGAAGCAAAAAGCCTGACTAACCTGGGACGCTGAAGGAGACAAGAACTCTAGTTTCTTCCATTCATGCGTCAACGGACGCAGACAACAGCTACAACTATACCAAATCGTCGACGAGCAAGGCACTGTCATCAAAGACCATCAGGACATTCAGGCGGCCGCGACAAACTTCTATGCCAAATGCTTCACCAAAGAAGTCATCGTCAGGGATAATAATCTCATTGCCATGATCCCTAGCTTGATCAATGATAGGGAGAACGACCAACTTCTCTCTCCTCCTCCGTGGAGGAAGTCAAGTCCACAGTCTGGTCCCTCGACAAGCACAGCGCCGTCGGGCCTGACGGTTTCTTGGGCATCTTCTTCCACGAGGTCGTGCTCGCTTTCTTCCAAGGGGCGAGGTACCGTTAATCCATCTCCTGCTCCAACCTCATCCTTATCCCCAAATCGGAGACCTTCAGAGACTTCCGTCCTATCAGCTTATACACCTTCACCAACAAAATCATATCAAAGATCGTCGCCAACCGCATGTCCTCGCTTCTCCCCAAGATCATCTCCGAGGAACAAATCAGCTTTGTTCCTTGGCAGAACATCACGGAAAACATCCTCCTTACTCAAGAATTGATCACATATATGAAATTCCCCTCGAGATATGGAAACGTCACCATCAAGCTGGACATGGAGAAAGCCTAAGACCGTTTGGACTGACAATTCATGATCTGGGTGTTCAAGGCTTTCGGCTTCGCTGAGTCTTGGATCGATATTATTTTTTGATCCATCTGCAACTCCTGGTTCTCCACGGTCATCAAAGGCCAAGAGGAGGGGTTCTTCAAAGCCAGCTGCAGTATCAGACAGGAAGACCCTCTATCTCCTACGATTTTTATCATCGCGGCAGAAACGCTCAGCAGAAACCTCAACCACCTGCCACTCTCGCCCGGGTTTCAACACTACTATACCACCTCCGGATGCCCCTTAATTACTCACCTCGCCTATGCTGATGACATCCGCATCTTCTCCTCCAAAGATATCGGGTCGGTAGAAGCGGTCAATAGAACGCTGGAGAGATACACCAAATGCTCAGGTCAACGAGTCAACACCACCAAGAGCGTCATCTACACCCACTACAAAGCAGACAGGACCCACACAGCTACCCTCTCCAATCTGACATCCTTTTCTACCACTTACCCGCCTTTTAACTACTTAGGGTGCCTACTGGTATACGAGAAATCTAGCTCGAGTATTTTTGACGGCATGGTGAGCAAAATTAGGAAAAATATTGCGGGCTGGCATAACATTACCCTATCTCCCGGAGGGAAGATGATCTTTATCAAGCACGTCCTTTCGTCCATTCCTATCTATATCCTGGTTGTGTGCTCCCCCCTAAGATGGTCTCTCCTCGCTTGAGGCACTCTTCTCCAACTTCCTCTGGGGCCACTATGACGGTAAGGACAAACGCCACTAGGTCAGTTGGGACACGATGGCCAAGTCGACCTCGGAGGGAGGGTTGCGATTTAGCCGATTACATCATATTGTTGATGCCTACTCCTTGAAGCTATGGTAGAATCTTCGCTCGGGCATATCACTTTGGAACCGATTCGTGAAGGCCAGATATTTTCCCTACTATCACCCCATAACTGTCGGCACCAATTCCAGATCCTCCGCGACTTGGTGGCGGATTCGCCATGGTCGTAACCTCGCAGAACCCCTTATCAGCCTGCAGCTCGGCAATGGCAGTTTGTCGTTGAGCCACGAGCGGTGGATCAGGGATGACATCCTTCAGCCAAACTCTATTTGCCATCCCCCCAACTGTACTATCCGAGACTTATAGGACATCAACTCTGGCTAGAGATGAGATAGGGTGAACGACTGGCTGGAGCCTGAGGCAGCTAGCGGCCTAGCAGCCGCAGATGTAAGGATCAGCGACGGCCCGAACTCTCTCAGGTTGTCCCCCATTTCTAAAGGAATCTTCTCGCTGGCATCCGCCAGGTTTATGGCCAGAGGCGTCGGTACCCCGGCACCACTCATCGCACCCTTCTGGAAGGGTTACATCCCCAACAAATGGTTAGTTCTCATTTGGAAAGTGTAGTGCCGAAGGCTTCCAACCGACGACTATATCACCTCGATTGGATTCAGCATGGCTTCACACTGTCATTGCTGTACTTCTTACTAGTCCGAAACTACTGAACACACCCTGCTCATTGAGACCTTGCCTTATAGATTTGGGCCTACCTCTCCAGGAAATGTCGACAAGCTTATCCGACCGGGGGCATCAACGATCTTCTTGCCATTTAGAAAAACTCCTACTGGCATCAGATCGTCGCAGCCGCTGGCATCTAGGTACTTTGGAAGAACAGAAATAAATTTAGGTACGAAGGACGGTCATACAACCTCGAATCTATGCACAGGAAGGTCCTCAGACAGATTTCCAAAGTAGGTAGGTGATGCCATCACCTCTCGAACAGCACCTGGAGAGATCTGGGTTAACTTTTGTTCTGGCCTTGTGAGCGGTTCTGGCTTCTGGCCTTTTTTTTACTTTAGTTGCTTTTATTTTGGCGCTTTGTGCGCTTACTAGTATAGGCTTCGGCATTTTGCGCCTGATACATCAATAAAGTTCAAGCTTTCTATATATATATATATTTTTTTTTCTATATATATATATATATATATATATATATATATAATAAAAGAATAATTCTATAGAGACACACTTTTATTGACATACTTTGTTGACACACTTATGTGGCAGGTGATTTGGAATTCCATGTCACCCGAATTAATTGAGGGCTTATTATTTGTTTTTTTTGGTATGTCCAATTTTGTATGTATGGAAGGTTTCCAATCTTTGGCATGTGTTACAATTTTGCATGGACAATTAATTATTCACTTGTCAAAATTGTCCATATCTATTTAATTAGTTCATGTGTTACAATTTTGCATGGCCAATTAATTATTCACTTGCCAAAATTGTTCATGTCAAATTAATTTGCACTTTATTGTGAACTAATTAATTTGACATGGATTATGTTGGCAAGTGAATAATTAATTGGCCATGCAAAATTGCAACACATGAACTAATTAAATGGACATGGACAATTTTGGCAAGTGAATGATTAATTATCCATGCAAAATTGTAACACATGCCAAAGATTGGAAACCTTCCATACATACAAAATTGGACATACCAAAATAAATAAATAATAAGCCCTCAATTAATTCGGGTGACATGGAATGCCAAATCACCTGCCACATAAGTGTGTCAACAAAGTATGTCAATAAAAGTGTGTCTCTATAGAATTACTCAAAATAAAAATATTTGTGTGTGTGTGTAAATATACATATTGTATATAGAAGAAAAAAAAGAAAAAAAAAAAGAAAGATTTTGGAATCTCGCCAGATGGATTCCCAAACCCAGACCTGCAGTAGGCCAACCCCTTGTTTCTATATATATCGAGAGTAGGAAGGGGGAAGGAAAACCCTAGATACATATAGTATATATATATTGTGTTGTGTGTGTGTGTGTGTGTGTGTGTGTGTGTGTGTGTGTGTGTGTGTAAATATACATATAGTATATATAAAAAAAGAAGAAAAAAAACTAAAATCTCGAGAGATTTTAGAATCTCGTGAGATGGATTCCCAAACCTAGAACCGTAGTAGGTTGATCCCTTATTTCTAAATATATCGAGAGTATGTAAGGGGAAGAAAAACTCCCAGCGCCACCTTTGACGACACCATGCACCTCCCCGCTACCGCGAAGCTGCTGGACCGCCAGAGTGCCGCTAGGAAAAGCGGCTATAGCAGCAGCCATAACAGCAACAACAACAACTTTGGGACGACGATTCTTCCCCCACACTTGTCCGTTTTACGAACAGATTACACAGGTACGAAGTGAACCTAACCACCTTCAAATATCATTAGGTAGTTTTTATTAATTGTTAGAAACTGTCCTGAAATCCCAACTTGGAAGACGACCAAGATATCACGAATCTTGGAAAACTACTTGAACAATATTTTAGACAACCTAACCGAGATTGAAACCCTTCTTGTAGCTTCTGTTTTTATCAAATATAGGTTATGAAATTTGTTTTTCAAAATCAAGAATTTTTTTTTTAAATAGTAGAATTTTAGAAAAATTCCCTATATGGAGTCCGTTCCGACCAACCGGGCGATTTTGTCGTAACCCGAGAATATTGAAAGGTGCATACAGATGTTGCGGACATATGGGGTATGACAGAACTCGAATTGCTTACGTGCGTGCGACGAATTCGAGGTGTATCGATCGAGGTACACCGTATCGACCTTTTTGCAAAACCTCAATTATTTTGTGCACGTTCGTCACATCGCGACGAAACTTGTGCCACTGAACTCGTATCATTTTTCTGTTCCTATGAGCTAAATTTGGTCCAATTCTGAGATAATTGACCAAATCGTTGTTTTAGCAGGCCCACGATCTGATTCAACGGAAGATTTTGTGTACGGCACATAAGAATCCAAATCTAGACCTACCATTGAGTTTGTATCGAAAAATTAGACTCTTAGGTATATAATTCGTCGACTTTAGCAATGATAGATTTTAGCACGTTTTTCAGTGCAAAGCGAGTCCAACAACGGATAAAATTTTGATACAAAATTACCGTTTTGCTCATGTGTCCAAAATTGGACTTATGGATAGGCTATCCTAGCCAATTTGACTATTCTTGACACGTTGGTGATGTCAGTTTCAGCATCTAATGACTTCTGTTAGATTTTTTTCTTCTATAGTATTATTAAATTATAATTAATTTATATTATGTTCGTATTTAGGAATTCGTGCGTCAAAACTGAGATCAGTTGATTCTAGTTATCTTATACCATTGAAATTGACAAAGTGACCGTATTGATCATAGGGATTAGTGTAACCTAGTTTTAGATGTTACGATTAATAAATGGCTTAGGTCAAATAGGTATTACATGACTTAGAACGACCCAAGCTCTCTAAGTAGGACATTGATAATCATATTTGTATTTAGTGAATAGTACATATTTATTTGTGATTTGGGATTTATAGATATTGGAGTATGATTCATTGGTTCATAGATAGTTCAGATAGACTTTGGTATTGCAGTCTCAACATAGATTGGACAAAACATTAGGCAAGTACATCTTTCCAACTTTGTACAGTTTATTACATGCATGCTTCTTATTCATTTTTGTTCATGTCTCCTTTTCTATTATGTACCTGTAGTCTTGTCAGGATTTATTTCCATGTATTGTTCCTTTTATCACTTGCTTTTATCATTAGTATTTTTTTTGTATATTTCCACACGTGACTTCCATAATTTTATTTACTTGAGCGACTTGACTTGATCATGTGTTCCATGTTTCATGTTACTTTGTCTTTACCCTCGATCGATACTAGGATTGGCTACTTGACTACTCTCGACTCGGGAGAACCACGCAGGGCTACGATAGAGACTTACTATAGATTTGGAGCACCACACAAGACTACTTTCTATAGGACTGGGAGCACCACGTCGGACTACGCTCATTCCATTTATTTGTAGCCATGCTTAGTATTATTTTCTTTATGACATGTCATTATCTATAGAGTTTCTTCTATGTGATCTTTATTCTTGTTCTTAGTTGTTTTTCGCTTTTATATGCATGTTATTTACTGTCATAGTAGGCATATTTTATGTATCTTGCTAGTCCCTTATTGACCTGGTGATCTCTCCAGGTTATTGTTGGTTTTCTTCGAGGTATTTATTGAGAGTGCTAGAATAGAAGGATAGATTGGTGGACGATTGTATCTTCCCGATTCAGGTATCGCTAGTGGTATTTTTATTATTCCTTCGTCTTTTATATTTTATGATGACATCTTGAGCTGTATAGCCTAGTTTTACAAGCTTTATTTTTTGTTATGAGCTTGTTCAGATGATTGTTTAAGGTCTAGCCAATCTTATTACACATTATCATTCTTGTATTTATATTCAAGTGGCATCATTGCATTATTGTTTGATCATCATTAATGTACTGGTTTCCACTTGAGATTATTTTCTGTGGATTGAGATATAGTTAACTTGTCATTTAGTCCCTATCTTAGACAACTTACATGCATTACTTGAGGGTTCCATAGATTGAATTCACCCTTGAGTATGTACCAGCCGGCCGTGTCACATGCTAGTCCCGTAACTTTTTGGGCTAGGACATGACATTTTTTTTTGGCCCATATAGGTCAAGATAGCCATTTCGATTACGTTACTGTACCGAGCGGGCCTGTGATAGGATAATATATGTATATTAGGATCTCAATCCTTAATTGATTTGAATTTTTTTTTGATTTTCTCTATTACCCTTGGAACTCAAAAATTTCATTCGATGATCTTTCTTGAACTCCTTACCGTGAATTCTCGCCTTTTCCTATTTCGGAAAGACGAGTGCTCGTGCTTGGCACTCATTGGATTATATTTTATCATACGATAGAAGGTATTTATTAGAACATCTTAAGAGAGATTGACAGTTTAAGGTTATAGAGATAGGATAGACGTCTCTATTAGATAGACCAAGTAGATTAGACTGGTAGCATATAATTCATATATGCGACCTAATCCAAAGAGAGACTCTAGGAGTAATGGACTGCAACCATTCTATAATTTTACCTATGATTAGATAGAGATGGCGTAGAATTATAGCACAGTTTAATTTGGTTTATTGAGGTGGATAAGATAGGGTTCACAATCAAAATAAATGGAGTAACTTGGGAAAATATCTAGTAGAATTTCAGAATTAGATACGGTTCCCTAGTTAGTGTGTGATCACCAATGTAGAAGACAATAGTAAAAAGGATTCGAAAGTCTTGTTCAGGATATAATGAGTTCATAAGCACTATACTTATGATAGATACAGAACCTCATAAAAATTTTATGGTTGCGTCGAGGCAGAGGAGGTTCGTTTGAACATTGTAGAAATCATAAAAGCGAACATAGGTCAAGAAATAAAGCTATAGTGGTTAATGGCCCGAAACACCTTACTAGGGAGAATCCTATCAAAAGGATACGGGATGATAGGTTATGCAATATTGTTTGTCGATCTCGGGATAGAGTATAGAGTATATATGACTGTGCTAGACTAGACATACCTGTATATTTATAATGAGATTAACATAGAAATAACCTATTAACAGCCATGAATAGAAGACTAGTCAATAAGTAAGTGGTTGCCAATGTGGCATATATAAGCATAGTTTAGCAGTAACATACCTCCTTATCCAATAAACAAGCATAGAAGGGTTAAGCGTACTGGTGAGTATTGCATGACTCCTATAGAATAGAAGGGATGGATTGTAATTAGTCATACTAGAAGGGAGAGACTATAGTAGCATAGTGTACCCCGTTGAACTATTCCTAATTACATTAGCATTATTCTTTATTAGTGAGCATTATTTTTAATTACGAGGATGAAATTCATTTAAGGGGGTAGAATAGAACACCACAGAATTTTTAAAATATTATTTATTTGACTTAAATAGTAATTTTTGGAATTTTAAAAATATTTTTGTCAATTAGTTATTAATAAATATATGACCTTAGTCACGGTTAAGTTTTGAAGTGCATGATGACAAAAAATTATGGCATGGAGAGTGCAGTCGTATGCTTTGACTAGTGTATTAGCTATTCTAGGAAAGGCCTAAACATAGCTTTGTCCCAACTGAAAAATAAGTCAAAGTTGCGACTTACCCCTATTGATGATTTAATTAATTAATTCTTAAGACTATGACTTTCATACCCGGTTGTACCAAACTAGCCCGGACTTGACGCGAACCAAACATAAATAAATATAGTCATATAGTGCGTCAAAAGACGTCCGTGTAGATATGTATTTTATATATATAGCGGTATTTTATTTTAATGACCTAGTAGGCAGTTTTATAAAAGGTGGCTATATATATATATATATATATATATATATATATATATATATATATATATATATATATATATATATATATATATATATATATATATAAAATATATATATATATATTTTATGTTCTTACTATTTTGTTCTTACTATTAGAGTAATATTTTATTTAAAAATATGATACCTAATTTCCTTAAAATATCGTTGTGGAGTTTTTTGGATTTTTTGCTATATATATATTTGTTTGTATACCTATTAAATAAATGTATAAATAAATATATTGCTATATATATACATATATATATATATATATATATAAAATAAAAAAAATAAAAAAATATATATATATATATATATATATATATAATGGCTCTGTTCGATCCCTCTCCCCCCCCCTTGCGCCCCCTTGGCCCGCTCCGAAGCCCGACGTGCCCGCCCTCATCCGGCCGGCTCCGACGCCCTCCGGCCAGCCGGCTCCGACACCCTTGTTCAACGTCCACCGTCGGCGGCGAGGTCGCCCGCGCCGCGCGTCTCCCTACGCCGCCTGCTCCCCTCCCAGGGCGGGCGGTCTTCGTCGTTCGGCCGGCTGGTCCCCGACCGGACGCTCCCGCTTCGGGAAGCGGCGCCGGCCCCCCCCGCTCCTCCCTTCCCTCGCTTCTGGGATCTCCTCCTCCCCGGAGGTAACCCCAGTCCCCTTCCGCCTTGTCCGCCGTCGTCTCGGAGTCGAATGGCATGGGGCTGCTCGTTTCAGGAGGTGGAGACGGTCAGCCACTCGCCGCCCTCGACCCCGTCGGTCGGCGACCTCCCTCCCCTTCCCCCCCTCGCTTCTTCCTCCTCGCGTGCGCTGGTCGAAGGCGCTCGTCGCCCTAGTCGAGCGCTCCTCGGAGCTGCTCCGGCAGTCCCGTACTGAGGAGGAGCCCCCTCTGTGCTGGCCCCCCACAGGCCGAGCCTCTCAGACTCCGGGTGCTTTGCTCCGGCAGCCCCTAGCCGAGGAGGCGCCCCGGCTGTGCTGTGCTGAGTCTCTTGCCTCGTCGTTGGACGCTCCTCATAGGCGGTGGCCGCTCCTCCCCGCCACCGGAGTTCGTCGTTTGGTCGACGAGCGCGCAGCTGGAACGACCTCGGTTCTTCCCCCTCTGGCAGAGCTGCGGACGTCACATCCGTCCTGTCTCGCCTCATGGGCCTGCCACCTCTGGGGGAACGCTGCTCGTATCTCGAGCGTTGACGCTCTTCCCTCGGTCGAACCGCCAGAGGATTCTTCCTCTCGGTTGCTTTGCGCAGAGCACGTGAATGCCACCCTGGCGTTGGGACGAGATGCTCTCCTTTGCGCAGCTGAGTCCGCTCCTTCCCTTAAGTTGCACGTGGGCCTCCCCCAAGAGCCAGCCTCCTCTTTATGCCCGCCTGCGCAGTTGGACCAGATGCCCAAGAGCCAGCCTCCCATTTATTCCCCTTTACTTCCGCATGCGCAGTTGGATCAGTTAAGGCTGGTCCACTCCCCTCTAGTGGGACCCATGGCTCCCCATTGCGCCCCCTCATTGACTAATCTAGCGCAGTTGACTGCCTCCTGCGCAGTTGACTCTGCCCGTCCCCCTTTCGCGGGCCCCCGGCTCCCCAAGCTGACTCGGCGCGCCTTGCGGGTCTTTTCTCATCCGTAGACTCTCACCTCCCTCCACCCTCCCCTCCGCGCCTGTCGGACCCCTTCCCCGTCTCCACATCCTTGTAGAAGCATGCTCGACCCCCTGTCGGTACGTCTCGCAGTTCCCTCCCGGGCAGCTCCCTGCAGGGCCAGTCATCGATTCCCCAGGCTGTTGCCTGCGAGGCAATCTCCCCCCCACAGGCCTTTGCCTGCTCGGGTTCTTCCAAGGAGCAATCCTCCTTTCCCCCGCCAGCTGCCGATGAGGGCATTCAGGCCGGCGTTCGGCCCCCTCCATCGCCACCCAACGGGGCTCTCCCGACCCTCCCGCCAGTTGCCCTCCCTTCTCAGGCCATTGCCTCGAGACGCGGATCGCCCTCGCCATCTGGGCTGGACCCTTCAGTTTCCAGAACCCTCCCCAGCTTCCCCTCCTTCGCTGATGCCCTGCGGCCTGATCGCTCTCGGTCTGGCCCTATTCCGGCCGCGGAAGTTGTCCTGCCGGACGTCACTCTCTCTCCACCGCAGGACGGTTACCCTATCCGGATCCCCTTCTCCATCGAGGAGATCCGCTCCCTATCTGCCCCCTTCTCCAGGACGTTGGTTCTAAAGTTCGGATCCGGATGCCCTAAAATTTCTGTCGTTCGGGAGGCCACCTCCAGATGGGGACTCTCGACGTCATTCCGGATTGCTCCTCTCGACCCCAAACACCTGTTTCTTCATCTATCCTCCGACCAAGACTATAACAGAGTGTGGGCGAAAGGCCCGACTAAAATTGACACTCAGTTTGTCAAGTTTGCCAAATGGTCACCGAACTTCAATCCCAAGATTGATTCGACCATCATCACCTCCTGGGTCACCCTTCCCAACCTCCCTCTAGTGTGTTTTCCGGCTGCAGCCCTGAAGAGGATCGCCAGCTCTGTTGGAACCCTGGTGGCCATCGCCGAAGAAACGAGAAACCTATCTAAATGTAACTACGCAAAGATTTGCGTAGAACTGGACCTCGCAAACGAGCCACCCAAACAGATCGAGATAGAACTCGGAGATCAGTCATTCAGCCAAGCGCTGGTTTACGACAACAGCATTATTTTCTGTCAATACTGCCAGATGTGCGGCCACTCTCTTCAACACTTCTTCCGCGCTCATCCAGAACTTAAGAAGCCTGTCCCAAGGAAACCGCGCGGTACAGGCAAGGCTCCCCCATCCCATCCTTCATCACAGATCCCCTCCACCCCCCTTCTCCCGCTCGGAGTTCCCCCATCCATATCGCTTCTATCTCCGTGCCACCCCTTCTCTCGCCATCACTCTCCATAATTCATTCGGAGCACTTGACGCGGTCCCAGCTGAGGGCGCTCTAGAGTCGGAGGTATCCGATTGCCTCCCTAACCCCCTATCCCCTTCTCTCGCCATCACTCTCCATAATTCCTTCGGAGCTCTAGACTTTGATCCGGATGATTGCTCTCCGGAGACGCCTACCTCCGGCGGTCCCCCTAACCTCCCATCCCTGCCCCATACCGACCACACACTCGCTTCCTTCCAAATTCCCCCCTTCATCCCTACCTCCCTCGAGGCTCCCCCCAAGTCCAATCGGATTGATCTACTTGTCATTATTGAACCCAAAATTCCACACAAAAGAATGAAAGAAATTCAACTAAAGCTGGGTTTCCCTTCCGCAATCTCCGGTTGTCATGACATTTGGATATTCTTCGCAGCTGATTTCCGCTTCGGCATTACTAACGACTCCCCTCAGGCCCTCTCATGTTGGGTCGAGCATCCAGCCTTCAAGTCCCGCATCCTTCTTTCGGCCATCCACGGTAGCTGCAGCATCCCGGAGCGTAGAGTTCTTTGGGAGCTTCTGTCGGGGCCCTCCCTTCCTCACGACGATATGCCGTGGCTTTGCATTGGAGATTTCAACAATGTATCTTGCAGAGAGGAAAAATCCGGTGGTCGTGACCCCCCTTATTCGGCCATGGAGGACTTCAACAACTTCACATTAACCGCCCATCTTTCCGATATCCCCTTCCACGGCAATCAGTTTACTTGGTGCAACATGCAAGATGGACCGCGTAGGCAGTACTCCCGCCTGGATCGTGCCATGGTCAATGACTGCTGGTCAGATTTGGGTTTGAACAGTAATCTGTGCACCTGAACTCCACCGAATCTGACCATTCCCCCCTCTTTCTCGAGATTGGCAACACCCATAGCCACATCCATAAATTATTTCGCTTCCTTGACTTCTGGCGACACCACCCCCAGTTCATGCCCATTGTGGAAGAGGCTTGGGTCTCGGTCACTCACCCGGATCCGCTGGTCAGAATTGCTATCAAACTCAAAGCTACTAGAAAAGCCCTTACGGCCTGGAGCAAAATTGCTTTTGGGGACATTTTCCAAGCCATTAAAGATGCTGAAGACGACGTTACCCGTACGGAGATTGATTTCGCCGTCATTAATTCCCAGGAGAATCGCGCCTCTCTCAACCTTGCCAAGGCCATCCTTAAATCTAGAATCAGGGTTGATACTGAATTCTGGAGACAGAAGGCTAGATTAACCTGGGACATAGAAGGGGATAAGAACTCTGGATTCTTTCACAAATGCGTCAAAGGACGCAGAAACTCTCTTAAGATTCATCGCATCCGCGACGAAAATGGGGAACTTCTGGACGATCAAGAGCACATTCAGACGACAGCCACGAACTATTTCTCCAGCATATTTGCTAAAGGGGACGTGGTCAAAGATGACGGTTTCCTGTCCGAGATCCCCTCCCTGATTCGTGACAGGGATAATGAGAGCCTCAGTGCTTCTCCCTCTGTCGACGAAGTTAAGACCGCTGTGTGGTCCATTAATGCTAACAACGCCCAGGGTCCGGACGGTTTCAACGGGGTGTTTTTCTGAACATGCTGGGACATTATTCGGTACGACCTCTGGGAGGCCACAACCGCCTTTTTCCAAGGAGCAACGTACCCGAAATCTATATCGTCCGCCCACATCATCCTCATTCCCAAGAAAGACAACCCGGAGACCTTTAAAGACTTCAGACCAATCAGCCTCTGCACGTTCACCAATAAAATTATTTCTAAAATCATCGCCTCCAGAATGTCGGATATCCTCCCCAGAATCATCTTCGAAGAACAAAACGGCTTCGTCAAAGGACGTAATATCACCGATAATATTCTCCTGGCCCAAGAAATGATCACTTGCATGAAATTCCCGTCTAGGGGGAAACGTCGCCATCAAACTGGACATGGAAAAAGCCTACGACCGTCTTGACTGGCAGTTCATGATCTGGGTGTTCAGAGCATTTGGTTTCTCAGAACCGGTTATTGACATCATCTTCAGATCCATCAACAACTCCTGGTTTTCCACCGTCATCAACGGTCAACCTCAAGGTTTCTTCAAAGCTACTCGCGGTGTCAGACAAGGAGACCCCCTCTCCTCCACCATTTTCATCATCACAGCAGAAGCCCTGAGCAGAAACCTCAAAATCATGCCACGATCTCCTGGATTCCAGCACTTTCACACAACGACCGGCTGCCCTCTCATAACTCATCTTGCGTACGTGGACGACATCCTCATTTTCTCCGCTGGCACTATTGGAGCCATTGAGGTGGTTATTAGAACTCTTGCTAATTACACTCGGTGTTCTGGCCAGAAAATCAATAACAGCAAGAGCGTGATCTACACTCATCACAAAGCCGATAGAACTCACTCGGCAGAGCTGTCCACCATGACCTCTTTCTCCACAGCTTACCCCCCTTTCCTGTACTTAGGCTGCCCGTTGGTGTACGGCAGAATGAGCGCTAGGATGTTCGACCACATGGTGGGCAAGATTCGTCAGAAAATAGCGGGCTGGCATAACGCCACCCTTTCACCCGGGGGGAAGTTAATTCTTATAAAGCACGTCCTATCTTCCATCCCCCTATACACCCTTGCTGTGTGCGCGCCCCCCATCAAAGTACTTCATTCTATTGAATCCATTCTCGCCAATTTCTTTTGGGGACATCTCGAGGGAAAGAATAAGTATCACTGGGCAGGTTGGGCTTCCATGGCCAAACCTACTGAAGAGGGTGGCCTGGGATTCTGCAGACTTGTCCACATGGTCGACGCCCAATCAGCAAAATTGTGGTGGAAAATCTGCTCCGATAACTCAATCTGGACCAGGTTCATGAGAGCGAGATACGCCAGATTCTGTCACTTAACTGAGGCGTCTGCCAATAACAGATCCTCGGCGTCGTGGCGGCGCATCATCCGTGGCCGTTCTCTCACGGAATCGCACTTGCGCCTGACACTGGGCAATGGGCATTCTCAGGCATGCAAGGAACGCTGGCTGGGGGACGAGATCCTCAGGCCCAACGCTATTACTCCGCCGATGTGTGAGATCCGAGATTTTTGGGATGATGACACGTCAAGCTGGAATTGGGATAGAGTTCGCGATTGGCTGGGTCCGGCGGCCTTGGCGACCCTGGGTGCTTCGCATCTGTCGATCAACGATGCTCCTGACGTGCTCAGATGGTCCCCAAACCAGGGTGGCGTCTTCACCCTTTCTTCGGCCAGAACCACCATCAGAGAAATCCAAGTTACGACCGCCTCTTCCGCCAAATTTTGGCACTCGTGTATTCCAGTAAAATAGTCCATCCTCCTTTGGCGTGCCGCGCGTCGGAAACTCCCGACGGACGATGCTGTCTTATCCTTCGGCTTCAGTCTGGCGTCTAGATGTCACTGCTGTGCTGATCACCAATCGGAATCCGTCGAGCACGTTCTTCTTTCTGGTGATTCGGCCTGCCATATTTGGTCACTCCTCCATTACAGGTGCAACTTGGTCCCCACAATCGGGGGCATCAACGATCTGCTGGCCAGCTGGAACGCGTCTCACGGGCATCAGATCGTCGCTACCGCCGTATTTTGGGTTTTATGGAAAAACAGAAACAAGTACAGATACGAGGGCCGTCAACTTCCGCCCCCTCAATTGTACAGCGAGGTGGTTCGGCAAATCTTCAAAAGAAAGAGACGTTGCACTCACACCTCGAACAAGTTTTGGGACGTACTGGACTCCTGACAGGGGATGAGGTACTCTTTCCTTAGGCGCTGCTTCGTCCGCCTAACCTTCTGATGCTCGGTCCAGTTTCTGTTTTGTGGGCAACACTTTGTGTTTCTTTCTTGGTTTGTTTTTGGGTCCTTCGTCGCGCGAGACGCGCTTACTTGTATAGGCTTCGGCATTTTGCGCCTATATATCAATAAAGTCTTTTTTACAATATATATATATATATATATATATATATATATATATATATATTTTCAACAAAAAGACTTTATTGATGTATCAGGCGCAAAATGTCGAAGCCTATACAAGTAAGCGTGCCAAGCGCGAGAGGAAGCTCAAAAGCTGGGATCCAAAGAAGAATCTAGAACAACAAAAAGAGACAGACGTACTAGAACAACGTCTGCCAAAAACTAGCAGTCGCGTGTGAGCATCTGCTGCGGATGCGAAGACACTGCCTGAGGACTTCCCTGAGGAGCTGATGGAGGTTGAATTGGTTACCTTCGTACCTAAATTTGTTTCTTTTCTTCCATAGCACCCAAATGCCGACGGCTATAACGATTTGACGCCCATAAGAGGATTCTCAGCTGGCAAAGAGTTCGTTGAAGCTGCCAGTATTGGGAGCCTGGCCACATTGCTGCGAAAGACTGTACCATAATTGGTTAGCATTGTTGCCATGTAGGAGGATGTGTTCTGTTGTTTCTGATTGAGGAGAGGTGCAGCAATTACACTTGGAAGCTAGGCTGTAGCCGATGGAGGTAAGGGCATCGTCGGTAGGTAGCTTCCGTCGATATGCTCTCCAGATGAGGATCGACCATTTATTGGGGTAGCAGGAGTGCCAAAAAGGCGAGATCAGCGGAGCTGACGGATCAGATTTTCTGGCCTTCGACATGGCAGAGGCAATCATGAAGGAGCCATCGGACGTGAGGGACTACTGAAGATTGTCTGTATTCTCGATGATAAATGGTTCGGCAAGGTGACGGCCATGAAGGTTCCGGCGCCACGATGCAGAAGATCGGTTGTTGGCGATGGCAGTCGCTGGGTGAGAATGAGGAAAATATCTGGCTTTCATGAACCTCGTCCATATGGAGTTGTCAGTACGCAGCTTCCACCATAACTTCATCGAATAGGCGTCGATGATGTGTGCTAGCTTAGAAAATCCAAGCCCTTCCGCATCAGTAGGTTTGGCCATGGAGTCCCAACTGGACCAATAGTACTTGTCCTTGTCGTCGCTGTGACCCCAGAAGAAGTTGGCGAAAAGGGACTCGATCTCATAGAGGACTTTCTTGGGGGGAGGACATAGCGAGGGTGTATATGGTGATTGAAAAAAGGACATGCTTGATCAGTTTGCCTCCCGGGGATAGGGTCGCGTTGTGCCAACCTTCGATTTTTCTTTTGATGTTGTTCACCAATCCTTCGAAAATACCGGAGTTGGATTTGCCGTACACCAGCGGGCATCCCAGGTAGGTGAAAGGAGGTTAAGCGGTGGTGAAGGGTGTTATGTTGGTTAGGTTGGACGAATGATTCCGGTCGGTGTTGTGGTGGGTGTAGATGACGCTTTTTTCGGCGTTGATGCGTTGGCCAAAGCATATGGTATATTTGTCTATAGTGTTGCAAATCACCTCAACCGACCCAATGTCTCCGAAAGAGAAGATGAGGATGTCATCAGCATAGGCCAAATGAGTGATAAGAGGCCATCCTGGTGTGGTGTGATAGTGACAAAATCTGTAGGTGTTCGCCTTGTCGTTAAGGTTTCTGCTGAGCGCTTCTACTGTGATGATAAAAATGGTGGCGGATAAAGGATCGCCCTAACGTACTCTACGACTGGATTTGAAAAAATTGTCAATTTGTCCATTGATGACTGTGGAGAACCAAGAGTTGTTAACGGAGCTAAAAATAATGTTGATCCAAGTTTTCGTGAACCTAAAGGTTCTGAATACCCAAATCATGAATTGCCAGTCCAGACGATTGTAGGCTTTCTCCATGTCTAGTTTGATGGTGACCCTACCCCCCTGGACGGGAATTTCATGCAGGTGATCAACTCCTGAGCGAGTAAGATGTTATCGGTGATGTTTCGCCCGGGGACGAAGCCGCTCTGCTCCTCGGGAATGATCTTGGGAAGGAGGTTGGACATGCGAGTCGCAATGATCTTGTAGATGATTTTGTCGGTAAAGTGCACAGGCTGATCGGTCTGAAGTCTTTGAATGTTTCCAGGTTATCTTTTTTAGGGATCATGATAAGGTTGACCCGGGAGATGGCTTTAGGGTAGTTGGCTTCGGCAAAAAATGCTACCGCGGCATCGTAAAGGTCAGATCCTATAATCTCCCAACAGGAGCGAAGGAAAGCTCCAAAGAAACCATCAGGTCCGGGAGCGCTGTGCTCGTCAAGGGACCAGACCGCTGACTTGACCTCCTCCGGAGAGGGAGGGTAAGTAGCATGGCATTTTCCTGCTCGCTGATCAGGCTGGGGACCATAGCCAGGAAAGCCTCATCCTTCACTACAGTTGTTTTGGTGAAAAGTTCAGTGTAGAAGTTTACAGCCGCCCTGTTAATGCTGTTTCTGCTCTCTGAGAATGGTGCCGTTGTCATCTGAGATTTGGTGAAGGTTGAGCTGATTTCGATTACGTTATTATACCGAGCGGGCCAGCGATAGGATAATATATATATTAGGATCTCAATCCGTAATTGATTTGAATTTTTTTTTGATTTTCTCTATTACCCTTGGAACTCGAAAATTGCATTCGATGATCTTTCTTGAACTCCTTACCGTGAATTCTCACCTTTCTCTATTTTGGAAAGACGAGTGCTCGTGCTTGGTACTCATTGGATTATATTTTATCATAAGATAGAATGTATTTATTAGAACATCTTAAGCGAGATTGACAGTTTAAGGTTATAGAGATAGGATAGACGTCTCTATTAGATAGACCAAGTAGATTAGACTGGTAGCATATAATTCATATATGCGACCTAATCCAAAGAGAGACTCTAGGAGTAATGGACTGCAACCAATCTACAATTTTACCGATGATTAGATAGAGATGGCATAGAATTATAGCACAGTTTAATTTGGTTTATTGAGGTGGATAAGATAGGGTTCACAATCAAAATAAATGGAGTAAGTTGGGAGAATATCTAGTAGAATTTTAGAATTAGATACGGTTCCCTAGTTAGTGTGTGATCACCCATGTGGAAGACTATAGTAAAAAGGATTCGAAAGTCTTGTTCATGATATAATGAGTTCATAAGCACTATACTTATGATAGATACAGAACCTCATAAAAAATTTATGGTTGCGTCGAGGCAGAGGAGGTTCATTTGAACATTGTAGAAATCATAGAAGCGGACATAGGTCAAGAAATAAAGCTATAGTAGTTAATGGCCCGAAACACCTTACTAGGGAGAATCCTATCAAAAGGATACAGGATGATAGGTTATGCAATATTGTTTGTCGATCTCGGGATAGAGTATAGAGTATATATGACTGTGCTAGACTAGACATACCTATATATTTATAAGGAGATTAACTTAGAAATAACCTATTAGCAGCCATGACTAGAAGACTAGTCAATAAGTAAGTGGTTGCCAATGTGGCATATATAAGCATGGTTTAGCAGTAACATACCTCCTTATCCAATAAACAAGCATAGAAGGGTTAAGCGTACTGGTGAGTATTGCATGACTCCTATAGAATAGAAGGGATGGATTGTAATTAGTCATACTAGAAGGGAGAGACTATAGTAGCATAGTGTACCCCGTTGAACTATTCCTAATTACATTAGCATTATTCTTTATTAGTGAGCATTATTTTTAATTACGAGGATGAAATTAATTTAAGGGGGTAGAATAGAACACCACAGAATTTTTAAAATATTATTTGTTTGACTTAAATAGTAATTTTTGGAATTTTAAAAATATTTTTATCAATTAGTTATTAATAAATATATGACCTTAGTCACGGTCAAGTTTTGAAGTGCAAGATGACAAAAAATTATGGCATGGAGAGTGTAGTCGTATGCTATGACTAGTGTACTAGCCATTCTAGGGAAGGCCTAAACATAGCTATGTCCCAACTAAAAAATAAGTCAAAGTTGCGACTTACCCCTATAGATGATTTAATTAATTAATTAATTCTTAAGACTATGACTTTCATACCCGGTTGTACCAAACTAGCCCGGACTTGACGCGAACCAAACAAAAATAAATATAGTCATATAGTGCGTCAAAAGACGTCCGTGTAGATATGTATTGTATATATATAGTGGTATTTTATTTTAATGACCTAGTAGGCAGTTTTATAAAAGGTGGCTATATATATATATATATATATATATATATATATATATATATATATATATATATATATATATATATTTTTTTTTTTTTTTTTTTTTTCAAAAAACCAAGCGGCCGTGTCAAAGACACCCAGCCACCGCTTGGCCCGGGGGCCGTGGGCGAACCACCAAGCCGCCCCCGTGGGGGCTCGAACTCCGTCCGATGCCCCAAGTGCCGGTGCGCCTAGCCACTTGAGCTACAAGCGCCCGGCATATATATATATATATATATATATATATATATATATATATATATATATATATATATATAATATATATATATTTATATATATATATATATATATATATATATATATATATATATATATATAATATATATATATTTTATATATATATATATATATATATATATATATATATATATATATATATATATATATTATGTTCTTACTATTATAATAATATTTTATTTGAAAATATGATAACTAATTTCCTTAAAATATCGTTGTGGATTTTTTTGGATTTTTTTCCTATATATATATTTGTTTGTATACCTATTAAATAAATGTATAAATAAATATATTTATGAAGTTGGTATATATATATATATATATATATACATTTATTTAATAGGTATACAAACAAATAAATATATAGGAAAAAAATCCAAAAAATCCACAACGATATTTTAAGTAAATTAGTTATCATATTTTCAAATAAAATATTATTCTAATAGTAAGAACATAATATATATATATATATATATATATATATATATATATATATATATATATATATATATATATATATATATATATATTTCCAACAAAAGGACTTTATTGATGTATCAGGCACAAAATGCCGAAGCCTATACAAGTAAGCGCGCCAAGCGCGAGAGGAAGCTCAAAAGCTGGGATCCAAAGAAGAATCTAGAACAACAAAAATAGACAGACGTACTAGAACAGCGTCTGCCAAAAACTAGCAGTCGCGTGTAAGCATCTGCTACGGATACGAAGACACTGCTTGTGGACTTCCCTGAGGAGCTGATAGAGGTTGAATTGGTTACCTTCGTACCTAAATTTGTTTTTTTCTTCCATAGCACCCAAATGCCGACGGCTGTGACGATTTGATGCCCATGAGAGGATTTCCAGCTGGCAAGGAGATCGTTGAACCTGCCAGTGTTGGGAGCCTGGCCACATCGTTGCGAAAGACTTCACCATAATTGGTCAACATTGTTGCCATGTAGGAGGATGTGTTCTGTTGTTTCTGATTGAGGAGAGGTGCAGTAATGACACTTGGAAGCTAGGCTGTAGACGATAGAGGTAAGGGTATCGTCGGTAGGTAGCTTCCGTCGATATGCCCTCGAGATGAGGATCGACCATTTATTGGGGTAGCAGGAGTGCCAGAAAGGCACGTTCAGCGGAGCAGGTGGATCGGAGTTTCTGGCCTTTGACTTGGCAGAGGCTATCATGAAGGTGCCATCGGACGTGATGGACCACTGAAGATTGTCAGCGTTCTCGATGATAAATGGTTCGACAAGGTGACGACCACGAAGGATCTGGCGCCACGATGCAGAAGATCGGTTGTTGGCGATAGTAGTCGCTGGGTGAGAATGAGGAAAATATCTGGCCTTCATGAACCTCGTCTATATGGAGTTGTCAGTGCGCAGCTTCCACCATAACTTCATCGAACAGGCATCGATGATGTGTGCTAGCTTAGAAAATCCAAGCCCTTTCGCATCAGTAGGTTTGGCCATGGAGTCCCAACTGGCCCAATGGTGCTTGTCCTTGCCGTCGCTGTGACCCCAGAAGAAGTTGGCGAAAAGGGACCCGATCTTAGAGAGGACTTTCTTGGGGGGAAGCACACAGCGAGGGTGTATATGGTGATTGAAGAACGGACATGCTTGATCAGGATCAGTTTGCCTCCCGGGGATAGGGTCGCGTTGTGCCAAACTTTGATTTTTCTTTTGATTTTGTTCACCAATCCCTCGAAAATACCGGAGTTGGATTTGCCGTACACCAGCGGGCATCCCAGGTAGGTGAAAGGAGGGTAAGCAGTGGTAAAGGATGTTAAGTTGGTTAGGTTGGACGAATGATTCCGGTCAGTGTTGTGGTGGGTGTAGATGACGCTTTTTTCGGCGTTGATGTGTTGGCCAAAGCATATGGTATATTTGTCTAGAGTGTTGCAAATCACCTCAACCGACCCAGTGTCTCCGAAAGAAAAGATGAGGATGTCATCAGCATAGGCCAAATGAGTGATAAGAGGCCATCCTGTTGTGGTATGATAGTGACAAAATCTGGGGGTGTTCGCCTTGTTGTTAAGGTTTCTGCTGAGCGCTTCTACTGTGATGATAAAAATGGTGGCGGATAAAGGATCGCCCTAACGTACTCTACGACTGGATTTGAAAAAATTGTCAATTTGTCCATTGATGACTGTGGAGAACCAAGAGTTGTTAACGGACCTGAAGATAATGTTGATCCAAGTTTCCGTGAACCCAAAGGTTCTGATTACCCAAATCATGAATTGCCAGTCCAGACGATCGTAGGCTTTCTCCATGTCTAGTTTGATGGTGACCCTACCCCCCTGGACGAGAATTTCATGCAGGTGATCAACTCCTGAGCGAGTAAGATGTTATCGGTAATGTTCCGCCCGGGGACGAAGCCGCTCTGCTCCTCGGAGATGATCTTGGGAAGGAGGTTAGACATGCGAGTCACGATGATCTTGGAGATGATTTTGTTGGTAAAGGTGCACAGGCTGATCAGTCTGAAGTCTTCGAATGTCTCCAGGTTATCTTTTTTAGGGATCAGGATAAGGTTGACCCGGATGATGGCTTTGGGGTAGTTGGCTCCGGCGAAAAATGCTACCGCGGCATCGTGAAGGCCAGATCCTATAATCTCCCAACAGGAGCAAGAGCGCTGTGCTCGTCAAGGGACCAGACCGCTGACTTAACCTCCTCCAAAGAAGGGGGTAAGTAGCATGGCGTTTTCCTGCTCGCAGATCAGGCTGGGGACCATAGCCAGGAAACCTCATCCTTCACTACAGTTGTTTTAGAGAAAGGTTCGGTGTAGAAGTTTGCAGCCGCCCTGTTAATGTTGTTATGCTCTCTGAGAAGGGTGCCATTGTCATCTGAGATTTGGTGAAGGTTGAGCTGATTTCTGCGGCCCTTAACACAAGCGTGGAAGAATCTGGAGTTTCTGTCACCATCAGAGTCCCAAGACAATCTGTCTTTTTGCTTCCAGAATTCTGTCTCTACCTTTAACCTGGACTTGAGAATCGCTTTGGTGAGGTTCAGGGCGGTGTGAGCTTCCGGCGACCTGTTCGCAGCGAACAGGATCTCGACACGAGTGACATCATCTTCAGTTGTCTTGATAGCTTAGAAAATATTACCAAAAGTAAGTATGCTCCAAGCTAATAACGTGTCTTTGCTAGCTTTGAGCTTGGCTGCGACACGGATGAGGGGGTTTGAAATGTTAATGGATCCCCACGCAGATGCCACGATGTTTCTGAAATTGGGGTGATGTCTCCAGAAGTTCTGGAAGTGGAAGGGTTTTTTGATCTGGGTGGAGTTGCTTCCAATTTCCATCAGGAGAGGGGAATGATCCGATTCTATGGTGTTAAGGTGGTATAGGTTAGGATGAGATCTAAGTCGGTCCACCGGTTGTCAACCAACACTCGATCCAGACTGGAGTATTATCTGCGGCCCCCCTCTTGCATGTTACACCAGGTGAAAGTATTGCCAGTGTATGGCAGGGGGGACAGGTGGGCGCTGAAAATAAAAGTGTTAGTCGTTCATCGCTGGCTGTGGGGGGGGTCGACCCCCGGATTTCTCCTCACGACGTGAGATGGTGTTGAAATCTCCAAGGCATATCCACAGGAGGTTGTTGAGGGGTTGGTGGGTGTAACGCCCCAGAACCAGAATACTGGAGAGCGGGGGCATACATAGCCAGCTACGTATATGGAAGTGCAACCCACCTCGCTATACGGTCACGGCTGTCTAGATACATGAGGGTTTAACTACAAGCCATAAACAAGCCTATTATCTCAATCTCAAGCAAGCAAAAATAGTTACAAGATGTCAGAGCACCAAATATATAATAGCAAGGCGTCCCCTACATTACATATTGGATGATCATGAAGCTAGTCGTACAAAATGTTAAGGCTAGCAAGAGTTTAGTCATACATGATCAACCCTAGGATCTGTCAATCATGTTACAGCCCATAGGCAGACAGTAAATAAAGGTGCAACCGAGCTAACAAGTGCTCGTCGGCTAAACGCCCCAAAAGAATAATTTTACAATAAAGTGGGAGAACAAAAAGAAACCCACTCGTTGTCAGGGTTACGCCTGGTAGTCACCATCTGGCTAGAAGACAGGTGGATCCTCTGGTGCTGCTCCGATATCTGGCCACACAAAACCAGCTGGGTCAAACTCCAGAAAGATCAAGTGCCACAAAGGAGGCTTCACTTAGGAAACCATTCAAGTATTAATAGAGATACCAACAGTAAACTGAGTACGAGAAAACCATTCAAGTAGCCAGGTCATAACCCTTAAACTAAACAAGGACCGGGGTTGTAACCCTTCACCAGAATAGAAACTCGTCTCAAAATTATTGGTACAGTAAAGATAATAAACGAAAAGAGGACACAAAAATGCTCCGGAAGCCAGGTTACAACCCTTAAACCAAACAAGGACCGTGGTTGTAACCCTTCGCCTGAATAGAACTGGACCCCTGATCTTTATAGCTAAGGCCAGTATAAATAATCATGGAATTAAGGTAAGGTAAAACATGACGAACATGGTATGGGGTTGCAATAAGACAATAAACGAAGAGAGGACACAGAACTGCTCCGGGAGCCAGGTTACAACCCTTAAACCAAACAAGGACCGGGGTTGTAACCCTTCGCCTGAACAGAACTGGACCCCCGATCGTTATTGTCAAGGCAAGCATCAATAATCATGTCATGCTACAATCTTGCACGGGGTTAGGATAAGACTAAGCTGGAATAAACTCCATCCAATCAATCACGGCCAACCAAGAGTACGACTTGATACTTTTAACTAACTAGGGTTATCACAGGCCTAGTTACTAGCAAGATGCAATGAGATTATCCCAATAGCCACAAGCCCTGCAGACCATCCGGTTATCCAGATCGAATATCCGTTTATGAAGAATGTAACATGTGACTGTGTGCTGGAAATGTGCCCTACTCGTCGATAGGCTACAAGTCCACTTGAGCGCCCAGATAACGGGATTGCCTGTAGCTGGAAAATCTCTTCATGACGACTGGATTATTCTAGTTATTAGCCTTAGTTGAATTCAGTAGGTACACCTGACTGTGGTACTCAGGGATCCCCATCCTAGATATGATGTAAGACAGTACCAGTTTATTTGTACAAACACAATCGCCCATGGTGTCCAGATCTTTCATACTTGCCATGTAAGGCTAGCTGTCGTAACAGTATATCAAGATATATCATGTCAATTTACTTGTCAAGAGTGCGCCACAGCGGGCCACTATCGAGTTCTATTCTTACATTATCATGAATGAGAAAAACTTGCATAAAATAGCTAATAACATATTCTTGAAGCCAAGGAAAAGATCTACAACTTTCATGTTGGAAGTTGGAAGAAATTATGGCCACAATTCAGCCAAATAGGACTTAAAACAGCCAAAAACAACCAAAATAGGCCCTATGCGGCATTCTGCAGCACTATTCATCCATGAGGCACTAATCATGCACATGCGGCTGCGGCACTATTTATCTATGCGACTGTGGCACTATTTATCTCATGCGGCTGTGGCACTATTCATTTATGAGGCTGTGGCACTATTCATCTCAAGCGGCTGCGACACTATTCATGTAGCACTATTCATCCATGCGGCTACGGTACTATTCATCCATGCGGCTGCGGCACTATTCATCTCATGCGGCTGCGACACTATTCATCCATGCGGCTGCAGCACTATTCATCCATACGGTTGCAGCACTATTCATCTCATGCGGCTGCGACACTATTCATTCCTGCGGCTGCGACACTATTCATCTCATACGGCTGTGGTACTATTCATCGTACTTGCCAAAGTCAGGACAGATGAACTAGAAAACGGTTAAAAATGCTTTTGGCCATAACTTCCTCAAAACACGTCAAAATCTAACTTTTCAAAGGTCTATTTCGGGTAAAATCGAATTCTCTACAACACGAAACAATCAAACATGAAAATAATGAAGTTTAATAGATCAAAATCCAAGAAAACCAAAAATAATACACACTTAGATCTATATGAATCCATCCACCAAAATAAAAAATGTCAAGTTCTAAAGTGGCATAAAATCAAGTAAAGAAGAGAATAGGACAATAAAACTTGAGATACATCGTGAAGCAAGTTGCACTTGCCTAGGACTTGGTAGGTGGGAGGAGTAAATGAAGAAGATGAAGAAAATAAATGAAGAAGTGAATGAAGAGAGAGAGAAGGAGTTGGGTTATATATCAACCCTCTCCATCTCAAACCAAGTCAAGCCAAACCAAGTCAAATTGAACTAAACCGATTAATAAACCAAGTCCAGATTAAACCAAGACTAGGCTAAGCAAAACAAGCCTAACTACGGTCCACCTAATAAATGCCAGAAATCTCGTATATGCATACGAAAATACGTATAACAAAAAATGGGAGTGACAACTCTACCCACCTTAAAAGAATTCCATCCTCAGAATTTAATTAAAGAGGCTAGAGGTGTCGGGACAAGTTACACTATCAGATGCAATCTACAGCCAAGCAATCAATCAAGCAATCAAATATGCAAGCAAGGATTCAAAGTATAAGGCATAAGAAAGATATTATACCTCACGAGTCAAACAGGTCAGGATATCGCGATCGGATATCATCCTCATGCTCCTACGTTGACTCACCCAAAGAGTGATGACCCCAAGCAACTCGGACTAACTTGATAGTCTTGTTCTTGAGTGTCTTCTCTCTTCGGTCCAATATTGACATGGGCCTCTCCTCATACGAAAGGTTGGTACCAACAACCAATTTCGAATGATCCAGGATGTGGCTCGAGTCTGGAATATACCGTCGCAGTTGCGATACATGGAATACGTCATGCACCTCACGTAGTGATGGTGGAAGAGCGAGACGATAGGATACATCTCCGAATCACTCCAGAATATCAAATGGCCCTATATACCTAGGACTAAGCTTTCGTCGTATGCCAAAACGAATGACGCTACGGTTAGGCAAAATCCTCAGGAATACATGGTCGTCGACAGAAAACTCAAGAGGGCGCTGATGAGAATTGGCCCAATGACGCTGGCGATCTTGGGCAACTCGAAGATGATCTCTGACTCTCCTGACCACCTCAACGGTCTGAGCAATCATTTCTGGACCGAGCATCTGCCTCTCTCCGACATCGTCCCATGCTAGCGGGGATCGGCACTTCCTACCATACAGTGCCTCGAACGGTACCATCTGGATACTAGCTTGGAAATTGTTGTTGTATAAGAACTCTACCAGGTGCAGGTGATCTTCCAAGGTTTGTATGGTATGCTCTGACTGACCATCTGTCTGTGGGTGATACACTGGGCTGAACTGGAGGTGAGTCCCCAAACTCTCTTGCAGGATACGCCAAAAGTGCAACGTAAATCTGGAATCTCTGTCCGAGGTGATACTGACTGGTACACCGTGCAATCTGATAATCTGCCGGAGATATATCTCCGCTAGCTGAGTCATCGACTGACAAACTCTGAACGGCAGAAAGTGAGCTACCTTCGTGAGCCTGTCTATAACAACCCAAATAGCATCTCTGCCAGCCGGGGATCTAGGCAATCCAGTCACAAAATCCATGGTTATATGCTTCCATTTCTACTCTGGAATTGGCAATGGTTGAAGTACTCCAGCTGGTCTCTGATGTTCAGCCTTAACTTGTTGGCAGACTAAACAATGAGAGACAAACCGGGCTATCTTCCTCTTCATGCCATTCCACCAAAAGTGCTGGCGGATATCACGGTAAATCTTTATGCCACCGGGATAAATGGAATACTGCGAACTGTGGGCCTCTACCATGATCTCCTGTCTGATGTTTCTACTGGGTACACAAAGACGCTTACCATGTCGAAGTATACTGTCTTCATGAATGCATAACTCTGGTCTTCGTCCCGCCTCACACTCTGTTCTGAGTCGCTGAAGCTTGAAATCTGCCGACTGCGCCATCTGGATCCTCTCGACTATGCTGGACTGAACATGCATGCTGGCCATCAATGCCACATTGGTAGGAAGGACAACTTCTATTCCCATCTTCTGAAGATCGGCTAACAGCTCTAATTGCGCTGTTAGGAAATAAATTCCGGCTCTCCTGCTCAATGCATCCGCAACAACGTTGGCCTTCCCAGGATGATACTGCAAGTTGATGTCATAATCTACAAGCAGCTCTAGCCATCTCCTCTGATGCATGTTGGGATCCTTCTGGGTGAACACATACTTCAGACACTTGTGGTCGGTGAAAATCTCTACCCTATCTCCATACAAGTAGTGCCTCCAAAGCTTAAGTGCAAACACTACTGCTGCCAGCTCCAAGTCATGGGTTGGGTAATTTCTCTCATGTTCACGAAGTTGTCATAATGCATAAGCTATTACTTGTCCATGCTGCATCAGAACACATCCTAAACCTCTGCCCGAAGCATCACAATATACTAAAAATCCTCCGGTTCCATCTGGAAGCGTGAGAATAGGAGCCGTCATCAAGCCTCGCTTCAATCTCTCAAAAGAATCCTGGCACTCTGCTGTCCAAGCAAATTGCATATCCTTGCGGGTCAACTGGGTCAATGGCGCTGAAATTCGAGCAAAGTTTGAAACAAATTGCCGGTAGTAGTCGGCCAAGCCAAAAAAACTGCGAATTTCTGCCACTGTGCTAGGTACCGGCCACGTTTCAATGGCTACGATCTTCTGGGGATCCACTTCAACTCCTCCTCGGGTGATGATATGACCCAATTACGAAATGCGATCGAGCCAAAACTCGTATTTACTGAACTTGGCATACAATTGTTGCTCTCTAAGAATCTGAAGAACCACACGGAGATGCTGCTCATGCTCCACCTCACTCTTGCTGTAGACTAGGATGTCGTCTAGGAACACAATCACGAACTGATCAAAATAAGGCTTAAAGATACGATTCATAAGGTCTATGAATACTGCCGGTGCATTAGTTGCTCCAAATGGCATCACAAGAAACTCCTAATGCCCATATCTCGATCTAAAAGCTGTCTTTGGGATGTCCTACTCTCTGACTCTGATCTGGTGGTATCCTGATCGCAAGTCAATCTTCAAAAATACTGACACCCCTTTGAGTTGATCAAACAAGTCATCTACCTCGGGAGAGGGTATCTGTTCTTGATTGTCACTGAGTTCAATATACGATTATTAACACACAATCTGGACGTACCATCCTTCTTTTTCACAAGAAGCATCGGGGCTCCCCAAGACGATCCACTAGCACGAATGAATCGCTTGGTTCTCAGTTCTTTAATCATCTTATACAATATTTCTAGCTCTGACGGCGCCATCCTGTAGACTCTCTCTGACACTGGGGCTGTCCCGGTAATCAAATTGATGGTAAACTCGATCTCTCGCTCTGGCGGCATCCCTGGAAGCTCTTCTGGGAAAACAGCTGGAAACTCTTCGACTATCCGAGGTAACAGTACTGCTGCTACTGCCATTCACAATATGGAAGTAGAAGGTTCAACTTTGCCTCGGGAGAAGAAAAACTCCGGCTCGCCTGGAATGCTAAAAATAATCCTGCCAATGTGCCAGTCTATCCTAGCATACTGGTCCCTCAACCAATCCATCCCTAAGACCACATCATAATCGGCCATCGGGAACTCTATCAGTCTAGCGGAGAGAATTTCTCTACCGCTAACTACGATCCGACACGAGGAAAATACTCTATCTACTCCCACAAGTCCGTTACCAGTAAGTATATTGAGCCTTACTGATAATGACTCGGGCTCCAGTCCTATCCGTGTCGCGAATCGTACAGACATAAATGAATACGATGCACCAGAGTCAAATAATACTGAAGCTGGAAAGGTGTTGATGAGAATAGTACCTGCCACTACCTCTCCTGGTGCTAATCCTTCTTCTTCCATAGTCAAGGCCAGCACTTGACCATGTCCTCTGGGTGCGGGTCCCCTCTGCTAAAAATTCTTCTGCCTGCTCTGGATCAGGGCTTGGGCTTGGGCATACTGTTGCGGTCTCTGCTGCTGGAATGCCTAGGCCTGTGTCGGCAATAGCCTCGGGAACGGGTACTGCACCTGCTGCTACTGCTGGACTGGTGCTGGTCCTCGAATAAAGGACTAGAGAAGGCCGATGAACTCCCCCTATTCGGGCAGTTCCCAACCCTGTGGTCCAGGGCACCACAAACCAAGCACAAACCCTGTACCCTGCAACACTCTGATACCACAGGCCCTGGCTTCCTTCAATGTGAACATCCCAATACGGAAGACTGCTTCTACTTCTGCTGCTGAGGGTGCATCGGGGTGGAATGCTGAACCGACGTCACTGAGACCGCCCGCTTCGGAGCTCCAATGGTCAAAGCCCTAGCTGCCGGGGCTGGTGTTGATGACTGATTCATCTGGCCGTGAGATCGCTTTCGACTTTCGTTCCTATCCACGATCTTCTGGAAGGTATACTCATGCCTCCGAGCTGCTCTCAATACTGCATCAAAAGTCTGATGCTCAAACTGCTCCACCTTTAATAAAATCTCTAGGTGGAGCCCCTACTGGAACCGCTGGGCTCTATCGAACTCAGTCGCCACCAAGGTGGGAGCAAACCGACTAAGTCTGAAGAATTCAGTCGCATATCCATCGACCGTCCTGTCCATTTGCTTCAGATTGGTGAACCTCGTATATAGATCGTACCGAGCTATAACATCGAAGTACTTGGTCTGGAATCTTTTCTTGAATATTGCCCAGGCAATAGGGGCCACTAATCCAACGCCTGTGCCACCCTCCAGCTGCGGGCAAGATCCAATAACTTCAGGCACACCATGGCCACCTTCTCGTTCTCTGGAGTCCTGACTGCTTCTAGAATCACCTCTGTGTCCTGAAGCCATGCATCTGTAGCGATCGCACCTTCACTGCCGTCGAAGAAGGGAGGGTTCAAGCGCTTGAAGCTGTTGGCCGCACTATTACCCTGGTGACCTCCTCTGGTCAAAGCACCTGCCACCGCCTGGTGCAAGGTATCTCCGCGATGATCCTGGGAAGCTAATAGGGACCTGATGAGACCCACCAAAGTGCCATCATCAGGCTCTGCAGGCTGGACGGGCTGAATTGGTGGTTCTCCTCCGGTAGGCACGACTCTGGAGGCTACTGCGGAATGCTGGGCTTGATCTCCAGGTTGCGGCTGGTCCACGGGAGGTGCTCCGCCTTGCTGATCGGCAGGTCCAGGAACAATGCCGCTGAAGAAGATGACATAGGGAACAATAAGGAAAGACTAGGACAGATCAACGATACAAGCATGTGATCAAGTCAAGATTCTCAGGGATTTGAAGATACAAGCAGAGATCAAGGGCGAATACTGATTGAGACATCTATTCGGTAAACCCTCACATATCTTGATTTACAAGACCTGTATGGGCCACCAATAAAACCATGTAACGCCCCAGAACCAGAATACTGGAGAGCGGGGGCGTACATAGCCAGCTACGTATATTGAAATGCAACCCACCTCGCTATACGGTCACGGCTGTCTAGATACATGAGGGTTTAACTACAAGCCAACAGTCTCCTATGGTCATGAATAAGCCTATTGTCTCAATCTCAAGCAAGCAATAATAGTTACAAGATGTCAGAGCACCAAATATATAATAGCAAGGCGTCTCATACATTACAAATTGGATGATCATGAAGCTAGTCACACAAAATGTTAAGGCTAGCAAGAGTTTAGTCATATATGATCAACCCTAGGATCTGTCAATCATGTTACAGCCCGTAGGCAGACAGTAAATAAAGGTACAACCGAGCTAACAAGTGCTCGTCGGCTAAATGCCTCAAAAGAATAATTTTATAATAAAGTGGGAGAACAAAAAGAAACCCACTCGTTGCCAAGGTTACGCCTGGTGGTCACCATCTGGCTGGAAGACAGATGGATCCTCTGGTGCTGCTCCGATATCTGGCCACACAAAACCAGCTGGGTCAGACCCCAGAAAGAGCAAGTGCCACAAAGGAGGCTTCACTTAGGAACTAAAACTAACATATCACAATAGAATATTAAAGATAATAAATAAAGAACTGATATTAATAGAGATAACAATAGTAAACTGAGTACGTGGAAACCATTCTAGTAGCCAGGTCACAACCCTTAAACCAAACAAGGACCGGGGTTGTAACCCTTCACCTGAATAGAAACCCGTCTCAAATACTATTGGTACAGTATAGACAATAAACGAAAAGAGGACACAGAAATGCTCCGGGAGCCAGGTTACAACCCTTAAACCAAACAAGGGCTGGGGTTGTAACCCTTCGCCTGAACAGAATTGGACCCCTAATCTTTTTTGCTAAGGCCATTATAAATAATTATGGTATTAAGGTAAGGTAAAACATGACGAACATGGCATGGGGTTGCAATAAGACAATAAACGAAGAGAGGACACAGAACTGCTCCGGGAACCAGGTTACAACCCTTAAACCAAACAAGGACCGGGGTTGTAACCCTTCGCCTAAACAGAACTGGACCCCCGATCGTTATTGTTAAGGCAAGCATCAATAATCATGTCATGTCACAATCTTGCACGGGGTTAGGATAAGACTAAGCTGGAATAAACTTGATCCAATCAATCACGGCCAATCAAGAGTACGACTTGATACTTGTAACTAACTAGGGTTATCACAGGCCTAGTTACTAGCAAGATGCAATGAGATTATCCCAACAACCACAAGCCCTGCAGACCATCCGGTCATCCAGGTCGAATGTCCATTTATGAAGAATGCAACACGTAACTGTGTGCTGGAAATGTGCCCTACTCGTCGGTTGGCTACAAGTCCACTTGAGCGCCCAGATAACAGGATTGCCTGTAGCTGGGAAATCTCTTCATGACTACTGGATTATTCTAGTTATTAGGCTTAGTTGAATTCAGTAGGTACCCCTGACTGTGGTACTCAAGGATCTCCATCCAAGACATGATGCAAGATAGTACCAATTTATTTGTACAAACATAATCGCCTACGATATCCAGATCTTTCATACTTGCCATGTCAGGCTAGCTGTCGTAACAGCATATCGAGATATATCATGTCAATTTACTTGTCAAGAGTGCACCACAGCAGGCCACTATCGAGTTCTATTCTTACATTATCATGAATGAGAGAAACTTGCATAAAATAGCTAATAACATATTCTTGAAGCCAAGGAAAAGATCTACAACTTTCATGTTGGAAGTTGGAAGAAATTCTGGCCACAATTCAGCTAAATAGGACTTAAAACAGTCAAAAACGGCAAAAATAGGCCCTATGCGGCATTCTGTGGCACTATTCATCCATGCGACACTATTCATGCATATGCGGCTGTGGCACTATTCATGCGGTACTATTCATCCATGCGGATGCGGCACTATTCATCCATGCGACTGCGGTACTATTCATCTCATGCGGCTACAGCATTATTCATACGGTACTATTCATTCCTACGGCTGCGACACTATTCATGTGGCACTATTCATCCATGCGGATGTGGCACTATTCATCCATGCGGCTGTGGCACTATTCATACGGTACTATTCATCCATGCGGCTGTGGCACTATTCATGCGGCACTATTCATCTATGCGGCTGCGGTACTATTCATGTGATACTATTTATCCATGCGACTGTGGCACTATTCATGCGGCACTATTCATCCATGTTGCTACGGTACTATTCATGCGACATTATTCATCCATGCGGTTGCGGCACTATTTATCTCATGCGGCTGCGGTACTATTCATCTATGCGGTTACGGTACTATTCATCCATGCGGCTGTGGCACTATTTATCTTATGTGGCTGCTGTACTATTCATACGGCACTATTCATTCCTGCGGCTGCGGCACTATTCATCTCATGCGGTTGTGGCACTATTCATGCGGCACTATTCATCGTCCCTGCCAAAATCAGGACAAATGAACTAGAAAATGGCCAAAAATACTTTTGGCCATAACTTCCTCAAAACACGTCGAAATCTAACTTTTCAAAGGTCTATTTTGGGTAAAATTGAATTCTCTACATCATGGAACAATTAAAACATAAAAATAATAAAGTTTAATAGATCAAAACCCAAGAAAATTAAAAATAATACACACTTAGATCTACATGAATCCATCTACCAAAATAAAAAATATCAAGTTCTAAAGTGGCATAAAATCAAGTAAGAAAGAGAATGGAACAATAAAACTTAAGATCCATCGTGAAGAAAGTTGCACTTGCCTAGGACTTGGTAGGTGGGAGGAGTAAATGAAAAAGATAAAGAAGAGAATGAAGAGGGAGAGAAGGAGTTGGGTTATATATCAACCCTCTCCATCTCAAACCAAGCCAAGCCAAGCCAAGCCAAACCAAGTCAAATTGAACCGAACCGATTAATAAACCAAGTCCAGATTAAACCAAGACTAGGCTAAGCAAAACAAGCCTAACTACGGTCCACCTAATAAATGCCAGAAATCTCGTATACGCATACGAAAATACATATAACGGGAAACGTGAGTGACAGTGGGTGTCTATGAGATTGCCCCATAGGTTCTTGCACTCGTAGTAGTTACAGCTACCACGGACGGTAGAGAGAAGCACTCTGGACTTGAGGGAAGGATGCTCAACCCGGCAGGAAAGTGCCTGATCTGAGTCGTTCACGATGTCAATTTTACAATCGGCGTTGAATATGATCTAAATGTCAGGGCATCCGGCAACAGCAGAAGTAAAGTCGAATTGGAGTTGAATGGATTTGAGTCTCCTTTGGGGGATTTTTGGTTCAATGATGATGAGAAGATCGATTTGGTAGATTTTCTTAAGGCTAATTAATCTCCTCAAGGTAGGTTTGTTGGCCAGCCCTCTAATGTTCCACGAGAGGATGTTAGGCATTGGATAGTTTGTGGGTGGTGTGGGTGTTGAGTTTAGTGGCCGACCGGGTGGTCCTGGCTATGGGCTCTTGTTTTTTCTGCTTGTTGGTAGGAATTTTGGCACTTGGGGGGGTTCTATTATTGACAGCCGTCGAGACTGACGAACCGCGAGCTGGGTGTTCGTCGTCCTTCGTCGGAGGGGGATTATCTTCTTGGTCAATCTCGACGAGAGCACAACGGGGATTATCTGGGTCTAGGAAGCCTGCTTCAATAGCTTGTAGCAGTCTGTCATCTGGAATTATACTCTGTATCGCTGGGACGATTTTGAGGTCTCTTCCGGGGGAGAGAGTGGAAGGGGATCTGACGGGAGGGTCGAAAAGTATGATCAAAGCCATCTGATCTACTCCTTCGCCTCCTGGAGAAGGGCTGTTAGAAGGGTGTGAGTCGGCGGGCTTTTTGATCGCCTCGAGAGAGGCCAGGCTTGATTGAGGGAGCTTCTGTAGAGTGTCTGGCGGGATGGCGGTGAGCATGTCGAACTGATTGGTGAGGAGGATGCCCGGGGGGTCATCGTGTGCTTTGGCCTTATCCGAATGAGATCGGGAGCTGGAGGGCTATCGATCTCAGTGAAATTTGAGTCAGAGTTAGGTATGGAAAGAATGGGGGATGTGGAAATGGTTTGAACCGTCTTTCGGAAGTGCTGTTTGCGGGGGGTTTTCTTCTGAAGCTCTGGGTGTGCTTTGAAGCAAAGCCTAGAGAGGTGTCCTCTGGATTGACAGTGCCTGCAGAATATAATGTTGTTGTCGTACTCCAGCTTTTGTAAGTGTGACCGACCCCCAAGTTCGATTTGAATCTGATTGGGTGGTTCTGAGGAAATATCCAATTCCACGTATATCTTCGCATAATTGCCTTTGGATAAGGTGCGAGTTTCTTCGGCGATGGCCACCAGAGATCCGAAATAGCTCGCGATTCTCTTGAGAACTGCAGGAGCAAAGCAAACTAGGGGTAGGTTTGGAAGGAAAATCCATGCCGATATGATCGCTGAGTCGACTGTGGGGCTAAAGTTTGGAGACCATTTGGCGATCTTTACGTTGTGTGGTCCGATGCGGGCGGTCCCTATGCTACCCGAGCGCGCAATCCTCTCGGCGGTCCACGGCAGCTGCGATATCACTGAGCGGAAACAACTGTGGAACGATCTTCTCGACAATCACCTGCAACAAATTAACTTCCTTTGGATTTGCATCGGAGACTTCATTGCGATTACCTGCAGAGAAGAGAAAACCGACGGCCGTCCACCTCCTTTACCGGCTATGCAAGACTTCAATAATTTTATCTTCAATGCTCATCTTACCTCCCTCTAGTTCACGGGCAATGCTTACACCTGGTGCAACATGCAAGAAGGTGACCGGCACCAATATTCTCGTCTCGACAGCGCCCTAATGAACGACCTTTGGCACGGTATGGGGATCACCACCAAGCTATCCCATCTCAACTCTTCTGAATCCGACCATGCCACGCTACTGATAGAAATTAAAAGCAACACCAACCCTTCCAAAAAAAATTTCAATTCCTCGAATTCTGGATCGACCAACCCCAATTTTTGGGTATCGTCGGGGAAGCATGGAATCGCGAGGACTCACCCGACCCCCTAGCCCGGGTGAGCAAAAAGCTCAAGGCTACGTGGATAGTCCTGTCCAATTGGAGCAAACTTTCCTATAGGGACATTTTTTAAGCCGTTCGGATAGCTGAAGACGATGTCACCCGAGCAGAAGCCAGGTTCACTTCGGATCGTTCCCCAGCGGCCAGGACAGCCCTGAACCTCACCAAGGCTATGCTCAAATTCAAGCTCAAAGTGGAGACTGACTTTTGGAAACAGAAAGCGAGGTTGAAATGGGATAGTGATGGGGACAAAAACTCAAAATACTTCCATGATTGCGTTAACGGCCGCAGACGGAAGCTTACGATTCACCATACTACGGACGATAACGGGAACATCATCACCGACCAAAAGAGCATCCATGCAGCCGCTACGGAATTCCATTCCAAATTATTCACCAAAGAGACGGTTTACAAAGACAATGCCTTTCTTGATCAAATCCCTTGTCTCATTGACGACACCGATAATGCCCAGTTGGAACGTCGTCCCACTAACCAGGAAGTTAGAGACGCAGTGTGGGCTCTGAACGAGCACAGCGATCCCGGCCCCGACGGGTTTTCTGAGGTATTCTTTCGCATGTGCTGGGATATTATCAAGCAGGACATCATCGAAGCTGCTATTGCCTTCTTCGAAGGAACCACATACCCCAAAGCCATTTCCAGCGCCAACCTGATCCTCAGTCCGAAAAAAGATAACCCGGAGTCCTTTTGCGACTTTCGTCCAATCAATCTGTGCACCTTTACCAACAATATTATCTTCAAGATCATCGCTACCAGAATGGCGGGACTCCTCCCCATGATCATCTCTGATGAGCAAAGTGGGTTTGTTCGTAGGAGAAATATCCAAAACAATATCATGCAAGCCCAAGAGTTAATCACCTGCATGAAATTTCCCGTTAGAGGGGGCAACATCACCGTCAAGATTGACATAGAGAAAGCTTATAACAGACTGGACTGGCAATTTATGATCTGGGTCTTCAGGGCTTTTGGTTTCTCTGAAACTTGGACCAACACTGTATGGAGATCCATCAGCAACTCATGGTTTTCCACAGTCATTAACGGTCAGGCCGAGGGATTCTTCAAATCCAGTCGTGGGGTTGGACAAGGCGATCCTCTATCTTCCACTGTTTTCATCATTGCGGCTGATGCCCTAAGCAGGAACCTTAATAACATGATCAGCGTCCCGCACTTACAACAATATCACACAGCTAGCGGATGTCCTACCATCACCCATCTGGCCTTTGCAGACGACTTACTCATCTTCTCATCCGGGGACGAAGGAGCGGTTCAAGTGGTCCACAACACACTACAGAGGTACTCCACTTGCTCAGGCCAAAAAATCAATCCATCCAAGAGCATCATCTATGCCCACCACAATATCAAAACCGAGCATGCTAGCAGGATTTCTAACTTAACTTCTTTCCCTGTAGATTATCCCCCATTCAACTATCTCGGATGCCCACTAGTGTACGGAAAATCCAATGCCAGGATTTTCGAGAAGTTAATCATTAGAATCAGGAACAAACTTGAAGGGTGGCACAATGCCACTTTATCCCCAGGAGGCAAGATGATCCTCATCAAACATGTGCTCACCTCCATACCAATCCAAACTCTAGCCGCATGCTCCCCACCTTTGAAGGTTCTTACTTCGATCGAGCAGATCTTTTGTAACTTCTTCTGGGGGCATTACAACGGCCATGATAAGCATCATTGGGCGAGTTGGGACTCCATGGCTCATCCGACTGAGGAAGGGGGTCTAGGATTTACCAAACTCACTAACATCGTTAAGGTGTTCTCGATGAAATTGTGGTGGCACCTGCACACGAGCAAGAATTTATGGACCAGGTTCATGAAAGCCAGGTACTTTGAGCACATCCACCCTTCGGAGGCCTCATCCAACAGCAGATCTTCAGTGGCTTGGCGTCGTATCCTAATTGGGCGTGACCTTGCCAAGCAAACTATAAGACTTCATCTGGGCACCGGCGAGTCAAATCCATTCCGGGAGAGATGAACAGGAGATTGTTTGATCCCTAGTCTCACGGAAATCACGAGAGGTTGTAGGATCAAGGACATGTAGAACCACACTACTGAAGACTGGGACTGGGATAAGATGCGTGAATGGGGAGGCACTGATATGGAGAATAGCGTCCGTCTCAGCGGTCTAAGGATCGGTCGAGAGGCCGATGCGTTGAGATGGACGCTCGAGGCATCCGGAGCATTTTCAGTGAGGTCGGCTAGATCCGCTCTCCATGGGATAGGCCAGCCTAACCAGACCACAGCTCACTATTGGCACACCTCCATCCCTAAGAAGTGGTCCTTCCTCATGTGGAGAGCCATTAGAAAGAAACTACCTACTGACGATATCCTCAACACCATCGGGATCAGCTTAGCATCAGCCTGCAATTATTGTTCTGACTACCAGATGGAGACTATCGATCACATCTTCTGTCAGGGGAACCTGTCTAGTGGTATCTGGAGGACCCTTAACCAGCGCTTCAGTATTGATCCGATGGCGGACGCTTCCACGATCTTGCGGTCGATTGGGGTGACGTCTCCCACGGACACCAGATCGTCGCAGCGGCCGCCACGTGGGTGATTTGGAAGAATCCCAACAAAGCGAGATACGAAGGTCACCTTTTCCCTGCCGACCTGCTCATGCGGGAAGTTTACTGTAAAACCCCTAAATTTCTACTATATTTTTAGTACTGATTTTTTTTTGTATTTATACGTCGCATATTCGTATTGTACGTCGCGCGAGAATTTGCGTTTTTCGTATTTACTCGTCGAGTGCGAATATGTGCGAGGTACATATTTTTAGAAAAATAGTTTTTGATTTTATTATCAATGATGGTTTCAAAATAATATATATAATAATTATTTTTATTAAGAGTTGTGAAAAGTATCTATCGAGATTGGCAAAACTTATTATTTTAAATATTTATAAAATAAAATTTTATTTTAATAATGGTAAATTAGAAAACTAGATTTATGAGAATATGCTACTCGTGTAAAGCACATGAAAAATTATTTCATGTATATTTTCAAATTTTATTTTTATTATTTATAATAAATTATTTAGCAAGAAGGTATTTTAAATATTTGAATATTCATGTTTATTTTTAAAATTGTTTATCTAAATTATTAAAAATGTATTTTAAAGAGATATTTTCTACTACTATTTAAAATATTTATTCTCATTTTTCAAAATTATTATGCTATTTAAATAAAAAAGGTAGTTTGAAAATTTTCCTATAAATACTTAAATATTTATTATAATTTTTGTAATTAATTAATTATTATTATTTATAAAAAGATAATTTGAATTTAATTGTGATAATTTAAATGGTAATTTTATTTATTTTAAATAGTTTAATTTAAATATGTAAGTTATTTAATCGGATTTGGTTTAGATTTGATTTTGTTTTAAAACGAATGTGACAATTATCTATGGGAGATTTAAAACCCCTACTCCTTATCCAACAGGGAATTTCCACGTCCTATAAATAGGCAGGTACTCCTCCATAAATTTCTCACATCCACAAATTTCTCCACAAATATACGTGCATCTTGTCTGTGTCCATCCAAATTCTTATTCCATATTTTTACATATACAATTTCAACCTCTCCGTATCGAACATACCCCGACACCACCAAATTCCTACCCCTAACCCTACACTAACTTCCAGTCCACCATGCCTCCACGACCAGCACCACCCCTTGACCCACGACTCTAGACCATCCATACCCCTGCCAATATCGCGGCTAACAACGGCCAACGCCGTCTCCGGCCAAATCCAACACCCTTCAACATCACCACAGAATCAGAACCACCACCCTCATCGCCACGGCCATCCCGACACCACTCCACTATGGCAGCCATCACCCACCACCACTGCCACCACCCTAGACAGCCATACATCAACCCGGGCCGGTCCCGATACAGCCTCCGACCATCGGACCCAACAACACCACCGTGCCGGCGCCACCACCAAAAAAAGCAGCTAAATCCTAAAAAAAAGAAAAAGAAAAAGAAAAGAAAACCCAAATAAATTAAACCCACTGCCACCGCCGTACTCACCTCCGTCCGAGCCGCCGCTCCCCGTTCTCCGTTGCCTCTCACCGAAACCCTCCGCTTGTCGCCGTCCCGCGCGTGGCCTCCCCGTCTTGCCACCGCTCTCCAGTCCACCCACGCCGGATCGACCGTCGCCCGCACCTCTCCTCAGAACGCCGTCCGCCAACGACCCTAGACCCGGCCGCCCTAGATCGCTGTGCCTGTCTCGAGATCCCAGCCCTCTGCCGTAGTCGGGAGCCTCGCCTCCGGCCACGAGCGCCTGTGCCGCCCCTCCTCCCCGCTGACCCCCGCGTTCTCCAGACCAAGCCAGGCGAGCCGCACGACCCTTAGCTCCGCCTCCTCGCCGTGTCGCCCCATCTCCGCCGAGCACCCTCCTTCGCCGCCGGCGGAGCCCCTTCCCGAGCGCTCACCTCCTCTCTCGATCTCTCTCCCTCTCATTCTCTTTACATTTGCTTCTCTCTATGTGTCCCCTTCTAAAAAAAGAGAGGAAAGAGTGGAGCATCTGTATCAATATTATTATTATTATTATTATTATTATTATTATTATTATTATTATTATTATTATTATTTTGTTTAGTTTTCTTTCTTTGTTTTGGATGTTAGTTTTGCTGGTTATTGGATTATTAATTAGTAACATTATTATTATTATTATTATTATTATTATTATTATTATTATTATTATTATTATTATTTTTATTGCTGGTGGTGTAGTTGTCCTCTTCTCACAAGCTGTGGGTTAGAGTATTTCATTTTTTATTTTTATTTTTATGTATGTGTTTTAACAGCAGCAGAAATACCTGCTGATAATATTATTATTAATATTATATTATTATTTTTCTAATTTCTTTGCATCTTCTTCTCTCCTTATAAGAGAACATCAGATAATCTGCTGATGTTATTAATGTTGTTATTATTATTATTATTATTATTATTATTATTATTATTATTATTATTATTATTATTATTATTAATATTATTGTTGTTATTATTGATTTTAGAAATATTTCTAACCGTTTTCAAAGATAGTTTCACCATATGCTTGACAAAACTATCTTGTAACAAATATACTAGGTATGGCCTATGTTTTCAAATTTAGTTTCGAAACCCTCAAATATTAGTATATTATAGCTCTTGGCCTATAACTAATATTATAGTATTTCTAGCCATATTTCAATTATGGTATTACCTTTAAATGATTTTTTTATATTTTCAAATATTTACCTAAAAGTATTTTAACTAAATTTAGTTTTGCCTAGAAAACTTACTTTGACCAAACTTATAGTTCGCCCAAAAACGACTTTCGATTTTTGAGTATAAATTGAAAGACTAATAAATTATATTTCAAGTATTATAAAATAGTTTCTAAAGCCAAATATATTAATTGATTTCCTACGGTTTTCTCCATCTCGTGAGTCAGCCCATCTTTTCTATCCTTTTATCAATTCTATACTACTTTATGTCCATCCTAACTAATTCGACCGTTCTGGACCCAATAGAATTGTCCGTGCTACCAACAGAGGTCACCTTGTGTAGTTGTTACATCGAATTCGGTCTTGTGCCGCCTTTATTGTACCACACCAGGCAGCTCACCAGGCGTCACAACAGACAAGTATACCTTGCTAATTAACTGTCAAATTATTTATTTTCTGCATTATTTATTTTGTTTCATATTGTTAGTTTCCTTTGTTATAAACTGCGCGTCCAAGTCATACTTGGGTACAAGCGACTCTATTAGTCGTTTTACTTTAATATATGCATGTTAACTTAGTATTAGCGGAGTACCTTCTTGTTGGGGGATATTCTTATATCTCCTTTGGTCATGACACTCACACTACACGATATGAGACATTTTGGTAGGGGCATGACTTATGGATTGGTCATCTCTAAAGTCGTGTGACGGTAGATGATCGTAACTGCTATGACTAGGGTTTTAGAGACTCAAGCAGTTACAAAACTGGATAGCTATGGACATGACTTAAACAGTGTGGAAAATATTGGGGGAGGACAGTCGCTAGTACGTATGGGAATCCAAACATGTAAACCACAGTCTCCGGATGGAACTGTGGCGATTTATTGCAGATGTCCTCTGACGTTTTGGACGTTACGGATGGATACAGATGACTGGATGCCAGTTACGTACACATAGCCTAAAATCCTACCCATGCGCATGAAAGTTGTCCTTTAAATTGCACATTAGACGGTTAGAATCTCCTTTGCATATTTGTGTCTAGGATAGTCTTTTATATATTATTTTATTATTCTGACAGTTCATATTAGCTTGTTCTTCCAGTATCTTGCTACATCCGTCTGAGGACCTGGTTATTCCCTAGGTGTGTGTTCATGTCTTATGCCGGTATTCTAGCCGAGGTCGTGGTCTTCTCTATTTTTTTAAAGATAACGTACCTTGGACCTTTCTTGCTACTTTCGCCAATTCTTTTTATATGTCATGTATCTCTTTTCTTTTTATTAGTTGGTAGTGGATTTGTCTCCGCCCAACTACATGTAAACAGACAAATTCTGACTTATTTGTATAAAAGCTTGATTTTATTTTGTGGATGAGATTAGTTAGTTGTGGTTTACTATATTTTACAGCTTATGTATACATACAAGGCATGTACTTTGTATGTATATAGCTGGCATGTCTACGTACTTGGTCCTACGTATTTTGGGACTAGGGCATTACATGTTTTTGTGGTGGTCCATGCAGGTCAAGATAAATTATTTGGTTACTTTACCGTACCAAGCAAGCCTGCGTATAGGATTAGAGTCTAGGATCTCATCCACATACTTGACCTCCTTTCCCGATTCCCTATTCGAACTATCGTTCGACTCATCGACTGCATCTTGCTTGACTTATTCTATCATTATTCTTATCTTTCCTTCGTGCTTGCTAGAGATTGACCCTACTAGTTAGATGTTCTAAACATCCTTAGCTTAATTCTTTAAGTTGGGTAGAATACCCCACGACCTGACACACCCTTGACCATTAAGGGAATACAAATAGTATTATCTAGACCATGGAGACTAGAGTAATTTAACACATTTGGTCTACCAAGCCTTGGTCAATAAGACCGTAGAATGATGGTATAGGAATAAACAAGACTTAGATTCTCATGACTCTTAGACTATTCATATTTGTCCTTATTTCATCTATCATCATGCCTATGTACTACTATCTAGACTAATGATGCTAACATAGCCTAGTATTTGCAAGCTAATTCTTTATCGAGCTTGATCAAGGCATACGCTATGGAGTGGCCAGTCACTAACATATTGTCTAATCAGAACCGGTGCATGATGGTCTGATCAACCAAGTGCACTTTGGTTCGCTTTTGTCTATTATACTCGTGGATGGAACATAAATAAACTTAGCCTTTAAAATCCCATCCATGACTGCCTTGAAAATTCTTTCGAAATTATATGGTCATCCTTGAATCACGTATTGGTATTCGATAAAATCGTCATTAAACTCCTTATTGCTTTCGCCTCTACCTATTTTAGAAGAACGGAGGCGTGGTACTAGAAATTCCTCTAGCTACCCTATCACCTATAACCCTCAACCTACTCTCAAATCATACCTTCTAGGTATTTATTCCATTCACTCTAACCTTTATTGCATATTCTAACATTAACCCCCACTTATTTTTCTTCTTGTGTTAGCCCATGATTATCCTTGCCGTTATTGAAATCGAGATTTCCTAATGCATCTTTCGTTGAACATTGTGAATTGTTTTGTGCCTTCTCACCCCCCCCCCCCCCCCCGCAAATCCTTAATTTCGAGGACGAAATTCTTTTAAGTTGGGTAGGATGTAAAACCCCTAAATTTTTACAATATTTTTAGTACTATTTTTTTTGTATTTATACGTCGCATAGTCGTATTGTACGTCGCGCAGGAATTTGCGTTTTCCGTATTTACTCGTCGAGTGCGAATATGTGTGAGGTACATATTTTTAGAAAAATAGTTTTTGATTTTATTATCGATGATGGTTTCAAAATAATATATATAATAATTATTTTTATTAAGAGTTGTGAAAAGTATCTATTGAGATTGGCAAAGCTTATTATTTTAATTATTTATAAAATTCTATCTTATTTTAATAGTGGTAAATTTAGAAACTAGATTTATGAGAATATGCTACTCGTGTAAAGCACATGAAAAAATATTTCATGTATATTTTCAAATTTTATTTTTATTATTTATAATAAAATATTTAGCAAGAAGGTATTTTAAATATTTGAATATTCATGTTTATTTTTAAAATTGTTTATCTAAATTATTAAAAATGTATTTTAAAGAGATATTTCCTACTACTATTTAAAATATTTATTCTCATTTTTGAAATTATTATGCTATTTAAATAAAAAGGTAGTTTGAAATTTTTCCTATAAATACTTAAATATTTATTATAATTTTCATAATTAGTTAATTATTATTATTTATAAAAAGATAATTTGAATTTAATTGTGATAATTTAAATGGTGATTTTATTTATTTTAAATAGTTTAATTTAAATATGTAAGTTATTTAATTGGATTTGGTTTAGATTTGATTTTGTTTTAAAACGAATGTGACAATTATCTATGGGAGATTTAAAACCCCTACGCCTTATCTAATTGGAAATTTCCACGTCCTATAAATAGGCAGGTACTCGTCCATAAATTTCTCACACCCACAAATTTTTTCACAAATATAATGTCCATCCAAATTCTTATTCCATATTTTTACATATACAATTTCAACCTCTCCGTGTCGGACATACCCCGACACCACCAAATTCCTACCCCTAATCCTACACTAATTCCTGTCCGTCGACTTCTCGACGAGAAACCATCTTCCCCGACCCAGCCTCTTCACCACCCACACCTCCCTGGTCGATCCTCCCGCTCACCCCAAGCGCAGCCCTAGTTCAACACGCCTCCACGACCAGCGCCACCCCTTGACCCACGACTCTAGACCACCCATACCCCTGCCAGCATCGCGGCTAACAACGGCCAACGCCGTTTTCGGCCAAACCCAACACCCTTCAACATCACCACCGAATCAGAACCACCACCATCATCGCCACGGCCATCCCGACGCCAATCCGCTGTAGCAGCCATCACCCACCACCACTGCCACCACCCTAGACAGCCACGGATCAACCCCGACCAGTCCCGACACAGCCTTCGACCATCGAACCCAACAACACCGCCGTACCGGCGCCACCACCAAAAAAACCAGCCAAATCGCAAAAAAAAAGAAAAAGAAAAAAAAAAGAAAAGAAAACCCAAATAAATTAAACCTACCGCCACTGCCGTACTCACCTCCGTCCGAATCATCGCTCCCCGTTCTCCGTCGCCTCTCACCGAAACCCTCCACCCATCGCCGTCCCGCGCGTGGCCTCCCCGTCTTGCCACCGCTCTCTAGCCCACCCATGCCGGACCGACCGCCGCCCGCACCTCTCCTCAGAACGCCTTCCGCCGATGACCCGTAGACCCGATCGCTATGCCTGTCTCGAGATCCCCGCTCTCCGCCGTAGTCGGGAGCCTCGCCTCCGATCACGAGCGCCTGTGCCGCCCCTCCTCCCCGCTGACCGCCGCGTTCTCCAGACCGGGCCAGGCGAGCCGCACGACCCTTAGCTCCGCCTCCTCGCCGCGTCGCCCCATCTCCGCCGAGCACCCGCCTTCGCCACCGGCGGAACCCCTTCCCGAGCGCTCACCTCCTCTCTCGATCTCTCTCCCTCTCATTCTCTTTACGTTTGCTTCTCTCTCTCTGTCCCCTTATAAAAAAAAGAGGAAATAGTGGAGCATATGTATCAATATTATTATTATTATTATTATTATTATTATTATTTTCTTTGTTTAGTTTTTTTCTTTGTTTTGGATGTTAGTTTTGCTGGTTATTGGATTATTAATTAGTAACATTATTATTATTATTATTATTATTATTATTATTATTATTGCTGGTGGTGTAGTTGTCCTCTTCTCACAAGCTGTGGGTTAGAGTATTTCATTTTTTATTTTTATTTTTATGTATGTGTTTTAACAGCAGCAGAAATACCTGCTGATAATATTATCATTAATACTATATTATTATTTTTCTGATTCCTTTGCATCTTCTTCTCTCCTTATAAGAGAACATCAGATATTCTACTGATGTTATTATTATTATTATTATTATTGTTTTTAGAAATATTTCTAACCGTTTTTAAAGATAGTTTCACCATATGCTTGACAAAATTATCTTGTAACAAATGTACTAGGTATGGCCTATGTTTTTAAATTTAGTTTCGAAACCCTCAAATATTAGTATATTATAGCTCTTGGCCTATAACTAGTATTATAGTATTTCTTGCCATATTTTAATTATAGTATTACCTTTAAATAATTTTTTTATATTTTCAAATATTTACCTAAAAGTATTTTAACTAAATTTAGTTTTACCTAGAAAACTTACTTTGACCAAACTTAGAGTTCGCCCCAAAACGACTTTCGATTTTTGAGTATATATTGAAAGACTAATAAATTATATTTCAAGTATTATAAAATAGTTTCTAAAACCAAATATATTAATTGACTTCCTACGGTTTTCTCCATCTCGTGATTCAGCCCATCTTTTATATCCTTTTATCAATTCTATACTACCTTATGTCCACCCTAACTAATTCGACCTTTCTGGACCCAATAGAACTGTCCGTGCCACCATCAGAGGTCACCTTGTGTAGTTGTTACATCGAAGTCGATCTTGTGCCGCTTTTATTGTACCACACCAGGCAGCTCACCAGGCGTCACAACAGGCAAGTATACCTTGCTAATTAACTGTCAAATTATTTATTTTCAGCATTATTTATTTTGTTTCCTATTGTTAGTTTTCTTTGTTATAAACTGCACGTCCAAGCCATACTTGGGTGCAAGCGACTCTATTAGTCGTTTTACTTTAATATATGCATGTTAACTTAGTATTAGCAAACTACCTTCTTGTTGGAGGATATTCTTATATCTCCTTTGGCTATGACACTCACACTACACGATATGAGACATTTTGCAAGGGGCATAACTTATGGATTGGCCATCTCTAAAGTTGTGTGACAGTAGATGATCGTAACTGCTATGACTAGGGTTTTAGAGACTCAAGCAGTTACAAAACTGGACGAGCCATGGACATGACTTAAACAGTGTGAAAAATATTGGGGAAGGACAGTCGCTAGTGCGTATGGGAATCCAAACAGGTAAACCACAGTCTCCGGATGGAACTATGGCAATTTATTGCAGATGCCCTCTGACGTTTTGGACATTACGGACAGATACAGATGACTGGATGCCAGTTACGTACACATAGCCTAAAATCCAACCCATGCGCATGAAAGTTGTCCTCTAAATTGCACATTAGGCGGTTAGAATCTCCTTTGCATATTTGTATTTGGATAGTCTTTTATATATTATTTTATTATTCTGAAAGTTCATATTAGCTTGTTCTTCCTGTATCTTGCTACTTCCGTCTGAGGACCTGGTTATTCCCCAGGTGTGTTCATATCTTATGCAGGTATTCCAGTCGAAGTCGTGGTCTTCTCCATTTCTTCGAAGATGACGTACCTTGGACCTTTTTTGCTACTTTTGCCAATTCTTTTCGTATGTCATGTATCTCTTTTTTTTTTATTAGTTGGTAGTGGATTTGTCTCCGCCCAACTACATATAAACAGACAAATTCTGAATTATTTGTATAAAAGCTTGAATTTATTTTATGGATGAGATTAGTTAGTTGTGGTTTACTATATTTTATAGCTTATGTATACATACAAGGCCTGTACTTTGTATGTATACAGCTGGCATGTCTACATACTTCGTCCTACGTATTTTGGGACTGGGGCGTTACATTTACCGCCAATGCCGTAAACGGAGCACCCTGTGCCCCCACGGCCCGAGCGCATTCTGGTCCTCGCACCACCCCTAACTCTGGTCGTTTGTATCGTTCCCCCCTTTCTTTTGGTGGTATACTTGTATAGGCGTCCTCTTTTTGTGCCTTGTATACATTTCAGGCTTCGGCATTTTGAGCCTTGATTAATACATGGAGGGGGTTTGGTTTATATATATATATATATATATATATATATATATATATATATATATATATATATATATATATATAGCCAGAGCATTTCCCGCCTTCCTGTGGCCCCGGCCCGACCCTCCCCACCGCCTCTCCAGCCCCACCGTCGCTCTCGTCGGGTTTAGCGCCCCCCATCGTGGGCCTCGGTGGCCGCGTCGCGACCCCAGTTCTCATTCCCCCCCGTCCTCCGCGCCGTGGCCAGTGATTTGCCCAGCCCCAGTACAGACCCCCTCACCGACGAGGGTCGACGGACCACCATCGGCGGCGGCTCTGCCCTTATCGTCTGCTCCTAGATACGAGCTACGGAGCTCTCTCCGTCGCTCGCCGGTCGATCCCCCACCCCCCTAGGCGCTCGGCCCGCATGCTCCCTCCTCCCTCTCCCCTGTCGGCGTGGCCGCCTCGTTTCCCCTCCCCTCCGACCGATGGCAGACCATCGCCCCCGGCGCTTCCCTTCCTTCCGTCCCCGTTCACGCCTCGCCGGGTCGGTCCCCCCTGCCGGCGCCCAGCATCGAGCCTCCCACCGCCCTCATATGTGCTCGCAGACCCGGACCTCCGCCCTTCTCCGGGCCCTCCTGACTAGTATACCGCCGGAGCCCCCGTCTTCGGGCTTCGCACCGGCCGGGACGCGTGGCTCCTCGAGCCGCCAGGGCTGTCCCTCGGTCCGCGCGTCAGTGTTGGGCAGACCCCCCCACCACGCGCCTCGTGGCGAGCGCTCAGCTCCGGGTCGCGTGCCCCCCTGGTGGCGGCCCCCTCCCTCTGTAGGCGGCCCCCTTCCCCTGTCGGCGGCTCTTCCTTCGGCCTCGGCGCTGCGCACTCCCAACCCCCCTCCGGCCCCTCCGGCACCTCCGATCCTCGTCGCCCTTCCACCATCGGCAACGGCGCATCCCAGCCTCTGTCTTCCACGCCGGACGGCTCACCGGAGCAACCGCCTCGAGATTCACGCTGGGGGGACGAGCCTCCTCGTGCAGTGCACCCTCCTCCTCCATCAACCCATCGGGCAGACCGCCCGCCTTGGGCCTCGTGCTCTGCTCTCGGGAAGCGCGCCCGATCCAATCCTTCACATGCATCGACTTTCTGACTTTTCAAAGTTTTAAAATTTTGATTTTCAAAATTTCAAAAATTTCGAAAAGTTGGCTTTTCAGATTTTGGGTTCCTCCAAAAACCGAAACTTCTTTTATTAAGTAGTTCTTCATGTTTGTTTTAATGTTTTTGTCTATCAGGGCTTTTTTTGTGTGTTTCAGCCCTGCACCTGTACTGCTCTTCGTGAGCTCACCTTTGCATTCAATAAGAATTTGAAAATATATATATATATATATATATATATATATATATATATATATAGCATCATATATATCATGATGATCGAGCTCGGAACCCTAGGGCGCCTCCGTTCTACACCTTGACTCCGGAGTGGCCTCGGCCGCGCCGGCGTCCCTCCGGGGCTGCCATACCACTTGGATGGTTGTCCCTCTCACCACGTTGTGATATTCTTGTTGCCTTAGAGTTCCATGACCTCTCGCTCGTTTGCAGAGGTGGTGGGCGGCCTGGCTCCTAAGCCCGCGCCTCTCATTCCCCCTCGATCAGTTTCTTCCTTCAAGGGTGCTCCCTCGATCTCCTTTACCGAGGAGGACGAATCCGCTCTGGGGTCTCCTCTACATTTTTTTTGTTGGAAAAGTTTTCCCAATATCGGCCTCCTATTGACAAGATCCGCAAAGCCCTGGCGGAGTTTACTTTCGATGGATCTATTACTGCTAGTCTTATTGATTCGAAACACATTCTCATTCGTCCCTCCTATGAATCAGATTATCTTCGTCTCCGTGCGAAGGACACGTGGTATATTACACGTACCCCCATGAGAATCTTTAAATGGGATCCAGACTTCTCGCCGCCACAGGAGTCACCAATTGTTCCGGTCTGGATTAATCTGCCTAACCTTCCTCATTATCTCTACACGAAGGAAGCTTTATTTGCGATAGCAAGTGCCATAGGGAATCCACTCAAAATTGATACAGCCACGGCCGACCTGTCTCGTCCAAGCCTTGCTAGGGTTTTTATTGAAGTTGATGCTTCGAAGTCTCTTCAGCAGAAAATCCGTATTAATATGCCACGTAACAGAAGTTTTTGGCAACATATAGAATATGAGTCATCTCTATTATATTGTTCTTACTGTCGTCATCAAGGACATTCAATGGTTTCATGTAAAACAAAACAAAAAGAGAAAGGGAAGGAAGTAGCAATGCCAAAGGAAGGCCAGGATCAAGTGACTCGTATTTTGTCCAAAGGAACGCGTGAGGAGATTGGGGAGCCGTCCAATCATACTCTGCCGGCAACTGAGGCCATTACTAAGCCTCCTTTACAAGAGCTGAGAGCTGATAATTATGATTCCATGCATAGTGGTAGCCGTCACATTGACGACACTCATGAGCACCCGCCAATCCATGCATCTAATACTCAAGCAGCCCCGGATACTGTGCCAGTCATTAATTCTCCATTCATTGCACCAAATCATTCTATGCGGGTTGATGAGACAACTTCAACTCCGGATCAAACCAATCCTTCCAGCCCGCGTGATAAAGAAGCTCTTGCCAATCATGCGGGATCAGTACCTGATCACCAGGAGAAAGCTAGTACAGAGGTTGAAGAAGGAGAAATCGTAGGTTGCGTTTGGGCGGACATTGCTGAAGAAGAAGAAGCTCGGCAGGCGAGTGCTCCGAGACATGAAGAAGAAGAAGCGACGGTGGTCCGGCCACCATAGTCGATGTATAAGAAGAAACCCCCGCCTCCTCCTTCGGACAGAGTCCTCCACTCAGGGATTAGCACTCCATCTAGTACTCAAAACCAAACCCTTAATGATTAATTTCCTTATTTGGAATGTACGTGGAGTGGCCAACAAAATAACTGTCAAAAGAATCAAAAACTTGCTTCAGATTAACAAGATCCAATTCCTTGCGATCATAGAGTCGAAGGTTGCAAAGGAACAATTATTATCTTTCCAAATAAAACTTGCCTGTTCTCAATCTCTTTCAAATAAGCTCGAGAACATTTGGCTATTTACAAGAGCAGGTTCATCTATGACTCAGGTGGACTCCTTCGATCAAGCTCTGTCCGTCAGGCTATTCAATGATATTTTACCTACTGAAGTGATCTTGTCTATTGTGTACGGCCACAACACTAAGGAAGGCAGAGCAGAGTTGTGGACGGGGTTGCAGCATATCCAAACGAGTAATTCCCTTCCTTGGGCTGTAGGAGGTGATTTCAATGCAGTTAGAAGCAAGGAAGAGAAGACAGGCGGTCTTATCCCGAGTCATCAATCCATGAATGAGTTTAACGACTTCATTATGACTACGGGTCTTTCTAAGTTGCCATATACGGGAAGCAAATTCACGTGGATCAAATAGGAGGGGGACAAGCAAGGGTCCAAGCTGGATCGTATGTTGATGGACAAGGACTGGTAGGCTATGCTTCCGCTCTCGAAAGAAGAACATCTCAATAGTAATGAGTCGGATCACTCTCTGTTACTTCTCAAATTCAAATCTGCGAGCGCGGAAGGGAGGCGGGCTTTCAGATTTCTTGATTTCTGGGTTTTGTATGAGGAATTTTTGCTAATAGTTGAGAAAGCTTGGCACTCGGTGGACCATGCCAATGCATTGGTTCGAGTGGCTGAGAGATTGGTGTCCTGCAGGAAAGCATTATCGAGCTGGAGTTATACCACTTTTGGGAATATTTTTCAGAAAGTAAAAGTGGCTGAAGACGGAGTCCTTGCAGCAGAAATTGCGTATGAACAAGATAGTTCAGACATCAACAGGGAAGGTCTTCATAAAGCAAGAGCAATCTTAAAACAAAGGCTTTCATATGAGGATTCATTTTGGAGACAAAAAGCCAGGATGCGATGGGATTTAGAAGGTGATCGGAACACGGCTTATTTTCATGAATGTGTCAATAGAAAACGAAGGAAGCTTCGTTTCATTCTATCAAGGCAGAAGATGGATCCAATCTTTCTGAGCTCCAAGATCTTCAAGCTTCAGCCAATGAATATTTTGCTAATCAGTATTTGAGCTCCTGTCCGATTCACGATGAAGAATTACTGTCATGCATCCCTTCATTGATCAATGAAGAGGACAACAGCTTATTGACAACTGCTCCAACCGAGGAAGAACTTCTATTGACCATCAAAGGCATCGACTCAAAGAGTGCGGGGGGTCCTGATGGCTTCAATGCTCGGTTTTTCACTGCGGCTTGGCAAATCATTGAAGGAGACATCATGGAGGCAGTTCAGTTATTCATTGATGGTTTTGCCTTACCCAGAGCTATTTCAAGTACATCTCTCATCCTCATTCTGAAGGTTAAGCAGCCAATGTCTTGGTCGGACTTTAGACCTATTAGCTTGTGTACTGTAATGAACAAAATTATTTCCAAGCTATTGGCTAATCGACTTGCTACCATCCTTCCCCGGATCAACTCTCCTGAACAATGTGGGTTTGTTAGGGGGAGGGAGATTGTGGATAATATCATTTTAGCTCAGTAGATGATGAGCATGATGAAGATCAAAAATAGAGAAGGCAATGTGGCAATCAAATTAGACATGGCCAAGGCTTATGATCGACTGGATTGGGGCTTCTTAATGCAGGTTATACGAAAATTTAGGTTTAGTAAAATTTGGATCAACATGGTTTTCAGATTACTTAACAATGTTTGGTATTCGATGGTGATTAATGGGGAATCATCGAGATATTTTCATGAATTTCGAGGGGTTCGTCAAGGAGATCCACTATCTTCGGCTCTATTGTCATTACTGCGAAGGTTTTATCCCGAAGTCTCAAGACTCTGCTCGATATTCCTTCTTTTCATCACTTCTATTCACCTAGTGGTTGTCCGGCAGTGACACACCTGGCGTATGCGGATGATGTTTTGATTTTTGCAGCTGGAGATGTTGGCTCTATTCGTGCTTTGAAGGACCTGTTATCAAGATATGAAAAAGCTTCTGGTCAATTGGTTAATCCGCGCAAATTATCTCTATACGTTCAACCAACATTCCTTGACACTAGAGCGGTTGAGTTACGGAAGATTACAGGATATCAGTCTTCTAATCCTCCTTTTTCTTACTTAGGATGTCCTCTTATGTCAGGAAGAAAGAATGTTGCTATGTTTGAAGTGCTTCAATCAAAAATTAGAAATAGAATTGATGGATGGCAGCAAAGGCTATTATCATATGGAGGTAAGCTCGTCCATCTAAAATCAGTTGTTACTTCTATCCCAATGTACACATTAGCGGCTTACAACCCGCTAAGAGCAGTTCCCAAGCAACTCGAGATTATGTTCTCTCGATTTTTTTGGAGATCTCAAGATGGCATGTATAAGCATTCTTGGCTTGGTTGGCATAAAATGGCTAAGCCATATGATGAAGCAGGACTTGGGCTTCGCAACCTGGATGAAATTATCAATTCATTTTCTGCTAAACTATGGTGGAAATTAAAATCGCAGGAGAGTCTTTGGACGTCATTCCTCAAAATAAAATACTGCAAATTTACTAGTCTTGATACAGTCCAAGCTAATTCCAATGCTTCACCTATTTGGAAGAGGTTGCTTCATGGTAGGCATATTGCAAATCATCTCATCATTTGTGATCCCAATGATCGGGACAGATGGATATGGAGCCCTTCAAGAAGTGGTATGTTTTCAGTCTCTTCAGCCTACAGGCATACCAGAGTTCCTCACACACGTTGTCCAGATTTCACACATGTTTGGAATACTTATATTCCAATAAAATGGTCAGTTCTAGCTTGGCGTATTCTTCATGACAGGCTTCCAACAGATGATAACGTTCAAGTATTGGGTTATCAATTGGCTTCACAATGTCACTGTTGCATCGAACCTGAGCAGGAAACAATTGTGCATATTTTTTCAGATGGGGATCTAGCTCAAATGGTCTGGACGTTACTGCAAAAGGAATTCTCGATGAGATGTACTGTCCCGTTGATCAGTAGGCTCAGAAGATGGTGGAGAAGGCCATTGATTCATTTAAAAGAGATAGTGGTAGGAGCTTCATTATGGGTTATGTGGAAAAACAGAAACAAATAGCGTTATGAGGGGTACAAGTTCACTGATCATCAAGTTTTTGTTGAAATCAAAAGACAGGTTCGAAAGGCTATAGTTCGATGCAATCATGTGAAGGCTCTCCCTCCATTTTTGGCTTAGTTTCTTAGTGTTCTTGATGTATTTTGGGCTTTAGTCCCCAGCTTGTAACCTGAGTTGGCACTCAATTTTTTCATAAATAAAATTCTAGTGTTCTATTAATATATATATATATATATATATATATATATATATATATATATATATATATATATATATATATATATATATATATATATAGGGGGGGTGTGTGTATAAATATACATATAGTATATAAAAAAGAAAAAAAAAGAAATCAAAATCTTGCAAGATTATGCAATCTCATGTGATGGATTCCCAAACCCAGACCTGCAGTAGGCCGACCCCCCCAATTTCGATATACATCAAGAGAAGGAGAGTGGAAGGAAAACCCTATCCTAAAATCCAATCGCCACCCCTGACGACACCGTGCACCTCCCCGCTACCGTGCATGCCGCCGTGAAGTCGCCGGACCGCCGGAGTGCCGCCAGAAACAACAGCGACAGCAGTAGCCGTAGCACCAACAACAACAGAAGTACAACAACTTTGGGACGACGATTCTTCCTCCACCCTTATCCGTTTCACGAACGAATTATGCAGGTACGAAGTCAACCTAACCACCTTCAAATCCCATCAGGTAGTTTTTATTAATTTGGATGTACGTGATGAAAATTGAGTTCCAAAATCGAGAAAAAACACATTTTTTGAACGTTAGAAACTATCCCGAAAACCCAAGTTACAAGCCAATTTGCGACCAGGATATCGCGAATCTTGTAAAACCACTTGAACAACATTTTAGACAACCTAACCAATATTGAAACCCTTCTTGTAGTTTCTGTTTTCGTCAAACATAGGTTAAAAATTTTGTTTTCCAAAATTAAAAAAATAGTTTTTAAAGAGTACAATTTTAGAAAATTACCTGATACAGGATCCGTCCTGACAAACCGGACGACTTCATTGCAACCCGAGCAAATCAAATGGTGCGTACGAATGTTGCGGACGTGTGGCTTTGACGGAACTCGAATTTCGTGCGTGTGCACAATGAATTCGAGGCCTATCGGTCGAGGTACACTATAGCGTCCCATTTGCAAAAACCTCAATTACTTTGTGCACGTTTGTTACATCGTGACAAAACTTGCTCCACTAGACTCGTATTATTTTTCTGGTCCTATGAGCCAAGTTTGGTCTAATTCTGAGACAGTTTACCGGATCGCTGTTTTAACGGGCCTATGATCCGATTCAACGAGCGATTTTGTGCACGGCTTATCAGAATCTAAATCTGGACATACAATTGAGTTTGTATCGAAAAACTGGACTCATAGTTATATAATTTGTACACTTTAGAGCCGATAGATTCTGTCATATTTTTCGGTACTGAGAGGGTCCAACGACATGCACTATTTTGATCCAAAATTATTGTTTTGCCCTAGTCCCCAAAATTGGACTTATAGATAGGTTGTTCCAGTTTCATCATCTAATGACTTCTGTTAGATTTATCCTTCTGTAGTATCATTAAATTATGATTAATTTATATTATGTTCGTATTTTGGAATTCGTGCATCAAAACTGAGATCAGTTGATTCCATTGATCTTATACCATTGAAATTGAAAAATTAACCGTATGGGTCACTAAGATAAGATCGCTAACCATGTGGTTGATCATCTTGTCTCAATTCGCACATCATAGTTTTCGTTGTACGGATTACGAGATACAAACTTAATATTTAAAACTATAATTTATAATCTATATTATTAACGAATAATAATCATAGAGATTAGTGTAACCTAGTTCTAGATGGTATGATTAATAAATGGCTTAGGTAACATCAGTATTATACGACTTAGAATGACCTAAGCTCTCAAGGTAGGACATTGATAGTCATATTTGTATTTAGTAAATAATACATATTTATTTGTGATTTGGGATTGATAGTTATTGCATGGAGTATGATTCATTGGTTCATGGATAGTTCGGGTAGAATTGGGTATTGCAGTATCAGCACAGATTGGACAAAGCTTCAGGCAAGTATATCTTGCCAACTTTGTATAGTTTATTTACGTGCATGCTTCTTGTTATTCTTTGTTGTTTATGTCTCTTTTTCTATTATATACCTGCATTCTTGCCAGGATTTATTTCCATGTCTTGTTCCTTTTATTATTTGCTTTTATCTTAAGTTATTTTTGTATATTTTTCGTACGTGACATCCATATTTTTGTCTACTTGAGCGACATGACTTGATCATGTGTTCCATGTTCCAATTACTTTGTCTTGACCCTTGACTAATACTAGGATTGACTACTTGACTACTCTCGACTCGGGATACCTACGCAGGACTACGATAGAGACTTACTATAGATTGGGAGCACCACGTTGGACTACTTTCTATAGGACCGGGAGCACCACGCAGGACTACGGTCATTCGATTTATTTGTAGCCATGCTTAGTATTATTTTATTTATGACATGTCATTATCTATAGAGTTTCTTCCATGTGATCTTCATTCTTGTTCTAATAGTTATTTTCTTGCTTTTTCTTGCATGTTATTTACTGTCATAGTAGGCATGTTTTATGTATCTTGCTAGTCCCTTGAGGACCTGGTGATATCTCCATGTTATTGCTGATTTTCTTCCAGGTATTTGTTGAGACTGCTATATAGAAGGATAGATTGGTAGACGATTGTATCTCCCGGATTCAGGTGTCGCTTGTGGTATTTTTATCGTTCCTTCGTCTTTTATATTTTATGATGACATCTTCAGCTGTATAGCCTAGTTTTGCAAGCTTTATTTTTTGTTTTGAGTTTGTTCAGATGATTGTATAAGGTCTGGCCAACCTTATTACATATTATCTATTCTTGTATTTATATTCAAGTGGCATCAGTGTATTATTGTTTGATCAGTATTAATGCACTAGTTCCTACTTGAGATTATTACTTGTGGTTTGAGATATAGTTAACTTGCCATTTTAGACCTATCTTAGACAGCTTACGCGCATTACTTGAGGGTTCCATAGATTGGATTCACCCTTGAGTATGTACTAGCTGGCCGTGTCACGTGCTAGTCCCATGACTTTTGGTATAGGGGAGTGACACTTAGAACAATTCATGATAAGAAATATAAAACATAGAAACATCATTTATATAGTAAATCTTACACATGATTGACTATCCATACATGCAACAAACAAGGATTAGAAAGATGCACATATATATAAATATATTTTTGTCTCTATATCAAACTTTTAGCCTTGTAACAATATTATTCCTACCATGCGACCTAACTACATGATGGTTCATTGGACTTTCCATCATTAGAAGTTGGAACGTATAAGTCCATATCTCTAATAGACATAACACCTTCCTGATCGCCAGTATGTACAAGCCTCAGAGTGTCCAATTCTCTTATAGGCCAATATTCTAGTGTCTAGATATCGATCGAGAGACTATACCTTATGCACAAGTTGTCTGAGAGCAATGCATGATATGCAACTTTTATCAAATAATGCAATACAATAGCTAAGTGGCAAACAAATATTATTATCTCTATCTTTCTTTTAAACCATAAAGTCTTAGCTCTGTTCTTCCATTCTTTCTTTCTATCGGCCAAATCGTGTTCTTCATATCTTTCTTACATATTATTTCTTATAAGCAGTATAAGTTATTCCTATGCAACTCTATCTTTGAAGCATACTATAAAAGAAAATGCAATCATTCTCAAACATTCCTTAGCTTAAGCATGAAATTTTACTCTTCCTATAACATATGACAAGGGACATACAATTTTTCTTTTTCTTTACAAGTATAGTAATATTTCTTTTAATTGAAAAAGCAGTCTAATTTAAGCATGCAATCGTTATGTCTTTCTTTTAACAAGCATAAAATAGTTCTTTTATTTGTATCACAATCTATAACACATACAAATTCTCTTATTAATCATATCGATTTCACCTACTATCATTCTTAGTGATTAGTAAAAAAGCTTGCATCCATTCTTTATGGGTTCTTAATCGTAAAAGAATCAATAAGTGAAGTTTTGCCCACTCACCTATTAACAACTACTTGATGTCCCAACAAGAGAGCTCTTATTGAAGGCTTTTTTTTACTTGAGCTACCAAACTGACATCGAAATCAATATATAATGCCACCGCTAGGAGCGATGCGTTACATAGTTCACACAAACACACACTATATTTGTTAAAATAGGTTGATCGTCCTCCTCATAGGCTATTTCGTCTACCTCAAAGGTACTTCTAGATTTAGTCTTACAAACAATCTACTAATCCGATCTCACTGATCCTCGCTTAGGATAACTTGTATAGTACACGAGCTGAGCCTGACTTGATAATACAAATGATTAATAGCCTTGATCTCTACACAAGTAGTTTATATCCATAAGTCCATGCTTGTCGATTTTCTAACCTTGGTCTTGGATGGAATCAAACTGATCACACTTGAATAACATGATCTGAGTAGAATTTGTGCAGTAATTATATGTCAACTATATAATCTCTCATAAGATGCCAAAGAAATCATTAATTATATTGACGTCTTTGTATTTTGATGATTTGATACATAGACAACTATTTTTGTGGAATCCAGATCCAAGAAGCTATATATGATCCAAGCATTTAATTCACTACCAAAATATGGCAAATTTGTGACGAATTTAGCGACTCCATGAACGGACGTCGCTAATTTTTGGGAATTTAGCGATGAGGTAATTTGCCGTCGCTATTCGTCGTTGTTGGCGACTACTAGCGACGAATAGCAATATTAATTTATTAAATGAGAATCTACGTCGCAATGTCGTCGCTACACATCGCTAACTATTTAAATATAGCGACACGTAGCGACGACTGTTGTAAAATGTCGCCGTATATTACTAATCAGTGATGTTTAGCGACGTCGCATGCTGACGTTGCTAAATGTTTCATATAGGGCAGGAGGGTTTTCTTTTCGAACATTCCCTAAAAATTTTTCTTCCTCCCAATTTTCCCGCTCTCCCTACTCCGGCGCTCGCACCCTCCTCCGGCCTCCTCCTCCTTCTCCCTTCTCCTCAGGTAGCCCCCCTTTCTCTCCCTCTCTCTCTCTCTCTCTCTCTCCCTCGCTCAGATCTAGGGCATGGTAGTGGCCTCTCTATCAGATGGATATAAAGAACGCCTTTCCTTATAGAGATCTTACTGAGGATGCCTATATGGCTCCTCTTCCATTCTCTGATGTAAGTTTTTCATCTGTGCAAGGCGATTTATGGCCTCAAGCAGGCCCCTGGAGCTTGGTTTTTTCAAACTCACATCAACGACTTATTTTGTCAGATTTACATCAATTCATAACGATCTTGCCATGTTCACATCCCTTCGGGACTTTGCTTTTACTCTACGCTGTTGGCAAAATTCTGATCATATTATGCAAGTTAAGTGTCACTTGCTGATGATCATACTACCAGTCACGCCTTCATTTCTCAGTTATTAAGGCATGTTGTATTATTCCTTTATGTATCAGTCATAGAAATCCTATACTAACGTATTGTTCAGTCCCCAAACTAATAGAATTGTTCAGTCCAGTGAGTTTGAGTGTATCATAGGTTGTGTGAGGATAGTAGGCCATCTCCATTGGGGTTTGATTTTGAATTACATGTTTGTAATGTGAGGGGTTTGTCTGGGTTTAGAAGTAACTGTCTCATTAATCTTTGATATGTATATATATATATATATATATATATATATATATATATATATATATATATATATATATATATATATATATATATATATATATTATATATATAAATATATATATATATATATATATATATATATATATATATATATATATATATATATATATATAGTGTGTAAAAAAAAATATATATATATATATATAGTGTGTAAAAAAAAAAAAAAAAAAAATATATATATATATATATATATATATATATATATATATATATATATATATAGTGTGTGTGTGTATGTGTGTGTCCCTTATGCCTCTTGACATATGAACTGATATTGTATATGATGGGATGCATATGTATCAGGAAGGGATTAGAGGGGAGATGCAAACCTGTCAGGTGGTGTGACCTGTGCAGTGAGGCACTACAATAGGCAGGGCAAGGTGATCTAGTGGGTGCCTGTGTGTGTAATGTCTATATATATGAAATATATATGGGTTAAGGTGAATAGGTAATATATGTTAGTAGATGTTCAGTCCCTTCATTGATAAGTCCAGATATTATTCACTTGATAATCCACTGAGTATCAGTCCTTATTTGAGGTTTTCCAGTTCATATTTGCCATAGAGTTCAGTCCTTCATTCACAGGACAACCAACACCTAACTTTGTATCAGTCATCTATTACATCATATATAAGTCATTGCCAATCCTTGTTAGGTTCAAGTATACAAGTTTCCAGCTTTGGGGATCAGTCCCAAATGCATATGTTTGTATTAGTCTACTGATACATGAATGATCAATCCTTGTTCAATACCTATAGGTGATTCAGTCCATTTACCTTAGTTATCAGTCCCTCATCCCTCTTAGTATCAGTGAGATTAACTTAGGGTATCCTATAAGCATGTCCTATTGTTCAGTTTAAGAGGGGAAATGGCTTGAGTGATGCATACTATAGTGAGTCACTTATATATATGTGTGTGTGTGGGGGTATTATATCATTCCTTCATGTCTCAGTTATTAAGGCATGTTGTATCATTCCTTTATGTATTAGTCATAGAAATCCTATACTAACATATTGTTCAGTTCCCAAACCAATAGAATTGTTCAGTCCAGTGAGTTTGAGTGTGTCATAAGCTGTGTGAGGATAGTAGGCCATCTCCATTGGGGTCTGATTTTGAATTACATGTTTCTAATGTGAGGGGTGTGTCTGAGTTTGGAAGTAACTATCCCATTAATCTGATTTTGAATTACATGTTTCTAATGTGAGGGGTGTGTCTGGGTTTGGAAGTACACAACTTGGTTGGCTTATTTTATTCCCTTCCCAATTTTTCATTGATAATTTAGGATTTATCTGTTCTCTACTTATGATATCTCAAGTGTTGGTCTCTTTAATTTTATATATAGCCATATTCTGTCAGATTTAACAATTTTGTTTCATAGATGTTCTATGGACATAAAGTATATATATATGAATGAAACTGTATATTGGATATTGGATATTCTAGTTAGATATTTTGTCATATCCTAGTGTATATTGGATATTTTAGTTGGAATATTATATAATAAAGTATATATATGAATGAAAGTGCATCAAAAGTGAAATAAATTTTATTTATTAAACAACAAGTATATATTTACTACTTAATATACATACATATTACAATGACCATCAATCTCTCGATAGACACTGGATTGGTACCAGCCAGACACTGTCCCTGCAGCCATTCGACTGGCGAGGCAGAAATCTATGTACGACATTTGCTATAAGGAATTTGCATTAATCTACGGTACGACATCGTAATCAGGACATAGTTCCTGCAGCCATTCGAATGGCGAGGCAGAAACTATGTAGCAGTAGATAAAGTTGAATGTCCTTCGACCCCCATCCCTCGGCAATGATGATACGATAACCTATCACTACATCTTTTAGTAGTAGATGATGTCTTAGTATTGCATTATGTGGGTTCATCTTTCTGTTACATCCTTCAGATACTAGATTCGATAAGAACATATACTACACCATATGTACAGACCATAGATGATTCAAACTAATGTATGCTAGAATGAATTTTCGGTTGTGTTCTGAGCCATTTGTCCCCACACTTGACAATTAAGCATGTGAAATATATCATTGAAGAACATAAAATATGTGGTCGTTACTGTAGAAAGTACAGACCGACATGAACTGACATACGAAAATGAGGGGATCAAAGCTGTAACAAGTAAATTTGTGTTTTGGATGTTCTACTCTTGCAAGCTCTTTGTTCACAAAGTAAGATATAATGAATACATAACAAGTATCGAGTTTATAACTCTTGTAAGCTCTATACTTGAGTTACGAACTCGATACTTGTTCTGTATTCTTTAATTATAGCTTGCTTTGTGAACAAATAATTTACAAGAGTTCATTTTTCAAAGCACAACTTTACTTGTTCCAACTTTGAGCCCCTCATTTTCGTGCGTCAGTTCTAAGCCATCAGTTTTTGTGATATATTTCATTTGGGTTGTGTTCTTAGCCATCCGATCTCACACTTGTCCAAAAATTGAATATAACCTTTTTATCTGCTTTCAAAAAAATTGAATATAACCTTTTTACCTGCTTATGAAAATGTGTTCTGAGCCATCCGTTCTCACACTTTTTTCATTTTTGGAATTACAAAACATATATGAATTATACATGGATTGTCAATCTTTGTAGAATTATCTTAAAATGGATAAGAATTACTATCTGTGGAACCGTTTGTGGATGTACAATCGTCATCCTGATGTTATGTGCGGTGTGCGGGACGAATTTATACATGGTGTGCAACAGTTCCTGCAGTTTGCCAAGGCGTTCCCTCCGTACATGGACCGTATAAAAATTAAGTGTCCATGTGTGAGATATCGCAACTTGAAATATCATTCAAAAGTGGATGTGACATATCATTTGTATTCGAGGGATTTCATGCCAAATTATTATCAGTGGACCGCACACGGAGAACTTGTACCTTTAGCATCCGAGATGGAGACTTATACGGAGCCTTATATAGATGTCCACGAGCATTTTGATTACGACCAAGGGTGGGCAAACATGGTTTTCGATGCTGCGGGGCCTAGTTTCGATCCGAACAATCAATATGCAGCTGAGGAGGCACCGAATGCCGATGCTACAATGTTCATAGACTTGATGGAGAATGCAAGGACTCCTTTATATCCTGGTTGTGATGACCATTCACCGTTGGAGGTGATTACAAGACTGCTGAGCATAAAATTAGATTTCAACATGTCTCAAGAATGCTACAACCGTATCCTGGGGTTAATTAAAGATATATTGCCAGAGGGTGCCAAGTTACCTAAAGACTTCTACCGATCCAAGAGAATGGTGAGATCGCTCAGGATGGGGTATAAAAAAATTGATGCATGTCACAACGGATGCATTTTTTACTATAAGGACGACAAGGATGAAGACGCCTGCAGATTTTGTGGTGCCAATCGCTTCAAAGCAACTAGTACAACAAGGACTTCTGGTGCACGTAAGCCAACAGATTCGATGCACTATTTGCCTTTGACATCGCGGTTAAAGAGGTTGTTTATGGCAAAGGAGACAGCTGATAATATGAGTTGCTACAAACGGGAACAAATAGATGGAGTACTGGATCATCCATCCGACAGGGAAGCATGGAAGCACTTTGATCGAGTGTATCCCAATTTTGCTTCGGAGCCGCATAATGTCATATTGGGGCTTTTCTCCGACGGTTTTACCCCATTTGGACTTTTGGGCTCACAATATTCTTATTGGCCTGTGATTGTTACTCCGTATAACTTGTCGCCTTGGATGTGTATGAAGACTCCTTATATGTTCCTAACTATTATTATTCCAGGTCTGAAGAACCCGAAAAGGAACATCGATGTGTAAGCCCTTGGTAGATGAGCTAAATCAGTTGTGGGAAGTAGGTGCAAACACATATGATGTTTCCAGAAAGCAGAACTTTCAGATGAGGGCTGCACTAATATGGACCATCAATAATTTACCGGCCTATGGAATGTTATCGGGTTGGAGAACCCATGGTCGTCGCGTATATCCGTATTACATGGATCGCACTAAGGCTTTCCGTTTAAAACACGAAGGAAAACCGTGCTTCTTCGATTGTCATCAATAGTTCCTGCCAAAGGATCACCCATACCGGAGGAACAGGAATTCTTTTCATGCTGGCATGGTAGAGAAGTCCAGTCCACCGCCACGGTGGTCCGGGGACACGATATAGGAGAAAGTTAAAGAATTGTCAAGTGCTATTGAAGAGCCTACAGTGGGGTACAAGTGTGATGGATTTGGCCGTGCTCACAACTGGACAAAGAGGAGTATATTCTGGGACCTGCCATATTGGAGTGACCATCTGCTCAGACATAACCTGGATGTCATGTATATCGAAAAGAATGTCTTTGACAATTTAATAAATATTGTGATGGACGTAAAGGGGAAGACGAAAGACAATCCCAAGGCCAGGTTGGACTTAAAAGAAATGTGCAGACGTCCAGAGTTGTATTTGATAAAGGAAGGCAGTGGGAAGTATAAGCAGCCCAAGGCTATTTTCTCACTGGACAAGGAGGACAAAGGTAGACTTTGTAGGTGGATCCAGGGCCTAAATTTCCAGACGGGTACGTATCAAATTTGAGAAGATGTGTTGAACCGAAGGAGAACAAACTACAGGGTATGAAGAGCCACAACTGTTATATTTTTATGGAGAGGTTAATCCCGATTGCATTTTGGGAATTCTTACGCCAGGTCGTTTGGGATCCACTGACAGAGGTTAGCATATTCTTCAAAGATTTTTTTTCTACTAAGTTGCTCGTCGATCGGCTTGAAAAACAGGAGAAGGATATTGCAGTAACACTGTGTAAGCTTGAGAGGGTGTTCCCCCTGGATTCTTTGACTCTATGGAGCATTTGCCAATTCATCTTTCCTCTGAGGCACGTGTTGGTAGGCCTGTCGGTTATCGGTGGATGTACCCGTTCGAGCGCCATCTAAACCACCTGAAGAGGAAGGTAAAAAATAAGGCACGGGTCAAGGGTTCTATTTGTGAAGCCTATGTCCTTGAGGAGATTACAAACTTTTGTTCAATGTATTTCAAGCCTCATATTGCTACAAATAGAACAAGAGCTCCGAGGAACGACGATGGAGATATCGAATATAATGATGCTTTATTGAAAGTCTTCAAACCTCTTGGAAGGCCTTCTGGAAAACTGAAAAAGAGATATTTGAATGATGAGGAACTAAGGGCTGTCCAGTTATATATATTACTCAACTGCAAGGAGGATGAAGGGGAAAAGCTAGAGTGGTAAGTAAAAATCTTCAACGTTCAAGTCATCTATTTGTTGATTACGTTATTATAATTTAACGAGTGTATCCCGATATTTATTAGTTTTCAGCAAATTTAATGATGAGGTTAGGTCAAGTAGACCATACATTGCAGATGAAGAAGTAGAAGAAGAAATAAGACTTCATTTTTCGTCTTGGTTGAATGCATATGTAAGAAGCTAGTTAGAATCTTCCTCCATTTGTATTTGCACAAGAAATAACTTAACATTGAACTTAATTTTGTATCTTCTCGTGTTTAGGTCGATCGTTCGGACGTCACCCTTGAGAATGAATCTATTAGAACTCTTACGAAGGGACCAATTTATGCCGTCAAAATATGGCCAAGTTATTACGTGAATGGATTTAAGTTCAAGTCAACAAATGCTCCCATCAAAGATAGCTTCCTGGATCTTGATTCCACAAAAAATAGTTGCTTGTGTATCAAATCTACAAACTACAAAGATGTTACTCCAAGCAATAATTTCTATGGCGTCGTACGAAAGATTGTGGAATTGACGTACAATTATGGCACAGAGCCTGCCAAGATCGTGTTGTTCAAAGTTGATTGGTTTGATCCGATACAAGATCAAGGATGGAAAATTGATAAGCATGGTCTTGTGGATATTAACTACCGTCGTCGATACCAAAGATACGAACCATTTATCCTAGCAAGTCAAGCTCAACTCGTATATTTTACAACATATCCTAGATGGGGAACAACGAGGTACAACTGGTGGTCAGTATGCAAGACTAAAGCCAGAAATACCTACGACGTCGACGAAGTGGCTTATCAGGAGGACGAGCTGCCTCTTGTACCAAATACAGTTGATGTCGACTCAGCAGAAGTTTCCCATTTTATGTCTACTTGTGTAGAAGAGGTACAAGTATCCGAAGGGAAAGACGGAGGAGATGCTAGTAAAGATGAGGAGGAAGAGGAAGAGGATAAGGAGGAGGAGGCAAACGAAGAAGATGAATTTTTAGAGGATGATTGAGAAACTGTGATTTTTATGTATTCATATTTCTGTAATCTTAAATTATGAACTGTGATCATTTCTATTAGTATTCAGATTTTTATAAACTTAAATTATGAACTCCAATGTATGCAGATATTTCTAAACTGTCATTGGATTTATTTATATTTTTAATCATATGTTATTATCAGCATGGCAGGACGACGCAGAGGCTTAGCAGGACGACGCTAAGATAGGTCAGGACGGGCTGTATCCTTAGGTGGGCAGAGAGCTCTGTTACCAAAGGATGGCTCCGGACCATCGTCTGACCCGAGCACTCTATTGTACCATACGGTCGCAGGTCCGAGTGGTAGTATACCTGGGACGAGCAGTTTCAGGCTTGCTGATACTCCTTCCCCTAGCCTTCCTACCGCTGACGACAGCATGGAGGGTGGGGAGCAGGTGGAGGAGGTAGACCCAACTCCCGCCCGTGCGGATCCATACCAGAGCGGCCATCCATGCACACCTAAGGACGAGACGAGGATGGAGATTTGGGCCGACGGTCCTACGAAGTAAATTAAATGAATATATATATATATATATATATATATATATATATATATATATATATATATATATATATATATATATATATATATATATGAAAAAAATATATATATATATGAATATAATTATCGTTGTATACAGATATCATCCCTCGTCGGTACAGAGAGCGTTGGGCTCCTTTCTGAGGTCCAACTATGGGGGTCCGTGGATTAACTACTCAGATGCCTCGGAAGAGAGGAAGGCATTCTGGTTTGCCCACATCAAGGTAATTAAAGATAGTTAATTTAGTAGGATTAATATAATTTTAAGCATTTTTTAGAACTTATTATTTTAATTTGTAATTCTTGTAGAGGACCTATTTTTATCCACCACACCGGGTCAAGCAGATTGAGACGCAGTTTCCTGTCATCGTCACCAAGCTGATCCGTGATGCAATTGATGATCAGAAAGCTCATCAGTGCTCCAGAAAGCCGATTGCTGGTTGGATCACGCCTGACCAGTGGACCGCGATGAGGGCACAATTTGAGGAGCCCGGGTACAGAGAGCCGTCAGAGAAGGCGAAGGCGGCTAGGACGAAGGCCGAAAAGTAGTGTGGTGGATCGATTCCTATGATGGAGCATTTCCGTCGTCTGGTATGTAATTTATTACAATATATAAGATTTTATTGATAGTAGGAAAGAAAATTTTCTATTTTAATAAAGAATAAAATATAACAAACACGCAAGTACAGAGGGGTGAGGACGCAAACATGGTGTCGTCTTCCTGGACATCCATCGGAAGGACAGTAAGCTCATCGACGAGCGGATTACTCAGAGCTATGTAAGTACTAATTTATATTTTGTTAATTTTAACATAACTTGAAGAATATACAGATAACCACGTAGTTAATAATAATTAAATAATTTAGACATTTATTAGGCTAATTTAGGTAAGTACTAATTTATAGAGATGCACAATTTTCTAGGACGAGTTTATTAGGCTACATGAGCGTGCGAGTGCAAGTGCACTTGCAGAGGGAGGGGTTGGTACATCGCAGCCCTCTCCGCCTCAGTCGAAGGACGAGCACTAGAAGACCGCCGTTGGTGGTCTTCATAGGGGTACGTACTACGGTACGGGGTCCTACGGTGCATTTGTTACGACGCAGGCATCCAGGACTCCCTCTGCCAGTGTGTATTCACGGCCCTCACAGGTCGAGTCGGCCCGAGTCGAGGATACCATTACCCGCCAGATTACTGAGCTTTGTGACGATATCCTGAGGAGGATTTCTGAGCAGCCAGGGTCTCAGGCGCAAGGGGACGCTGCGTCGGTCACTGCACGCTTTGACTAGCTCGAGCGCACCATGAGGGACGTACAGGAGACGCAGGAGTCCATTCATGGCACCATTACTAGGATAGCGCCTTGTATGGAGCAATGAAGCGCTAGACTGCTAATCCTAGGAGGAGACGCGAACACACCCATCTCCAGCGGTTATACTGTCTCCTTCTACAACGGTTACACTGCCTCCTTCTTCATCGTCGTCGGTGGTTCTTACACCGGAGCAGTATACTTACCTTCTTTCCAGGAGCGGTGTTGCTCCTTCTGATCAGCCATAGTCGATATATTGTTGTGTGATGGCCTATTGTTGGGTCTTTTATATGTTTCTACATACATTGTTATTGTGTTTCATATTGTTTGACACTGTTGTTAAAATTTTTCATATATCTGTGTTGAGTGATGTGATTGTGTTTCATATGTGTTCGTAATTGTGTTTCATATTGTTTGATACTTTGTGTTCGTGATGCTCCTCCCGATCAGTCGGTGTTGAGTGTTCCACCGTAGGGGTCGGCAAACCCAAGGAAATCTTGCTGTAGGTTCTGCTGTAGGTGCTGATGCAAATGCTGCTGTAGGTGCTGCTACAAATGCTGCAAATGGTGTATTTTTTTATTTTTCCCAAATTTAGCGACATTCAGCGACGTGTAGCGACGTTCAACGACAAAAATAAATATCGCTAAATAAGTATCGAAACGTCGCTAATTGTGTGTCATCACGTCGCTGATCGTCACTAAACGTCGCTACCTTGCTGACTGGCATTTAACTATAGACGTCGCCAATACGTCGCAATGTGTCAGTAATATGGTGACGTACTGACATCGCAGACCGTCGCTAATGTCGTGATATGCCAGGTCAGCATGGCTGTAATGTGCATCATAAAAACGTCGCTAGATGACGTCGGTAACGGCAGTCGCTGTACGTCACTAGTCATCGTTAAATCAGCGACGCATCTTCGGCGCTAATTGTCGTCACAATAGCGACGTATTGCAACATTTTGGTGTTTACCAACTAGGTAAATCGTGATTACGTCGAAACGTCGCTAATTACGTCGCCAATTCAATTTAGCGACGTATCTGCCCAATTTAGCGACGTTCTTCGGCGTCGCTGATTGGACAGATTTTGGTAGTGATTTGTTGACTTGAACCTAAATCTATTCACACAATAGCTTGGCCAGATTTTAACGACATAAATCGGTCCCTTGGCTAAACTTCTTATTGATTTATTCTCAAGTGTTGTGTCTTATAGATCAACCTAAATTCTAAAGAAACGACAATACGTTCAATTTTACGTGAAACTTCTAAAAGTTCAGTATATACAACTAAATTACCAAGCTCCTTACATATGCGCTCAACTAAGGAGAAAAGTGCCATCTCATTTCTTGTTATAATTTTTCATCTATTATGTATGGTATACTCGACCATACTTTCTTATTAAATATGCTGGAAAAGCACGAAGCAAAGGCCAATTAGTGTAGTAATATTAGCATATATACTCAAATTCAGATGACGAGATATTAATGTATTAATTATTTTCCCCATGAGCTTCTCCACTTCATCTTCGTCACAGTTGAGTAATCTATATAGCTGAGCAACCCTTAGTTTGTCATCTTTCAGATATCTCTTCTTCACCTTCCTGAAGGCTTTCTACAAGCATTCAATTTTCTCGTATTCCAGCCATAGTGATCTCATCATTCTCTTAGATCGACAGAAGTCTATAGGCAACTTCACACCTTCTGACAATATCTCTATAATCAACTCTCTCAGCTGATTATAGCATCCTTGTGACATGTTAAAATCAAACTTGATACTTAGAAATCTTGTAATTACCTCCAATGATGAACGATCCTTACAACCAAGGTATAAAGGAATCCTCAGAACCAAGGTACAAGGGAATCTTGCTAGGTGGATCCTCCGTATCATGATCATCTGGATAGAAACAATGACCCATAGCATCGAAAACCGTGTTCAAAGTTGTAAGCACTCTAAATTTTGGAATTTATTTTTCTACATTTAATAAGAATATTTATTATTAAATAATATTTTAATTTTAATTTTGGCTATAAATACCCTTTATTGTAGCTTTGATTTTAGAAACACAATACTAGCCAATTTCTCAAAGCAAATTTCATATGTGTGCTCTAGACGAGGCCACCTTTATTTAGGAGTATCATGTCCCACTTAAACATGTCTCCTTGTACTCTATTTTTATCGTACAACTTTCGGGTCAAAAGGCCAATACTAGCACCAACCGTAATACCGATATCTTTTTCGATTAAAATTTGAGACCCAACTTTGACTCAAACTTTTTGGTCCAATATATGGTTTTGACCTACTTGGAGTCTACTATACACATTGTAACTACCACTTTTCCAAACAGGGATAATTTTATAATGATAATTTTATATTATATAATATTGTGCATATTTATTTATTTATAATGTGTTAGTTATTACGGTTAGTGGCTAGCCTATTTGTTAGACTTGTGTTAGTGAACCATTTAAACTAGACACTAGACTAGGGCCCAATAATTAGTATGACATGACTCATGGACCAACTCACTTGACTAGGCCCATTTAGAGCCACCTAGTCATGCCATTTAATAAAATAGAGATTAAACTATTTACCAAATATGATTAGAGACTTTTATGCATTAATTAGCTCACATGACAAGCTTTAGAGGAGCTTTTAGACATTTTGGATTATTCATGGAATAGCCCTAATGGTTGGCCACATTAAGAGGATTCTCTCTCTCTCTCTCTCTCTCTCTCTCTCTCTCTCTCTCTCTCTGTCTCTCTCTCTCTTTTTATTCCATTGTGTTATTTCTTCCCAATTTGGTATTCTTCCCTAAATTGATCAATCCCCCCACCAATTCCTCTCAATTTCCACACAAATTCTATTCATTACTCTTCATTCTCACTAGTTGAAGGAGCCTAGGAGCTTGAAGAATAGGAGCACTAGAAGAGGAGTCAATTTGCTAGGAGCTTCGTGTCCGGATCGTGTCCGAGTCGTGTTCATTTGGTTTTCATTAGAAATCTATCTTCCAATAGGTATACATCTAATTTTTTCTCCTATTTCTAGACTCTAATAAATGCATTGGACCATTAGGAACCCACCCATTGACTAGGGGTACCTATAGGAGGAAGAACTAGTCCCTAATGACCCTTTGGGTAGAAGTTACATAGAGTTTTTGTGTCATTTTTGGGAAAAAATCCAAGAATGGTGCACTAAGTATTTGTCATTTGGTTTGATAGGCTAAATAGACTTACATTACTTATGTGTGGCTAGATACGTGTCCGCAAATGTATATGAGTAGGTCATGTCATAATATTCTAGGATACAGAGTCAATTTGGGGGGGTTTTCCTCTGACCCTTGTGGCACACTTGTCCAATTAGGCTCTAATATATATTTTAGACTTGCTCATGTGATTTGGTACGATTCGAACAAGATTTTGTATAGGTATCTTGGACGTATCACAAGCGTATCGTAGATTAGTGCGATACGGGGGATGATACACAACAAGTGTTTGAGTATTTGTACTTGTGCATGTGTGTCACATATAAACATGTATGTGTATATTCATATAGATATGTATATGTATGTGTATGTGAGTGTGTTTAGATAGGAAATATTATGTGTGATAGGGAGTATGTGTTTATGTGTGTCTTGTGTGATAGTGTGTGTGTGTGTGTTTGTGTATAATTAGACTGATAGATAATATAGATAGTTAGCTATATGTCTTGATAGATAGATAGATATATGTTGATAGTTATATAGATAGGTAGGTAGGTAGATAGATAAGTGGATAGATGGAAAGTGCAAGGGGTAAAAGAACCAAGTAGGGGCAACAACAGCAGTACCCCTACAGTGTGACATGAAGCAACAACACCAGCAGGAGTGTTGCTGTCTGTGCATAGATTAGAAGAAGTGATAGCAGCAGAATACTATTGTTCTGTCCAGCAGTAAAATAAAAGAAAGAGGGAATTGAGGTAGCAAGTAGCAGCATTAGAGAGCAACTGGCACAGAGTGTGATTGTGTGTTTATGAGTGACTAGATAGGCATGAGAGTACATGTGGTGTATGTTCTGTGGGCTAAATACAGTATAGAATACAACAATAATAGGACAGGTAGGAGTGGTATAGGTAGGTAGTGAAATAGAGTATAACAGTATATAGGTAGGCAGTAATGTATTGTGCAATATGTAGGTGTCCGTATGGATTTAGAGGTGGATAATTGTATAACATAAGTGTGAGTGCAAAACTTAATTGGAAAATATCCTAAAGACAGGTTGTATGAGTGAGGTTGTGTGTAAGTGGAATATAGGATAGGAAGGAGGGCAGTCATATTAGGAACTACAATTCACAATTGTTGTAAAAGTAGGGAGCAGCAGCAGTGTGGGATTAACTAGTCATTGTAGTAGCAGTGGTTTATCAATAGGGAACATTAGCATAAGGCAGTAGGTAGCAGTAGGCTATGTAGAGGGCATAGGCGTATGTGGTTGAGTGTAATATGGGTATCCCAATAGGTGTGTCTATGTGTGTGTGTGGTGTATCCTAGTTTGAGTGTGGGTATGAATTAGTAATAGGTAATATGATAGGGTATTGGGTAAGGTTAAGATATTGGGTTTTACCTTTGTCATAAGGTGTAGGTAAGATGCATAGGATATTTGGATAATAGGTTAGGGTATTGTATTTTAGGGCCTATATATATACCACATAGGTAGTTACATAGGGCTTTGCCTAGTGTAGACTAGAATACCTTGGTATGGCGAGGTATGGACCTTAAAACCTAGGAATGACCTAGTTTGACCAAGTTTAGCAAGGTATTGACCTAGTCGACCTAGTTTGACCTAGACCTAGTATTAAGCTAGTATAGCATGTTTATGTTTCCGAAACACCAATTGACATTCCATATTTAGGTATTCGAGGCACTTTTTTGGGTACTATTGATACTTCATACCAGATTTCAGGCGAGTACATTCTCTGATAATATTTTCGTTTATGATATCTTCTATGTTTTTTGTATTTAGTGTAGATATCTTTGATTTCTTGACACATTGGTTACATAGATTGGTATTTTTGGATCCCGTCATGAGATGTTATTCCTTGTATATCTTGGTGTAAGCCTTATTGTTGTTCTTATGCATTTTATGGACAACGATTCTTGCGAAGGCTCGTGACCTTCTCAGAGAATCCTGTGTCGTAACGTACCATAGTTGGATCCACTATACCAGTCGGGGGTGAGGAGTATTAATGTAGATATGTGATCAAACCCTCACTTTGCATGTCATTGTTCCTTGTGAGTGTTAATCATACATCGTACGTATGATTAACCGGGTCATATATTCTTGTGTAAGTTCCCAAGCCGATCACAAGTCAAAATTAGTGCTCACTCACATAGATAGTATTATTCTTGATTCTTGTACATGATATATCATATTCTCTTGCTATTGTACTTATTTACAACTTTACTCATGTCTTGCTATATTCATGTACATGTTACATTATCTTGTATATTCTCTCTATTTATTATGACATAGTCTTTATCATTTACTGGAACTATTATTAGAGGTGTACTTCGCTTTAATCCTGACTGGATATTTTTTTTAGATAATTTAGATGATGGGTGCCCTACCTACTATGGACCACGAGATATTGGGTGGCATATGTTATATTGGGATAGTAGACTCTTAGACTCTGGAAATAAACTTGCGTTATGTTTATGTTAGACTTCTCTTGGATATTCTTATCATATATTTACATCGTTATTGTGTCATTTATCTTCCTTATAGTTATTATGATTGAGTACGAATATTATCATTATTTATCCTCCTTTTGGTGTTGAGATATCATTGACAGGTTATGATACTTATTCATGTATTGTATTAGACTGTATGTTAGTGTACACCTCCTGAATTTTTATATTTATTTTTACTATTTTAATTAATATAGTTATTAATAGATATTTTTCTACTATATTTTTTATCATTAAATACTATTTTCTGTAGATTTGATTTTTAGAGAACAAGAAATGCCAATCTCTAGAATTATCCTTCATATATTTTGATCTAGATAAGTTTATCTTAATTTTGATATATCATGTCCCGTCCGAACGTGTTCTCTTGTATTCTAATTTTGTCGTACAACTTTCGGGTCAATTTAGGCAAATTTGCTATCTACCGTAAAACTTGTCGTACTTTCCAATTTAATTCCGGAACTGAACATCGATCCAATATATGATATTGACATATTTTGATTGTACTACATATATGCCAATGGTGTCCTACTCTGTTGAGTTCCCATGTGCTACTTATTTTCAAATGGCACATGAGATCCATTTAAAGTCTTTTCGGTGTTCAATTCAATTCGAATAATTGTTTGGAACATATCCTAGTCAAACCAACTTAATAGAGCCTACCTAGTATTGCCAAAATCAATTAGAGATTATTTATTTAATTTTTTAACATTTAATAGCATCCCACATGCATTAAATCCATGCATCTTTGACTCAATCTTCCACCTTTCCAAATATGGAGAACCACTAAGTCCATCTTGCCATATTAGTTAATTGGATGACCAAATCTCCACCAAATCAATAAAAACCTCCTCCATACAAACCCTAGAATCTAGGAGAACCAAACCCGATATATATAAACCCCTATTGGCCGGCCACCTCCTCTCCTAATACTAAACCCCTATAAACCCCTTTGTCGACCACCCGAAAGTCCCTTCTACTTGACTTTTGTGCACACCACCACCTTCATAATGACATCAAGCACCGAAGGAGTTTCATCAACTTATTTGATCGTTTAGAGGCCGAACTTGAAGGTTGTTTTTAGCCGTAACAAAAATTCTTAACCCAGGTTTGTCATCTTCTAACATGGGTTTTATTAACTTTTTCTCATCTATTTTGCCTGAAACAAAATCTAATGGATAGCCCTACATGTATTTTATGATGTCCAACTGCTAACTCATACTGTTCTACTCTGTTTGTCTGTGGTATCCGTTGCACGAAAATGTATACACAGAATTGATCTATTTTGATATAGAGACCTTCCCGATGACTTCAAACCCCGATTGATCTCAGAAAAACCTTGGTAAGGTCTCTACCATCTATATCTACCATCTAGAATTATTTTTCGTGTATATTTACAAGTATTTCATGCGTTTATGGTATCATTTCTATGACACTATTTTTTCGGACACCGACAAGTCCACCGTAATCCGACTACTTGGTCTCTAAACTTTATAACACTTTAGTATGATTTAAATCTGATTAATTGAGATGGAATCATATTTTATCTAATTTATTTTTATTATTGCTATAATAATTTTTTTGTCGATTCGCTTTCCAAATTGGAACCCCGTATGGCATAGTTGTGTGACTTATGCACTAGTTTCTGTTGGACTAATTTTTTTAAAAATATTTATACATAAAATATATTCAAAAGTTAATGTTTATTTATCCAGAAGTAAAAGTATATATTTTGGATATTTAAATATTATTTTTCTAAAATAACATGGTGTCATATATAGTAGCATTGATGGTATATGTAGTTAAGTGTTATTTATGGGTTTTGACTAGTTGTGCCTATATATAGTATGTGATCCTTATTGTGTAGTTTTGACCACAATTTATAATATTTCTCAAATTATTTAAATTTACTTCGGAATTTAAATATATTAGTTTTATATTTATTTGGTTTCGATTTAATTGGTAAGTTGGCCTATCAAGCCAATAGGTTGATATACTTAGTCAAAGTATTTTTTTCTATAAATATTATGATTAAATATTTTTAAGAAATATTCTAGAATTTATAATTACTAGTCCATACAAGTACTACTTTTATCTAAAAGCATAATTACATGTGTATGTAGAATAGCTCGAATATGTATATATTTACTTATTTCATAAATATGCATATATATGATGGTTTTATTAAATTTAGATAATTTTCCAAAAATATTTATATTATTACTTAATAATTAAAGATGAATATTTTTATATTATGATGAATTATTATTTTAGGCATGATACTTCATGTAGAGGGCGTATATATGTAGTTGTAAACTAGTTAGTTAGTGTATGTAATAGACTCTATAAATAGTATGTATATTTATGTAGATATGTTATCTTAAAATTAATATTTATTTTGGTTTATTTATATTTTAGGAGTTCATGATCATTCGACTACCGTTGGAGCCGGGCCGTGATTTACTTTGCTTCCGAAGTTCCAGGAAAGATACCTTACCATCAATTATTTTGTTTAAATATTTATGTCTGTTCTTCTTTTCTGTTGGTAGTAGTTATAGTGGTGTGAGTTCGAGTATAACTTGGGCGATATTGATGATGGCATCGATATGATAGGGGTGTGTGACACTTAGTTGTGTAGAAGACGTTTCCCAAAAGTTGTGTAACTTCTATGCTATGACATGTAGCATTATACGACACTGTGAGTGATGGTTCAATTGTGTTGGCACGAGCTTTCGCATTCAGCTAGCTACCAGTGCGTGCGGTTCGTATGTCGGTGCTTGTAGAATTTAGATTGTGTCTAGTTTAGTGACTCGAATTGAGATATGAGTTGTTCGAGTCATGGATATGACTTGTAGCATTCATGAACGGAGAAGACTACTAGTAGGCGTATAGGACAACCCCTTTAGCTGCGAAATCTCTAGAGGAGACTATGGAGTCATATGCCTCATAGTTTTATAGTTGCCAATTTGGCTCGTAGCTTATAGTTCATAGCATCGGCTCGTGATCTGACACCGGCCTGTGATTCGGTGCTATATACTTATCATCTACACATACGACAAACGTCATTTTCAACATGCATTGACATAGTACAGTGAGATGTTGTACTTGTTCTAATTATATCATGTGATAATATCTTGTCATGGAATAGTGGGCCATACCTTGCCCTTGTTTGGTTGTGGGTGTGGTTCATTGTTTCGACGATAAGATAGTGCACCATTTGGTGGTTCGGATTATTCATTCAATTTGTGTTATGGCACGGGATAGTGTCTTGTCGCAGAATAGTGTGCTACCCCTTGTCCATGTTTGGTTGTAGGGGTGGTTCTCTTCTTCGATGGTGGGATACTGGACCGTATTGTGATCCGAGCTATTTATTTCATGTTATTTATTCAGTTCATATTATGGCATGTTCCTTCTATATCTTGTTACGTTCCTCTGAGGACCTGATGATCTCTCTAGGTTATTGTGGATCACTTATAAATAGATAGATGGATGGTAGGTTTGTGTCTTCATGCTTTAGGTACTACTTGTAGTATTATTTCATCATTCTTGTATGTTTTATATATTTCTTATCATGATATCCTCTGCTTATTAGCCCAACTTTGCAAACTTATTTTTATTCTCGAGTTTGCTCGAACATGTGTATTATAGGACGACCGGCTATATTATATATCACTTATTCTTACTTTATTTACTTATATGTGGATTGATATAGTTGTAATAGTATAAGTTAAGTACACTTCTTCAACGTAGTACATCTAGTGTAAGTCCACTAAATTGAAAACTTATTCTAGATCATATTAGCTGACATACTTGTGTTTCTAGTCCTATATATTTTGGGACTAGGTTGTGACATATTTTTGTGGTAGCCCATACAGGTCGATATTAAATTGTTTTGGTTACATTACTGTACCGAACGAGCCTACAACAGGATAGTGTGTTGGAATCTCAATCCATAACAGCTATTGAATTTCCTTTGATTTCTCCTATCGTCCTTGAACCTCGTATTTATAATCGACCATACGTCTCTTGAACTTCTTGTATCGAATTCTCGTCCTAATCTATCTTGAAAATACGAACATCTGTGCTTGATAAACTATTTTAATTATATTCTCTAATAGAAGTAAGAGGGATATAATATTTTAGGGAGTGATCGTCTAAAGACGAATAGGGTAGAGATAGACACCTATACTAGATGAACCAAGTAGGTATAAATGGTATTCTTTTGTTTTATAAATTATTATTTAGAGGACATATGAACCCATGCTTGATAAAACTAGGTAAATAGGTTAGGTGGGTAGAACTTTATAGATATCCTCCTAAGACGAAAGTTAGAATAGAGTACATTGTAGGATTTGACCCTAACGAGAGATCCTAAGATCACCATACTAATCTATGCTACCCTTGCCTAGCAGATAGGTGCATAATTGTTATGTGTACTTTTAAGAATTGTTGCATGTTATAGTTAGAAGGAGTAGAGTATTATCTTCCTTTTATCTTGTTGAAGACCTGACCTATATAGGAATAGTGTTGAATTAGAAATAATATTAATTATAGATTTATTGACCAATAACACCGTAATGGTACTTAGAACTCCTTAGAAAGCCTTAATTTCATTCTGTAATACCTAAGTTTAGTATTCTTCTATGAAACTGTACCGGACTAGCACATTTCACTAGTAGAATCATGACCTTGACATCGTTGCTTAAGTTAGGATTCTAGAACAATGGGTACCTTATTTCTTGGTAGGTTATGTGAACTTAGAATCTCATTAGTAGTCGTCCTCTAGAAATCGTATTTCATTAGTTTATTTTATATCATATTTTATGTTTTAATTTTTAGGATAGCATGGAAGACAAATCAGACGGCCAGGAATATATCTTCAGCAAAGGGTCCTCTTGTACCAGAAAAGGAGTTCTCGACTTATCACTTTTGCGACAATAAGGGATATGTTTAGAAGGATTGCAAGGAGAAGTTAGGACGGTGTCATTAATTATTTCTTATTATTATTACTATGTGTTGTTATATTATGATATGCCTAATTTCGAAGACGAAATTTCCTAAGGTGGGTAGGTTGTAACCTCCCAGAATTTTTAGAGTTATTTTTTTATATTTATTTTTACTATTTTAATTAATATAGTTATTAATAGATTTTTTCCACTATAATTTTTTATCATTAAATACTGTTTTCCGTAGCTTCGATTTTTGGAGCACAAGAAATGTTAATCTACAGAAGTATCCTTCATATGTTTTGATCTAGATAAGTTTATCTTTATTTTGATATATCATGTCCCACTCGAACGTGTTCTTTTGTATTTTAATTTCATTGCACAACTTTTGGGTCAATTTAGGCCAATTTGCTATCTACCGTAAAACTTGTCGTACTTTCCAATTTAATTTCGAGACTCAACATCGATCCAACCTAAACGAGCCAATATATAATTTTGTCCTATTCTGATCCTATTATACACATGTCAATGGTGTCCCACTCAATTGATTTCCCATGTGCTACTTATTTTCAAATGGCACATGAGACCCATTTATAACATTTTCGGTGTTCAATTCAATTCGAATAATTGTTTGGACCATAACCTAGTCAACCCAACTTAATGGAGCCTACCTAGGATTGCCAAAATCAATTAGATAGATATTTAATTGATTTTTGGACATTTAATAATAGCCCACATGTATTAAATCCATGCATCTTTGACTCAATCTTCCATATTTCCAAATATGGAGACCAACTAAACCCATCTTGCCTTATTAGTTGATTGGATGACCAAATCTCTACCAAATCAATTCAAACATCCTTCATACAAACCCTAGCATCTAGAAGAACCAAACCCTATATATATAAAATCCTATAGGCCGACCACCTCCTCTTCCTATACTAAAACCTGACCCCCTTCTCCTATTAAGGTCGACGGTCACATGCCTTTGGCCTACCACCCGAAAGCACCTTCTACTCGACTTTTGCTTACTTCACCACCTCCATGACGACTCCAAGAGACCCCTATTAAATCCTATCAAGCCCCGGAGGAGTTTCGTCAACTTATTTGAGCGTTTAGAAGCCGAACTTGATGGTTATTTTAGCCCTAAAAAAATTATGAACCCAGGTTTGTCATATTCTAACATGGGTTTCATCTACTTTTTCTCATCTATTTTGCCTGAAACAAAATCTAATGTATATCCCTACATTTCTTCTATGATGTCCAATCTCTAACACACGATGTTCCACTCTGTTTTCCCGTGGCATCCGTTGCACTAAAACGTGTCCAGAATTAATCTATTTCAGTGCGGAGACCTTCCCGGAGACTTCCCAACGACTTCAAACCGCGATTGATCTCAGAAAAAACCTTGGTAAGGTCTCTAACATCTGTATCTACCATCTAGAATTATTGTTTGTGTATATTTGCAAGTATTTCATGCGTTTATGGTATCGTTTCTATGATACTATTTTTTCGGGCACCGAAATGTTCACAGTAATCTGACTACTTGATCTCTAAACTTCATAACACTTTAATATGATTGAAATCTGATTAATTGAGATGGAAAATCATATTTTATATAATTTAATTTGAATATTTCTAGAATATATATTTTCTATATTTTTATGTCGATTCGCCTTCCAAATTGGAATCCCGTATGGCATAGTTGTGTAATTTATGAACTAATTTGTGTTGGACTTATTTTTTCTAATATATTTATACATAAAATATATTCAAGAATTACTATTTTTATAAATAAAAGTTTATATTTTGGAGGTTTAAATATTATTTTCCTAAAATAACATAGTGCTATATATAGTAGCATTGATGGTATATATAGTTAAGTGTTATTTATGGTTGTTGACTAGTTGTGCCTATATATAGTATGTGATCCTTGTTGTGTAATTTTGACAAAAATTTCTAATATTTCTCAAATTATTTAGATTTACTTCATAATTTAAATATATTAGTTTTATATTTACTTGGTTTCGAAATAATTGGCCAATTGGCCTGTCAAGTCAATAAGTTGACATACTTAGTCAAAGTGTACTTTTCTATAAATATTATTATTAAATATTTTTAAGGAATATTCTAGAATTTATAATTACTATTTTTATTCTATACAAATACTACTTTTATCTAATAGCATGATTACATGTGTATGTAGAATAGCTCGAATATGTATATATTTACTTGTTTCATAAATATGTATATATATGATGGAGCCAGACTGTGATTTACTTTACTTGCTTCATAAATATACTTTTATTAGCTAGTATATTTATGTTAGATATGTTAAATTAGAATTAATATTTTTTTAGTTTATTTATATTTTAGGATTTCGTGATCATTTGACTACAGTTGGAGCCAGACTGTGATTTACTTTGCTTCCGAAGTTCCAAGCAAGATACATTGCCATCAATTATTTTGTTTAAATATTTGTTTGTTCTTCTTTTTTGTTTGTAGTAGTTATAGTGGTTTGTGTCCGAGTATGACTTGGGCTATATCGATGATGGTATCGATATGATAGTGGTGTGTGTGACTTAGTTGTGTAGAAGATGTTTTCCAAAAGTTGTGTAACTTCTATGCCATGACACGTAGCATTACACGACACTGTGAGTGAGGGTTCAATTGTGTTGGCATGAGCTTCCGCTTTCGGCTAGCTACTGATGCGTCCGGTTCGTGTGTACATGCGTGTTGAATTTAGATTGTGTCTACTTTAGTGACTCATATTGATATATGGGTTGTTTGAGTCATGGATATGACTTGTACCATTCATGGATGGGGAAGACTACTAGTTGTAGAAGCATAAAAAATCTCGGCTGATAACATTCCTCCACCACAGCGCAGATGATACAAAGGAGCAGACCAAGTATTAGAAAGACAACAAAAGATACGAAAAGAAGTTCTGTTATTATTATGCCTGCAAAGATCTAGTACAGATTCATCAAGGCTATACGTAAAGGAGTAATCATGCTTCTTCTACAAAGGATCGATCTCAGGTTCAGCAGACCCTAGATGAGTCTATAATAGACTTAGTCTTCATCAAAGTGCAGGCATCTTTTTTTTTGGTACGCATACTAGAAGATTGATCTCCATCAAGGCATATTTTGACTTTCTTGTACGCGCAACCCTCCAAATGCGCGTCAATTACTCGGTCAGAGAAAGCAACTTCCTGAAGCAGCTATTGGCCCAAGCTCCCTGAAGGCGCAGTAGGTCGTAAAGCCCACGACGAGCGGAGAAGAGTACAACCTGTAGCGCTTCAGGCTGACAACCGGACTAAACTCGGTCATCAGGACCTCCAAGACCTCCAAGAAGTTGCCAAGAGTCAAACTCCTTAGGGAGGATACTTGGATACTTCTCAAGAGCGGTGATGGCTCCTTCTACGAAGAGTTCTTCTACAAGAACATGGCCCCTTCGAACGAGAGAAGCCCCAACCAACAGCCGACTTATGCAAGGCCAGCGGCCGTCTGAAGCTAAAGTCTGGATCAAACATGGTGGTGAAGGGTGCCAGGAAGAAAATAGTGACTCTTCAGAGGAACATTTCCCCTTTTATAGGACCGGGAGTGGTCCAAACTATAGGCCACTTGGCCGATGGTCAAAATTCCCTCATTAGTGGGATGAGCATAGGACTCGGCACAATGGAAGTCAATTAATAGGCCCTTTCAAGTGAGTCTCCAGACTATTCAAATGCTCATTGGAATTCCCCAATTAACGGTGGCAATTAAGAAGGAGTCTGTATTCAAGGGTAGTCATTCACTTCTCCTGAAAAGAAGGCTTAAAAGCCAAGCTGTCTCCAACCGGAGGTGCTGGTAGCCCACTGTGTTCCTTCGCTTCCAAGGCGCAGACAGTATATCCCTGTCTTAGATGCACAGACAACTGCTTCGATCCAAGTACTCGACCTGTTCAACAGCCCTTTTTTCTCTACAAAGACTTGGGAGACACCATTTGCCTCCAGCACAAGCCCGACTGCAACTCTAAAGTACAGTAAAATGGTCTATCTAAAGGTGCAGCCTACTCGTCACCCTAAAGCACAGTGACTTTTCCCAAAACACAGCCTACTCGTTGCCCCTAAAAGCACAGAGGCTCCGTTGTCTTCGAAACATAGTCCACTTGTCGCCCTAAATCACAAAGGCTCTGTCGTCTCCAGAAGCACAGTCTACTCGTCGCCCCAGAAGTGCAGCCAGCCTTGCCTGAAGCACAAATGGCATGGTCCCACCCAATCGGTTTCCTTAATCCGCCTTTCTTAAAGACAGGATTGGGATTGATCAAGTTGATAAATGCGAATATCTTATCAGATTGATTTAAATCTCGGTCGAAGATTACACAGATTCTAAATCTGAGATGAATTCCCAAGATTTGCTCAGCTACATTCGAACAAATAATTCAGCACACGCCATGTGTCACCACCTTCGGTTATTTTAATAACCACTAGAGATCTCATTTAAGGGGAATCTCAACACCTGCCACATGTTAGCGCCACAGAAGCCCGCATCGTACGAGGATGGCAGATTCCTTCATATCTCGAAACCCTAATGCACATCGCATATGTACCCCTCTCCCTTATAAATAGGAGAGGTTTTCCTCCAACAACAGGATCGATAAGGAGAAGAAGATCCACATAATTATCAAAATCTTCAACTTCGGCGTCCTCCTGATCGGCAACCCTAGAGTTCCATCAAAGGCACCAAAAAGTCAGAGCATGTCTCATATCATCATCGGATCGTCAACGGAGTAAAGGAGCCATTTTAGTGCTCGATCTCCACCGTCACACTTTTTTAGAAACTTTTGTACTTAGATTTCTTCGCATAAGAATCGATTGTACTATTTTTTACGTTCAATATCCAAAAGTTCGTTCAACCTTTTGTCATGTCGAACAAGATGGCGACTCTGCTGGGGACTACCTTCTCCTTCAACGAGAAGGTGGTGACGTAATCCGATGATGACTTGCTGGGATCCTCTCAGAAGATGTTGGTTGTATGCTTCGACCAGCAAGCTTTTGAAGATCTCATTTTTGAAGTGAAGTCGAGCCATTCGAAGCGGTTCATAAAATCGAAGAAGACTCGACGGACCTGGGTGCCTAAGGCGGCTGCGACGAGCAGCACGACGGAGGGGACTGCATCTCAGACCCCCTTCGTCGATGAAACCCCGAAGATCTCTTCGACCGGTGATGCCAGGCCATCTCTCTCAGATCCCATGCTCGGGAAATAGAGAGAAGATTACGGCTATCCTATGGCAAGCGTGGCAAAGGCACAATGCCAAAAGGAGCAGATGACGGCTCGCCCGCTCGTGAAGGATGCTGCACCGGTGAGAACATATGTCTTCGACAGAATAACCGGTCCATCAGGTATGGCCATGTTGGATTCCAAATACTATGCATAATCTAATAGAGGTTGGAGGAGATCCAAGGCAGCACTTGCCCCATGCGATCAAAGTGCTACGCCGATGGCGGAACGAAGGCCCACGTTGACAGTAATGCGCGCAGTCGATGGAAAGCTATACAAGACCATCCCAGACTCTCCGAAGCCTCGTCCGGTGGAACCCCGTCATCCCTTAAACACCGACTCGTACTACTAAAGGCCGGGGGGATGACGTCATCGACTCTCTGATCGAGGCATACTCAGACCTCACCCACAGGAAATCGAAGGAAGAATGCCTTCTCCATATCTCTTCGGCTGCGCACAACGCTCTTGTGTACATGAAGAAAATAGAGGCATGAAGACTTCGTCTGCTCCCTGCGAGCGTAAGACGAGAAGAAGAACCTGAGACGCAATTGGTGTCTAAATTAAGACCCAACTATACTCAGATTACCATCAACTGCTCCTGTTGTCAAGCAGATCCATTACCGCCAAAGAGGAGGTCCATTTTTTAGAGGCTGCGACCGAAAACTTATGAGGAAAAAGAAGTGCTCTGCGTTGCTTAATGCAATGTTGATCGGGACTCTCCGTCCGAGAAGATGCTATCCAAGAAACCCCTTTCCTCGGTTGGCAAGTCCAAAAACCGGCCTGGGGATAGCAAGAAGCCTGTGCCCAAGGAAGGCGTGTTCCAACACACGCGCTCCAAGGACAGATCATCTTCACAAGAAGACGGTTCATCGACCGCTACACCTGCTGGTGGTAGCCAGCCTGCTATGGTGTATAACAACCCCTCGTTTCAGCATGACGAAAAGACGTATGACACCGACACTTTTACGGGCTCAAGCAGTCAGACGACCAGGGGTAGAAACAATATCGAGTCAGAGGACGATCGCAACTTTCCAGTCTTCTCACAAGACGATTAGCACCAGCACTCTATACCAGAAAGTAAAAGATCTACCACCCCTTCTACTTACATGCACATAGCTTCTGTACACAGGGTGGCTGATGACAATAAAGAATCAAGTGGAAGTGCTGATCAACAGAAACACATTGAGGCTCTCGAAGGAAGTCTTAACGTGTTGAACATATCCATGCAGACTTTAGCCTTTGTCGTTCTGGAGATCAAGGACAGATTGGTTCCCACTGCCTACACACCTGCGGCTCTGACGATTCGTGATGGGTCTTGTAACCTGCCCGTCATAAACCAAGTCATGCAGTCGTCGGCCACTCCGTCGGCCACTCCGTCGACCATCAATCCAGCAGTATCCAACAAAATACCGTAAGCACTCGAGGAGTTATACGCTCGCCATAATGCCATAAAAAAGTGAGCCAAACTCTGAAAGATGGGCATCCGACAGCCTTATCCTGCTGAGCGGGACAATGTGGTTTATCCTTCAAAATATAAACCACGGTATATCACCCCTTATGATACTAAGGAGTTGCCCAAACGATACTTGAGGTACTTTGTCTCAGTAACAGGACACCTGCCAAAGGACGACACCCTTCTCACCAGCATCTTTATTGGAGCACTACAGGGGATGGCCTATGAATGGTTCTACAGTTTGCCCGACAACTGCATTAAATTATTTGAAGATCTGAAGAACATATTCCTAGAATGGTTCTACGAAGGAGGGCTGGACATGACGATGTCTACTCTCATGGACATCGTTCAGAAAGAAAAGGAGCCCGTACGAGCGTACATTGAATGCTTCCGCCAGGCCACCCCAAGGCTACGTCCAGGCATGTTTGAGCCCATGCTCATGGATTTATGCCACAAGAATATGCTCCCTACCATCAATATTACAAATGGTCCAGCGCTCGTGAGCTCCAAGCCAGCCGAAGAGCAGAAGCTGAAGGAAACCTACTCCTTTAATGACGAAGACACGCTCGAATTATTCGAGATGCTGACCAAGGACGGCAGGTTGCAGCTTTCACCTCCCACAAGTCTTGACGAAGTAGAAAAGGTGGATAATCCTAAGTGCTGCCATTACCACCAGTACATCTACCACTCAACACGTGACTGCTACGTGTTGAAAAGACAGATTCAACGTCTTATCGATGCCAAAGTCATCTCCTTCGATTATAAGAAAAATACTGTGATGGCCAACATGGTCATGATACTGTTCGGGAGCTTCCCGATAGCCGAGACTCAAGATGGCATCGTCCCTATCCCAAAGGCAATGATGGAAGTCATCAACCTTCCTCCCGCCAGGGACAATGCTCAGGGCCTCATCCCCTTCACAATACCACAAGGTGAAGTACTGTGGGTTCATCCAGATCTCACTCTTGACATGATTGCGCCAGCAACATGCCCGACAAAAGGAAGGAAGGTCAGGACATGTCGCATGGTCTCCTCCTCGACAGAAGACACCAAGGTGACCACTCGTTTGACTCTCCAGCGAGAGAAAAACTGGGCTCCTGAAGAAGAGTCGTCCCCACAGATGACCCATTCTACTCCCGATACAACACAAGCCAGACCTTCTTAACCTCCTACCGCAGATAAGCAGATACAGAAGGAGGTCCGCTTCGATAAGCCTCTACGAAAGGACTCGGCAGTAGGCTTGATCAAGCCCTACAACTTTGATATACTGGGGCAGCTGGCCAATACGCCGGCTCGGTTATCACTCATTGAGCTTCTCCGGCTCTCCAAAGCAACTCGGGATGCCCTCAGCGAGGCGCTACAAACTGCAGAGGCTTACCTCGCACAGGTGAAGCAGTCCAAGGAAGACCCTGCGGCATGTTCACATTGCCATAGCGTGGTCGAGGTGATTCCTAACATCTCCTTCACGCAGCACGATATGTTGCTAAAGAACAACGGGTACAACCGACACCTGTACTACACAGGGTACGTGGGTGCTGTCAAGGTCGATCGTATTCATATTGACCCAGGCGTATTGCTCAGCATCATCCCTCGAAGTCTGCTCCAAACTCTAGGGATCCCGATGTACCGTCTCACGACATGGAACACCACCATCAACGGCTTCAACACGGGGAAGAATGAGCCTCTGGACAAGATTCGATTGAAGTGCCTGATATGTGATCATCATACTGAGGTTACCTGTTACGTCATCGATACGGACATAAGCTATAATATGTTGTTGGACGGCCATGGATCCATGAGTACATGATCGTCCCCTTCACCCTTCACCGGTGCATGAAGTACGTGGCCAGTGATGCGACGGTCAAGATGGAGTTTGCTGACATCGACCCGTTCTAAGGTCTCGAAGCATACTATACGGATGCTGATCTGTACAAACCACTCCACTGGGACGACGAGTCTAACAATAACGACGACGAAGCAGAAGCTGCAGCCATCATGGAAGGACCCATAAGGGTTTGACTGAAAAGGAACCCACCTAAGACTCCAGCCCCCATGGTCATCAAACTCCAGGGCAAGAGTCCAGCACGGCCACCTCCGACGGCATCAAGCCTGGAGCCCCTACAAATAAAGCTCTCCCGAAAGGCCTCGACACCCGCTTCAAAGCCACAGGATACTCTGGCTGCGCCTCTCGCGGTGATCAAGATGAAGCAAAAATCTCCTCTACCTCCTTCTGTAGCAGCTCTTGCCTACGAGAAATTATAAGATGGCGTCTGCGCTAATACCGAGGCACAGTCTTTAGATGATGTAATCCCTCAGGATAAAATTTTGTATTTTATTAATAGAAAGTTGTCTTCGAATTACTCCAATGCACATTGGAACACTAAGTAATTCTTAGACAACGCTCTATGTACTCTACAAACGCAACTGACAACCGTCAACCTTGTAAAGCGCATTGTCCCCTCCAAAGGCTCCTACTTTCTAGTCCTTCCAAGGAACCCGGAGGAGCAACCTATCATCTTCGGTCGACTGAAACATCCGTATCAGCCAGCCCCAAGAGAACCGGAACCCGACGACAGCAAGATGCAGCTCCACCGCTATGCTACTCAAGCCAAATATGTCATCCAGAAGATAGGATACGACCTGAACATCAACAAATGGCTGAACTACAACCAAGGTCGGTGACTTTCCTTACGAGTTCGTACTCCGAAGGGGAAGCCTCAGAACTACTTACTACCAACGTACTCGCCGGGGGTTGGGGTATGTTACTCCCATGACCACTTCAGAGATTTCAGAACCGAAGGCTCCATTATACTCGCATTCTTCTGACTCTTCAACCTGGGATTCTGATACCATTATAGGCCTAGACCTCCAGAAGGTACTATCCGTCAACATGGTTTCCACAGACGATCCCGCGGAGGAAGAAGACCAGGCACTCAATTTCTCTGAGGAAGAACCCTGAGCTCAACACCTTGGCTCTCAGTAGGAATGGCATTTCGAACAGCGAGAGCCTTCCACCGAGGATGTGGTCGTCCAGATCTACTTAGGGAATGAAACTTTTTCTAAACCTATCTTCATCAGCAACACCAAATGGAGCTTCTGTGCCCTCATGAGTGCTCGTAGATCCTGGTAAAAACTTGTTCAACCCTCCTATACTAAATCCCAGTAAGTAAATCCCTCCACGTCCATATTGCCTCTGGATCGCTTTCTTACACCCTGATGTGCATCTACCATGTCCATACCTCCTCTAAGTAGTTGCATCTCCCATTAAGACTCTTTGTCATCATGACCACATAGAAAATATTTTATGTCCATATCACCTCTGAAGTGTCCTTCTATAACCGTGTCTACCATGTCCATATTACCTCTGAGTAGTCACCCCCATTACGATAACCCCAAAGTTGTCATAACTCCATGGAATACAGCCACGTCCATATTACCTCTGAACTGTTATTCCAGTAGAAGGATACTTGCCATGTCCATCTTACCTCTGAGTAAAGCACCCTTTCCATGACAATCCTCTACAGTTGTTATTTATTGAACCCTTCAAGTCCATATTACCTCTGGATTGCTCCTCTACACCCGACGATGCGGCTACCACGTCCATATTACCGCTGAGTAGTCGTTCTCTCTGTATTGATCCTATGATTATCATAGCTATCTAAAAAATAGTTCACGTTCATACTACCTCTAAATTGTTGTTCTACATCCCAGTAAGATTAGGCCTACCATTTTTATATTACCTCTGGTTAGGCATGTCTTCTATAATGACCCCTCCTTATGTTGAAGAAAAAAGTAAGGGAACAGAAGAGTTTTTATACAAAAATAAGAATCTGAACATCACCAAGAACGTACGCTTATGCCACATGTTCATGCTTCTGTTCAAAGTATCCCAAGCTTGATCCAAGTTCGGGGATACTTTGAAGGGGGTCTTGTAGAAGCATAAAAAATCTCAGCTGATAATATTCCTCCACCACAGCGCAGATGATACAATGGCGCGGACCGAGTATTAAAAAGACAACAGAAGATACGGAAAGAGGTTTTATTATTATTATGCCTACAAAGATCTAGTACAGATTTATCAAGGCTATACGTAAAGGACTAATCCTACTTCTTCTACAAATGATCGATCTCAGGTTTAGCAGACCCTAGAGGAGTCTATAATAGACTTAGACATCATCAAAGTGCAGGTATCTTTCTTCCTGGTACGCATACTAGAAGATTAATCTCCATCAAGGCGCATTCTGACTTTCTTGTACGCGTAACCCTCCAAACGCACATCAATTGCTCGACCAAAGCAAGCAACTTCCTGAAGCAGCTATTGGTACGAGCTCTATGAAGGTGCAGTAGGTCGCAAAGCCTAAGACGAGCAAAGCAGAGTAAAACCTGTAGCACTTCAGGCTAACAACCGGACCAAACTCGATCATCGGGACCTCCAAGACCTCCAAGACGTCGCCCAGAGTCAAACTCCTAGGGAGGATACTTGGATACTTCTCAAGAGCGGTGACGGCTCCTTCTACAAAGAGTTCTTCTACAAGAACATGCCCCTTCGAACGAGAGAAGCCCCAACCAATAGTCGAATTATGCAAGGCCAGCGACCGTCTGAAGCTAAAGTTTGGATCAAACATGGCGATAAAGGGTGCCAGGAAGAAGATAGTGACTCTTCAGAGGAACACTTCCCCTTTTATAGGACCGGGAGTGATCCAAACTATAGGCCACTTTCCCGATGGTCAAAATTTCCTTATTAACGGATGAGCCTAGAACTCGGCACAATGGGTCTCAATTAATAGGCCCATTCAAGTGAGTCTCCAAACTGCTCAAATGCTCATTAGAATTCTCCAACGATGGCAATTAAGAAGGAGTCTAAATTCAAGAGTAGTCATTTACTTCTTCTTTTTGCTAAGCTGTCTCTAACCGGAGGCGCAGGCACCCCACTGTGTTCCTTTGCTTCCAAGGTGCAGACAATATATCCCGCTTTCAGAAGCACAGACAGCTACTTCGATCCAAGTACCTGGCCCGTTCAACGGCTTCTTTTTTCAGCAAAGACTTGGGAGACACCGTCTGTCTCCAGCACAAGCCCGAGACTACTATTCTAAAGCACAGTAAAATGGTTTATCGGAAGGCACAGCCTACTCGTCGCCCTAAAGTACAGTGACTTTACCCAAAACACAGCCTACTCGTTGCCCCTAAAGTAAGGAGGCCCCGTTGTCTTCGAAATATAGTCTACTTGTCGTCCTAAAGCATAGAGGCTCCGTCGTCTCTAGAAGCACATTTTACTCGTCACCCCAGAAGCGTAGCCAGTCTTGCCTGAAGCACAAACGACATGGTCACATCCAATCAGTTTGCTTAAACTGCCTCTCTCAAAGATAGGATTGGGATTGATCAAGTTGATAAATGTGAATATCTTATCAGATTGATTTAAATCTTAGGCAAAGATTACACAGAATCTAAATCTGAGATAAAATCCTAAGATTTGCTCGGCTATATCCGAACAAGAAAATTGGCACACTCCTTGTGTCACCTCCTTCAATTATTTTGATAACCACCAGAGATCTCGTTTGAGGAGAATCTCAACACCTGCCACGTGTCAGTGCCACAGAAGCCCGTACCGTATAACGACGATAGATTCCTTCATATCTCAAAACTCTAATGCACATCGCATATGTGCCCCTCTTCCCTATAAATAGGAGAGGTTTTTCTCCAACAATAGGATCGACAAGGAGAAGAATATCCACTAAATTATCAAAATCTTCAACTTTGGTGTCCTCCTGATCGGCAACCCTAGAGTTCCATCAAAGGTACCAGAAAGTTAGAGCAAGTCTCATATTATCATCGGATCGTCGACGGAGTAAAGGAGTCGCTGCAGTGCTCGATCTATACTATTACACTTTGCTAGAAACTTTTGTACTTAGATTTCTTCGCATAAGAATCGATTGTACTCTTTTTTACGTTCAATATACAAAAAGTTTGTTCAACCTTTTGCCATGTCGACCACTAGTAGGTGTATAGGATAGCCCTTTTAGACTACGAAATCTCTGGGGGAGACTACGGAGTCATAATACCGGCTTATGATTCAATGCTATTTACTTATCATGTACCCAAATGCCCAACATCGTTTTCAATATGCATTCACATAGTACGGTGACATGATGTACTTATTCCTAACTATAGAATGGGATAATATCTTGTTACGGAATAGTAGGCCACACCTTGTCCTTGTTTGGTTGTGAGTGTGGTTCATTTTTCGATGATAAGATAGTAGACCATGTGGTGGTTCGGGTTATTTATTCAGTTCGTATTATGGCATGGATAGTGTCTTCTCGCAGAATAGTGTGCCATCCCTTTTTCTTGTCTGGTTGTAGGGGTGTTTTACTGCTTCGAAGGCGAGATACTGGACCATATTGTGATCCGAGCTATTTATTTCATGTTTATATTTATTCAGTTCATATTATGGCATGTTCCTTCTATATCTTGTTACGTCCCTCTGAGGACCAGGTGATCTCTCCTAGTTATCGCTAAGCACTTGTAGAATGGTACATGGATGGTATGTTTGTGTCTTCATGCTTCAGGTACTACTTGTAGTATTATTTCATCATTCTTCCGTATTTTATATATTTCGTATCATCATATACTCTGCTTATTAGCCTAGCTCTGCAAACTTATTTTTGTTCTTAAGTGTGCTCGAACATGTGTATTATAGGGTGACTGACTATATTACGTATCGTTCATTCTTGCTTTATTTACTTATATGTGGATTAAGATATAGTTGTGATAGCATAGGTTTAGAACACTTCTTCTGCGTAGTATATCTAGTGTAAGTCCATTAAATTGAAAACTTATTCTATATTGTATTAGCTGGCATTCTTGCGTTCCCAGTCATATCTACTTTAGGACGGGCATGACAGGTAGACCTAGACAGCGTTCTACCATCGATATTGCGGCATAGGCTGGGCATCGTCTCGCACTTGTGCCCTTATATTGGATGCGGGTCGTGACACGCATGCCACTTGTGTCCCACTTAATTGAGTTCCCACGTGCTACTTTTACACAAAAGACAAAAAGGACGCATTATCGGGGTTTCGGGACTCACTTAGCCTAAACTAGCCACACCGACTTGATAAAAACCCAATTAGAATGGTAGAGTCTAACCTAGGTTGCCTAAGCTTAGTTTGACCATCCATACTTGAGTTTTTTATCAATTTCATTCAGCCAACAAATATTGAGAGCAAATGTGACACCTATTAAAAAGGGTTTCCAAATTAGGAATAAATTTATCTCTCTCAATATTCCCTCAATCAAATCTTTATTGTGGAGTGCATAACCACCCCATAAATCAATCATTTCCTATATATTGAAACCATTTACTATTCCTCCTTCTTTTCCCTCATAAATAACACCTCCACACTTATTTTTAGGGCCGATCAAGAAGACCCCAATCCAAGAGCGTCTCCTTAGCTGACCGTACCATAGCTGCTACTGTTGTTGCTGTTCACCTCCTTTTCTGACCTGCCAAGATCTATCATGAAGTTTTGTTGTGAAGCCAAGACAATCCCACCACCCCAAGGAGATGTTCTGCCTTACTCGGTCTTTCGAGACCCAAAACAGCCCCAAACATCAGGCGACATCCAACAACACTACTGAATTCGCCGATGATGTTGCAGCAACTTTGTGACACCTTCCCGAGCACCCTCAACCTTGACACCACCTCTAAAACCACCCCAAGACATCCCTCTTCAGCCCTATCAAGCCTCCAAGTTGCCTCGGCTATTCGTTTGGTTAGTTGATGGCAAAACTTGAGAGAAACTTCTAGCCATAATATAAATTCCGAACCAGCAGGTTGGTCAACTTCATACATATGTTTTATTAGTTTTTATTGATCAAACCTTGACAAAACCAACTCTAGCTTGTACATCTATGTGTCCCCTACCTTCTTTCAAAGTCGCAGCTTGTGGACCAACTCCATTTTTCCGTGGTGCGAGTTACACGACAAGGTGTCCAGACTGAACCTTGTTTGACATAGATGCTATCCACACAACTTTATGAAGCCCCATGATAGCCCCGAGACACTTAGTAAGCACCCTAATAGCCATCTTTAATCCCCCTCTCATGTGTCTAAATTGCTCTATGGGTTTTATATAGTTTTATTGCAGAATATTCTTAGTTTTTGTCGTCGTGATACATTAAATCTTCATAGATTGGCATGTTAGGTTTTGTGCGCCAACTTGCCATAAACTTCTCAATATACAAAGTCATTAATACTCATGATCTAATCTCTGAATATAAATGATATTTGTGTAATATTTTGGAATATAAATTTATTATTTTTGCATGATTAGATCGTTCCAATCAACTCGACAATTGGCAACTTTGTGCGACTAGTTGACTATGTTAACTAGTTACTAATTTTTTTAGATAATATAAATAGAATATGTTTAAAACTTAATTTTGTATTTATTCCAAAATTATTATATTATAATTTTATGAATATAAATATGGTAGTTTAAGGGTTTAGCATGTTATCTAGAAAGTATATAACTATCTAACTTGGTTCTAGACTAGGCTAATTACATGGAGACCTAGTTTAGAAGATAGATGGTATTAATGTGGTTGTGTGCAACATAAATTAGTACCATAGTTGGTTGGTAGTTATTATTGTGTTAAAGGAGTTTGTGACAGTTTGATTGGGAATACGGAAGCCGAACTTTGTACTCTCACTTGGGAGATACATACAAGTATACCTTGCCTTCTTTACAGTATATTTACATGCGTGGATTCCTTTCTCTTTATTTATTTGTCACTATCTAATTTTTTATTAATTTATTGATATATGTTGCCTCTCATATTATGCATACTATTTTTTGTCTCGTTGATAGATCGTCCTTGTTCATGTTTTGGTATTGTATTTCATACTAGACTTGTTCGAGTACTTGTACCTTGTCTGAGTCATACCATATTATCGGGAGTGAGAAGAATGATGTGTTATAATTGAACTGCTACTTTCACTTTCTATTTTTCTTAACTTGCGAGTCTGCAGTAGGGGCGAGGGTTGATTGTAAGAACCCTGATTTTTGGAGATTTTTTATTTACTTTATATGACTTTTATATATTAAGCCATATTTTAGTTTTAATTATGGCTATATGGGTACTTTGTCGTAGCTTTGATTTTTGAAGCACAATATTGAATAATTCCTCGAAATAAGTTTCATATTCGTGTTCTAGATGAGTCCACCTTCATTTTAGTATATCATGTTCCACTCAAATATGTTCCCTTGTGCTACATATTTCTTGCACATCTTTGGGGTCAAAATATTTATTTTACCCATTGTCGTAATTTTGATATATTTTTAACTCTGATTTGAGGCCCAAACCCGACCTAAACTTTTTAACCCGATATATGATTTTGACATATTTTGAGCCTACTACACATATGCCAATGGTGTGACACTCAATCGAGTTCCTATCACTATTTTTTTAAATGGCAAACAAGGCTCAATTATAGATTTATTCGACTCAAATCAATCCAAATAATTCTACCGACTTTCTGCAACAACAAAAAAATTCTACCGACCCAAAACTAGTCCAAGTAGGGTTCGTAGAGCCTATTCTAAGGTACCCTAACCTATTAGACATATTTGGTACTAATTTTTATGAATGAATGTGTAGCCATATTAATTAAATATATTTTTAAGTCAACTCCATAACAACTTTCCTAATATGGATTTCTATTTAAATTCTTTTAGACATTTATTTGCCGCTTTTGATTTAATTATCAAATCTTAACCAAATCCTACCAAACCAAATTCTAATCAATTCTAACCCTTTAAACCATAAATTCTTATATATAAATCACTATATTTATGTTCGTACCTCTCCCTATTTTCCAAAAACCGAGCGCCTACCTATTCTTCTTTCTCATTTTTGCACTTTTTGTTCCAACAACCATAAATCCATCTTCCCTATCACTCCCGTTTTTCATTATACGTATTTTCAGTAATGTGTACAGATTCCTGACATTTGTCAGATGACCCGTATTTAGACTTATCTTGCTTAACCTTATCTTGGTTCAATCTTGACTTGGTTTAGTTGACTTTGGCTTGGCTTGGGTTAGTTTGGATGGTTTGAGATGAGAAGGGTTGGTATATAAACCAACTTCTCCCTCTCTCCTCCTTATTGTCATTTACTTCTTCTTCTTCTCCTTCTTCATTAACTCCTCCACCAAACCCTAATTAAGTGAAACTTGCCCCATAAAGGATCTTTATTTTTATTGTATCGTCTCCTTCCCTACATGATTCTAAGCATCTTTAGAACTTAAAATTTTCGGTTTTCATGGATAAATTTTTGTAGATCTAAGTATTGACTTTTTCTTTTTCTTTTTGGTTTTCATCTCTAAAAACTTGTTAGTTTTGAAAACTAATGGTTCCATGTTGTAAAAAAATCAATTCTACCCAATTTTGGCTTTGAACCGCTTAATTTTGACTTATTTTGAAGAAGTTATGACATTTTTGTGTTAATAGGTTTCTGTACACCTTTAGTTCTGCTAAAATTATGAACAGTGCCATAGCGTGATTCGTTTGCCGTGCGCCTGTGCGCCCTGCTCTTGTGCTTCGTACGTCGTGGCCGATTTGGTCTGCGCATGCTGCGCGCTTCGCCCGCTGCGCGCCCGTGCGATTCGTTTACCGTGGGCCTGCGCGTCGTGCTCTTGTGTTCCATATACCGTGGGCAATTTGGTCAGCACGTGCTGCATGTTTTGGGTGCCCGCACGATTCGTATGTCTCATGCCCGCGCGCCGTGCATCCGTACCCCGCATCGTACATCCGCCCGTTGTACGTTTCGTACGCCGTGTATATGTGAGCTGCGTATTTCGTGCGTCGTGCTCCTGTGTAATTTGTTTGCCGCGTGCTCGTACGCCATGCATTTGAGCGTTGTGCGTTTCGCATGCCGGTGGCTGCACAATTCGTTTGCCGTGCGCCGTACATCCGCGCCCCGCACACTGTGGCCAGTTTTGTCTGCTTGTATGCACAAATGACTATTTTTGCCTTGTTAAGCTATTTTGTAGCTAAAATCTTGTAAAACTCAAAACATAAAAGTTGTAGGTCTCCGTTTTGGCTTCAAGAATATTCATGTTTTACCTTAACTAGAGTTCATATGCGACTGATAGTTTCAATCATTGTTCTTGATCTTCTTTGTATGTTTTTTGTACTTGGCCCAAATTACGACGACCCGACTTGATAAACTTGAACTTGAACATGACAACATGATCCCATCTTGATAATCTTGATAATGGCCCGTCGAGGCGCACTCTTGACATGATAAGTAAACCTGACATGATATGTATAACCTTGATTGTTGTTGGGACAGCTACTTCATGTCTTGCTAGTGTAACTCTTGTCTTGACTCCATGGTTGATTTTTCTTGATTATGATTGTATAAGCTACCTGTCTTGTCTTACATCATGTCTAGGACATGGATTCCTGGTTACCACAGTTAGGGATTCATAATGAATCTTACTAGGTTAAATGACTAGATTGATCAAGCAGTTCATTTAGAAAGATTTTCCAATTACAGGCGATCTTGTTATCCCGGCCACACCTGTGGACTTGTAGCTTGTCGTCTAGTAGGACACATTTTCAGCACACTGTCATGTGTTGCACTCTTAAAATCATAAGTACTTAAGTACACCAGTAATCCTGATAATCTTGATAAACTCTTTTAATCCCCACTTGGATAATCTGGATACTCTGTAGGGCTTGTGACTGCGGGAACATCTTAATTGCATCTTGTTAGTAAGTAGGCCTGTGATAACCCTAATTAGCTAAAGATAGCAAGCTGTAGGACTTGATTGGTCGTGCCTGAATGATTGTCTCATAGTTAACATGGGAATTATATTCCACCTCTTATTTTTACTAATGCAAGCTAGCGTATTCTTTTAACTCTGTCTTTCATGTTATTTAATTATGTTCTTTTATCAGTTCTTCTATTCATTTTCATGCTGGTCTGAATTCATAAGTGGAGCCTCCCTTGTGGTACTTGTTATTTTGGGTTCTGACCCAGCTGGTTTTGTGTGGCCAAATTTCTGTGTAGCACCCAAGGATCTACCTGCCTTCCAGCCAGATGGTGAACACTAGACGTAACCGTGGCAGCGAGTGGGTATCTTATTTTGCTCTCCCACTCTACTATAAATTATTTTTTAAGGCTTTTAGCCGCCGAGCAAGTGAAGCTCGTGTTAAAATTTTAATTTCTGTATGCCTAAGGGCTGTTACATGATTGAGAAATCCTAGGGTTGATCATGTATGACCTAAATCTTGCTAGTCTTCACATTTTTTATGACTAGCTTCATGATCATCTGAATATGTAATATTTGGGATGCCTTACTTTGTATGTCTGATGATCTAACATCTTGTAACAATTATTCGCTTGCTTGAGATTGAGACACTAGGTTGTTCTTGAGCATAAGAGACTAATAGATTGTAGTTTAACCCTCATGCATCTAGACAGCCGTTACCATATTGTGAAGTGTGTTGCACTCCAATGAACGTAGCTGGTTGTGTCTGTCCTCCGCCTTCATTTCGACCCTTCTACCACCTTCATTTCGACCCTAGGACACCTCCCTAACAACCTAGAACATTTTCGAGGATCCAAAAAGTCCTATTTAGTCGGTACATGGGGTGGAGGGCAGCCGAAGTCGATCGAACTTGTGCTGAATTCGTCACAGCAGGTACATTATTTTATAAATAAGAATTTGTGTACTTTTCGATATCATCTTTTCATGAAACCAAAACTAATAGAAATATCTTTGTGTCTATTTTCATGTCCAAGTGTCCACTCACAGGATTCTTTATGGTTTGTCCGGGAGTCCGTTCTACGAAATGGTGTCCAGACTGGACCAAATCTTTCGTGTGTGAATTTTTTGTCAACTTCTGGACCACTTCGACCCTTCCTATATTTTTGGTAAGAATTTAGACATCCTAAGTTTCCATTGAATATACTTTTGCAGAATTTTACTGAGGTTTACTATTTTTATAAAATTCGGACTTCTCACCGTAATGCTGAAACACCGAAAACTCATAGATTCTATGTGTCATATACTTCAGAACTTCATAGGACTTGTCCAAATAATTATTTTGCACGTTTTGATAAGAAAAACATATTTTTACAAATTTATTAGTATTCTTCCAGAATTAAGATATTAGAAACTATTGTTTCGAGCACTGAATTAATGGACCAAGTTAATGACTATTGATGTAGAATCAATATGAGATATCAGTAGCCATTTTTTTATGAATAGAATACACTATATATTATTATAAAATATTTTTAACTATTTTTCCAGAATTAAATATAATAATATTATGCTATTAATATGCTATATTTGCTTGAGTAGAGTAGTTAATATGACTAGTTGGTATATATATTATTATAGTCTATATATGGTAAGTTTATGTATATGCTATGTCGTAGGCATGCTATTAATAGTTAGTAAATCTATTATAGGTGTGCGTCACGGTCGTAGCGAGCATCTCGGAGCCGGACCATTATATTCATAATTTGGAAGCTACAGGCAAGTGCACCTTGCCAATGTTACAATTCATGTTCCTTTCCTTTATTGTTATTTTATTTCTTGTTTATTATCATTTAGGATGTAGAAATAGTCGATACTTTGTATCTGTTTTGTATTCGAGTGTCGATGATATATGGTAGTCATCGAGTATCGACACTAGGTATTACGTATACTTTATTCGTGTTTCATTGACACGATAAACCTTAGGACATTGACATGATGCATGATATGGAGTCTACATGAGTATTCGTGATTATGGAGTTCATGATAAGATACTATATTGATACTTGTACTTGTAACTTGCTATACTGGACTTGACTCGACTTGTTAGTGTTAGATATAGGGTGGGAAGAATATTGCTGGCATATCAGGCTATTTTATTGCTTGACCTTGTTACCAGATTTGGGACTTGGTTGTTATAATATTGCTTGCCATTATCTCTGTAGCAGAGCACTGGTGTTATTTTATTGCTTGTACAAGGTACCACGACACGACGCCTTAGGTGTCTGCCTGCTGAGGAGCTTGTGAGCCTAAGTGGCTTGAAGCCTGATATCTGGAATATGTTCTCATGTGCATATCACTTAGTCTGGTTAGAATAGTTATCCTTTAGTTCATATTTTTTTACTGTTACATTGGCATATTTTTTTGTACCTTACTATATCCCCTGAGGATCTGATGATCTCTCCAGGTAGTTGGTCATGCAGAGATTGTCCACTGATCATAGAGGTATTGTTGTATCTGGTTCAGGTATTTTATTGTGCTTTTATATTTATTCATTTTTTCTATTATGCTATTTAGTCTTGCTTTGTAGACTCATATCATTCTTCGAGTACAATTGAACATATATGTTATTGGACAGCAGACCATGGCATATATTATTCATTTTTTATGTTACTTATTATATGGATTGAGATATATATATTTATAGTTGATTAATATATAAAATTAGAATACCTAGACAACTAATACGTATTCGAGCTTGGATGGAGTCCGTTTGATTGAAAGCTGACATGTATATGTATAGTCCTTCATATTTTGGGACTGGGGTTACACTGATTATTCGAACTAACCTGCGAGTCCATACTAGGGGCGTGGGTTTGTTTATTCATTTGATTTCTTGCCATTTGATCACATAGAAACTTGGCATTTATAATTGTTTCCTATCTAGTTGTTCATTTATACATAATTGTTCTTGTATACATATTTAGTTTGTTTTCTAGTTATTTTTTTCCTTCTATGTTGATATATATGCATGTTATTTACTATTACATAGGAATGTATATTATGTATCTTGCCATGTCCCTGTGGACCTGGTGATCTCTTCAGGTTTTGCTGAGCTGCTAGAGTAGAAGGGTAGTTGATGATTGTTTATCCAGGAATTCTGATATATATTTGGTTGACATCTTTATCATATTCATTTGATATTACATTCATTTCTATTACTTTATTCTGCTGATATGACATAATTTTACAAGCTTTATTCTTTGTCATGAGCTTGTTCAGATAATTATAATAAAGTCTGGTCCGCTTTATTATATATTGTCTATCCTTGTTTGCTTGTAGGATCTGGTATGTTAATGTATAACCAACATTAGTGCACTTGGTCTTACTTGAGATTTTATGTGGATTGAGATATATAATTATTAGAGTGATATAGAGTTATAACTACCTGACATAGACAGCGCTTATACGTATTCTAGCTGGGTTGGAGTCCACTTGATATGTAGCTGTGTAACCCCTCTATTCCTAAGTAAATAAAATTTAGAATTATTCTAAATATTTTAATATTTTCTCAGGATATTTTATTCTAATTTATTCAATAATTTTAATTAAGTATTATTATTTATTCTAATTGAGTTTATCTTGAAAGGATTTATTTAGCTAATTATAATTGTATTGGTAAATACTAGCTAATTACTTTTGATTATTTGAAATATTATTTTTCGATTCATTATTTAGCTGGAATATTATTTTAAGTTTAATTAATTATATTGTTCCTAATATGGTAATGGCAAAACTGTAATTATTTCTGATTGGACTGGTTATTTTGGAAATCTATGGCCGAATACCTAGTCACATGACTTAGTGGGAACATTCTGGAATCACTAAACAAATCAAGATTTGTCTGGAATATTCTAGAGATTTTAGGACTTTCCTATTGGGGCTATAAATGCCATTATTATTGCTGATTATTTATCCTTAATAATTACTCTTGTGGTCCAAATGACCGTATCATATCGTGTCCCATCGTGTCCCATCTACTAAATTTCAGTCTTACGTTTACACTATGCCCTGACACAGACATTCCATTGTCTACCCTATTTTTCGTGTCTTGTGTCCCCTGACACAGGATTACATCCAGATCACCCATGTATCGTGTCACCCCGATACGACATTGCCACAGAGTCATCCAACATCCAAAACCCCAAACCCTATATCTAGCCTAAACCTAATTCTGCTGTCGCGTTAGGTCGTGTCCGCCCTGCTATGCCGTGTCCGGCCAGATCGAGCCGGAGTCTTTGACTCGCTGCTACCGTGTCCGTCGAACGTCAGAGTTTGCCGCGAGAAGCCATTACTCGAGCCTCGAAGTCCGCCGCCTTCAGATCTGAGAACAGGGCGGCCCTTCTCATTAGAACTCTACCAAGATTCGCTCGCCGTTGCATCCTCAGTAGCCATCGGGGTCTCCTCGCCAGAAGTTGTCGCTGGGCCTAAGCCATCGACCGCCGCCAGATCTCTGCATCCTCCGCCATCGACCGTCTCAGTCCGCCGTAGAAGTCATTATCTCGCCATCGACTTTTGGAGACTTTTACCACCGTGACGTCATTTTCGTCGCTCGAACAAATCTGGCCAAGTCCACGCCAAATCTGTTCGAGAAGCCACCATGCTGCCATGTCCGGTCCGGAGTCGCCACAGTCCGCTTACTCCGCCAGATCTAACCGGATCTTGACAGATCCTTCGCCTAGTGGGCCAAATCCGGTCACCTCGGTCGTTGGACTACTGCTACGAGGTCTCTTCCACCGCCGTGTCGTCACTTCTGGCCGCCTTCCGGCCGGATCTGTACCACTACCATACTGGGGCAGTGTGGTGCTTCACTGTGGTGCTTCACTGGAGACCACCGTACTGAGTTACGCCTGGTCGTCGCACCGAGAAGCCATACCGCCATCGCCACCCTATCAGGAAGCCGAGCAGAAGTGAGCACTTAACTCCACCTTCTTGTTTCCCACATCCTTCTGTAACCCTACCTTATCAATTTTTGGAAATTTTAAATATTTTAAATATGTTAAAGAATATATATATATATATATATATATATATATATATATATATATTCAAGTTTGATTTTTCTTATTTTAATTTCGTGGTTATGATTTATGGATTAGTTTTATTTAATTAGCATGGTTAGTTAATTAACTAACTATTTAGGAGTAACCAATCTGGAGTGGCCCCCAAGACTCTAACCATTTTTCTAACAACTTTTGGGTGTAATTTGTAATTTATCAATTGTTGAATGCTAAACTCAAATGATCCTATTTCCTTGTTCTCTTATAAAAGGTTAGAAAGAGAGAGAGAATTCATTTCTCTGTGAGCTCTATGGAAGAAAATCGAGCCCATATTTCCATTCCCTTCTTCCCAAATCCTACCCCTAAATCGAACCGTAACCCTAAACCTAATTTCTTAGGAGCCGGCGATGGCAACGGCGGTGGGTTGCATCGCCAGCGTCCGGGAATCCTTTTCCACGGCAGCAACATTTTTTCTCGACAGCGCACGACAATTGTGCGCTGTTCATCCCCGTTCGTGACGATCGGCCGCCCGAGACATCTTCTCCGACGACCCGTCTCCTTCCCCAGTAATATCCTACCTCGGCATCAAATTCCTTTCTCCACCACAACTTCTCTGTCCCGAGCTCTGTGTCAACATCAGTGGTGAGTCAATTTCGATTCTCTAAAGAATTTATTTTTCCCCAATTCTTTCGATTGACCAATAATTCAAATTCTATGCTCAAGATCCAAAATCGAAGCCCCCTTTCGATCTGCTTCTCCAGGGGTCAATGATGCTCCGATAAACCCTTTTCCAGCATCTCCAAAGATCGCTAGAGTGGCACGGTGAGCTGAACATATGAGTTCTTAGATGTCGACTGCCTTGAGTGATCATAATTAGATTTTTCTCTGTTTGAAATTTGTCGTGACGAGCAGTTCCTTAGCTCGGAGTAATTTAGATCTGGATTGAAGAATCGACGATTCGCCATCAGTATTAATCAAGGTATTTTGGTTTCTAGAGACTCGTAACAATTTCTGAAAGGGATTTTTCCTTGCTGAATCCTTTCTTTGTTTCGATTTAATTCTGTTTATGAATACTACAGTAGGAATTTTGGACACGGAGCTTTATGTCCGATACTGTGGATCGGGTTTTCAATTTCTGAGTCAGATTTCCTTTCTGAGGTAATTGTTCCACCCTCTTTACTCTGATTACTTATTTCAATCAGTGATCGCACCTAGTTAATTTTGGTTGTGATGCCAGTTGTGTTCGTGTCTGTTTCATACTTGATGTTCGTTTCAAGCGTGTATGTGTATCTGCTCGTGACTGATATTATTCATGTCCGGGGGCATGTATGTGTCCGGGGATGGCATAGAGAAGACTGGAAAGACAAGTTTTGAAACTTGTCATGTTTGATGCAAGGGAGCTGTGTAATCTTCAGCTGGGTTCTATTTTGGTGTGATAGAGTTGTAAATTATACGTTAGATATTATATCTATATGGTTGTTTGAACTAAGTATATTGCGTGTGTGTCCAGTGTCGAGGGATCGTATGCAGGAATTGTTTGAAGATGAAGCTTGGATATAGCAGGTTCATCTATTGGTAAAGAGTAGTCATTTAAAAATTGGTGTTGTAATTATATTCCTTAGTTTTGAGTTGCAAATGGAGGGGTTATCAATTTGACTCTAGTATCAATTTAGTTGTATATTTTCCTATTTTTCATTCATGTCTATTAAATTTCCATTGCTTAATTTGGTTTATATTTGTTGGGTTAAGTATGAAGTCCAGAGTGTGTTCTTCTACATACTTCCCAGGTCTGAGTTAAATATGGCCGTTAGTAGAGAACTATTGTAGAGCTTAATTAGTTGTGTTGAGTTTTGGATTTTGTAATGGAAGGTTGAGGCCAAGTCTGTTGCAAGATGGGAGAAGGAAGTGTATGTGATCTCAGTTGGGTTTGGGAATGGCAGTAGAAGAGTTTAATCTGTGAATATAGGTTTGTGTCTGTTGCAAGGTTTTGTTTGTATTGTGGTAAAGTTTTTTGGGTTGGGTTTAATAAGCTCGGTCATTGAAATACTTGTATGATATTGGACTAGGCCAAACCAGGACTAGAATTTTATTGATATGAATATTATTAGCATGACTAGAAATGTTATATTCATCTTTTCACTATTTCGTTAGTAAGGTTATTATTTTCTTGTAATTTCTCTTTCAGTTTATTAAAATGGTTTACTAAAAAGTCTATATTGGTTAATGTATACCATCACCTTGCCTATAAGTTAAACTAAATTAGTTATCCTAATATTTAGTAGAGATTGATTAATGGATAGATTAGTTCGTTAGGGAACCTTTAGCTAGTATCTATAATTATTTCATTAATCTAGTAATAAGCTAATATCATTAGTTTGATTTTAATTAAATCCTAAATTGCTTCAGGTGGACTTAGGGATTATTATTTCCCTACTTTCGATCTTCCAGAGCAAGGTAAGCACACCAACTTGAGCTTTTACTTTATTATTCTGTCATACCTTTATGTTCTCATATCGGACACATCTACACACGATTATATTGTGCCTTGTTTATAATATTATGGCTCATTATTTCTTGCAGGATTGGAGGAAATATTGACTAGTGTATGACCATACCCAACCTACGTATTGTGAATAGCCTAATCGTACACCTCACGTACGATTAAGCCGAACCTTACAGAACTGTGATATTGTGAATTGTGGATTGTGGTCCTCAACCGGTCACACATTAGTTTAATATTTTAAATTTTACACTTGCATTGATTGTCATGTTCATTGTCTTATTCATATTATCGTATTTATTATCTTGTTTATATTGATTGTCTTGTCCATTGTTATCGTACTTATACTGCAGTTTCATATTGCAGTTCTAGTACCGTAGTTTCATATTCAGTTCTTGTACTCTGGTTTCATATTACCGTCCATATTGTATCCTATATTTCAGATTACAATGTAGATTGTTTCTTGTCGGGGTTATACTTTGCTCTTTTCCTGACAGGATACGTTGCAGGTGAGCTTAAGACTATATTGAGCTGGATATCATCATTGGAGTTGCAGGATCTAGTACATTGCTTGGAATGTTTAGCATTTACTTTCTGGAGATTGTATTTGGATTTATTATTGTATATTTTACTTTACCGAATTTGTCTCCGGATGACTTGTACTAAAATGACTTGGTGGATTGTGGTGATATTTTCTGGGACGTTTATAGATGCTGTGGATATTTACATTATATTGTGACTTAGAGTTTTCCTTAGTATTGTACAGCTTACTTCGTCGTGTCCATCGACGAGGCTGGGCGAGTATGAGTCGTGTCTGATTATTTGGAAGAGGGTCATGACATATTTTTAGTGGTGGCCCACGTAGGTCTATCATAATAGTACTTAGGCTATAGAGTACTATTGGGGAACTTGTTAGACTAAGGAAAACTCATCACAGCATAGGATTGCGGGAATGGTTATGGGTATATTTTATTATGTTTGGTTATACTTATTATTTACTAAGTTACTTAATTATCTTAAGGTTTAGGACATTTTAACAGTTCTCTATTTTTCAGATGGTTCACGCATGCAACACCGAAATTGTTGATCCACCTACACTTGAGGCTTCCGTCCACTACCTTCTATCGCCCCAACTATCACCATGGGTAGTACGCAGTTGATAGAAATGTTTCAGGAGTTCCACGACACCCAGAGGGAGCAGGCCATCCTTTTTTGAGCCAGACTTGTAGATGCGCTTTCCAAGACAGGGAGGACTTCTGATTTTCAGACTCTCGAATCCTTGGACTTCTCTGATACCAAGCGCATTCCTTGCACCAAAGAGCAGATCGAGAACCTGGAGCTGCCACTTCTGAAGATCATCCAAGTCTCTGAGGATCTGACTCCTCTGAAGGTTGAAGCCACCAGCCAGGAGATCTTGAACGTAGCACGGACAGTAGAACGAGATGGGGAGCTGAAGCCCAATAGAGACATGAAGATTTACGATGGAGATAACAACTACCCTGAACCTACAAAGCATCGCAACACTCAGATAGCACCTCATCAGCCGAATCATCAGATATAGATTCAGACCCACTCTTCTCGTGCGTTCTGTAAGATGACGGGATATCATACTGACGAATGCCGCAAAAGGCTTGGACTTTGCCTATTCTGTGGATCTTCTGCCCACCGAAAGAAGAATTGCCAGCAAGTCGCCTATCACAACGGCCGAGGAGCATCAGGATTCCAGCAGCCAGCACCCCAGCAACCATATCTTCCTGCCAGAGCTCCTGTATTTCAGCCACAGCGGGAGATCCAGACTCAAATCCAGACGACGATCGCTTGCAACTACTGCCACCGCCCAGGGCATCACTACGATGAGTTCCTCAAGAGACAGAAGCTATGTTTGTTTTGCAGATCGCCTGCCTATCATGTTAAGGATTGCTCGGAGGCCACTGATCCCACTGCCCAAGAACGAGCATAAGGAGCACCAGGAATACAGCAGAGGGACCTACCTCTCCAGACATAGCAGCCGTATGGAGCATTACTGCAGGGGCCAGTCTACGTCAGGACAGCTGAAGAAGTTAAAGTGATTCCAGTCTCGAAGGAATACTGAAGATAGAAGACTATCTTGCTTGGTTGGAGAAAACCATGGATCGTGATTCACAATCCAGTCTTCCCTTATTTCTCTTAGCACCTCGATCATTTCTTAAAACTTTCTTGTTTTCTATTCAAGAGTTGTTAGATTGTGTTTTCTGTTCTGAAACCTTGGTTGCTATTCGAGATGTATTTCGAGAGATTGTTTCCTATTTTAGAATCTTGTTCATAACTCTACTCTTATTCGAGATTATTTTCTGTTCGATAACTTGTTTCATACTCACTATTCGATAATTGTTTCAAATCCGCTATTCGGTACCATGTTTTCATATTCATTATTGATAGCTTTGTTTTCTATTCTTGGATTCTATTTAAAAAATTTTGTTCCCTATCAAACTTTGTGCTATTCGAGATTTTATTCGTACTCGAAATTTTATTTTGAAACCTTGTTCCCAATCAAAACATTGTTTGAACCTTCGCTTCTATTTGATTCTTGTTTGAGATTCAATTCTTATTTGAGACGTTTGAAGATTTTGTTTTCTAATTTGAGCCTTTGACTAGTTCCCTGTTTGGGATTCTATTTCCTATTCATAACTTTATTTTCTATTCGAGATTGTTCTCTATTCGTGGCCATGTTTCAACCTTATTTGGGATTTTGCTTGTTTTATATTCACGATTTAGAATCTTGTTTCCTATTCGATGATTGATACTCCTCCATTCACTCTTCATAACCTTGCTTCCTATTCGAGATTTCTATCCAAGATTTTGTTTCCTATTGAAATTCCTTTTCCAATCGAGATCTGTTCGAGATTTTGTTGCTATTCAAGATTTTATTGAACTCTGTTTCCGATACAAGATTTTGCTTCTTACTTTAGGATTTTGTTTCTATTCTATACTTTACTTTCTGTTCACCTTTCGGGACTTTATTATCTATTCGAGATTTTGATTCCCTATATAAGGTTGTTTGCCAATTATGATTCTGGTTACTGTTCGAAACTTCATTTCGTGATCAAGATCTATTTCTAAAAAAATTCCCTTGATGTTTCTTAGCACCTAATAAAACCCTTATTTCTAAAGATAGATAACATCACCTTTTATCGTGACTTGGATATTAGAACACATTTTGAATTCTTTAAAACTCTTTAATAATTCCTCCGGATAACGTTGAGAGACTATTCGATAACCTACTAGGGCGTAGAAGTTGCACGCTGTAGCCATTATCTGGATTATGGATATTGAGAGTTTACTGCAGCCAGCAGCGCACTAGCGAGCCATGAACTCTGAGTTGAAGTGATTTCAGACATTCATAGATTTCGGGTATTCTTGAGACTTTGTCCTAAATTCTTGGTATCTTGATCCCTTAGGTTGTGTAACACCCATTTTTCTAAAATAAGGGTAATTTTGAACTTTTGTAAAAATTTATTATTTAATAATATGATTTATGATTTATGGAAATTTTTAACTAATTTAATACTATTTAAAATTGGTGAATTATAATTTTGATGTGTTAGCTAGTGAACCCTAGAACTGTTGAGCCTAGAGATTAACCATGACCATGGGGACCTAACCATGTGATTAGAATGACTATTTACAACTTTTTAGGCTAAGGGTATTTTGGTCATTTTGTACTTTTGAATTATTTAGAATTTTTATTAATTGGTTAATTTTAGATTATTTTAATAATATTTAAATTGATGTATTATGATTTTGGTCATTTTTCATATTTTAATATTTTGGAAAAATTTTATATTTTTAATATTGTTTTTATTGGATTTGTTTAGTCGAGTTTGAGTTTCGGCTCGTTCCGACTTGTATTGTGACCCGGGTAGCTTAAACTCTAGATGGGATCTAATATTAAGTTAAGCAAGGCCCACAAAATGCAACATTTGAGTTAGTTAATTAAACTAATTTTTATCATGTTAGAATGGTTAAGTTAGAGACTCAAAACTAGATCATTTTGACCTCAAACTTGAACCTAGTCTAGCCTTAACCATATGAGACTAGAGAAGGGCAATTAGGACATTTCCCATTAGCCCTAATGGACTCTTTATGGCAGCCACCTTTAGGGGAGAATGATTCATTTTATTCATTACAATCTTGCCTCTTTTATTTTCCATTTGTTCTTCCCTAATTTTAGAGAGCCTTCCCATTGATTTGATCTCCAAATCAAATCATTCCTTCACCAAACCTTCCCTCAATCATTCCCATTCTCCAAGGGAAGGGTGCTACCAAGGAATGGAAGAGGAGTGCAAGAAGGAGTGTCCACTTTGAGGGATCTTCGTATGGGAACCGTGTCCTAAAGGATTTCATTGGGATTCCACTCTCAATAGGTAAAACCCATCATCTAGATCGATTTCCTTTGCATATAAATTAGTTTTGAATCCGTAGGATCCATCCTCATGCATGTGTCCCATTTAGATTCAAATTTGAGGCCATTTGGAGCTCTCTTGAGGATTTTAGATATGTGTCTTGTGTCCTACTTGATAGATCCCAAATTAGGACACCCCATGTGTATGTATGTATGATAATAGTTTAAATAGATATTTAAATTCAGTTTTAGAATGGTTAGAGAGTGGATTGATCTTAGTTAGGATGGTTAGAATGAGTTTCATTTGGATACCTATGTTTGTATCCAAGTATCTTGGCCTATATGTGTTCTTTTGTCCAAAACAACTCAAATTTGTCATAATATTCATCCACGATTTTATTAACCAAAGCAACTTAGAAATGTCATAACTTTTAGCTTAAAACTCCGATTTAACTCTCGTTTTTTTAAAGAACCGTATCGAAGTTAGATTTACAAATATATATTTTAATAAGCCAAATTCTTTCTGTAACTTTCTGTAGAATTATTTGAGTGTCAGCTGTACGAAAGACGAACGTGTTTTGGTATTTTTGCAATTTCGGGAGCTTCCAAACACGAAAATGCGATCCGTTTGAAGTTTCGGAAAGCTACACGAAGGGCTACAACATACTTTAATCCTAGAATTTAGTAGAGGCCCAATTGGTACAGTATTAATTTTAAGTAGAAGAGTGACTATACGATATATGCATTTTGTGTAACCTATGAGCCTATTAGTATGGATATTAAATGAATATAGAGTATGTAATACATGATATGTTAGATGAATGAAATGATATATATATATGATATATATTCTCTTTACATTAATGTATATATATGGTTGAATGTAAGCATGTAGGAATGCAATTAATATAATGTATGTAAGCAATGCATAAATGCATGAATGAAAGAATGATATACAATGTATGCATGAAAGTATATAATGAATGCTATATATAAATATAAGGTATACATGTAATGATAGATATGAATGCATAATACATAAATAATATAATGTAATATATAATGATAGCATGTATGGTAATGTAGAATATATGATACAAGCATGTATATGTCCACTGTTTTCCCTTTTTCTTACATTTTCCTTCCCTTCCCTTTCCATTTTAGTTTTTTCCTTTTTTTCTCTTCTATTTGTACATGTTATATACAATGTATATAATGTATAGATGCATGTAAGTATGTAATATGCATGAATGAATGTCATATATGAATGAATCAATCAATCAAAGGTATAAGTAAAATATAATGCATTGTAATAAATGTTAACAAATATAATGTATAAAAGTATGTATGTAAATGTGCATGAATGTATATATCTATGTAACTATGTAAATATGTATGATGTAACATATGTCTATATATATAATTATGTATGTAATATGGATAAGCATGTATATATGAAGGTATTATTTATATATATTATCTATTTTATATTAAGCATTTTTGTGGTTCATACTGTCTTGTGATTGTGTGAGTGCTAGCCTAGGCTTGGTTAGGTCTAGTGAGACTTGTTAGACTTGTTTGGACTAGGACTTGACCTAGTTGACCTAATTTGACTGGTGTGGTTGACTAGAGATGACCAAGTGTTGACTTTAGTCTAGTTTGACCTAGACAGTATGCAGATGCATTGTACATTTTATTTATCATCTCTCGTATACATCTTGACCTGTGTTGCTCTAAATAGGACTCTGTAGCTTCATTTTGGACCTCTATACCTATCAGCTGTTCAGGTTATCAGGCGAGTGCATTCTCTGACCGTTTTATACTTGTCTAGATTTACATTCTTGCTCTAGATTACTGTACTTGATGCTGGCACGATTGTTATCACGGATTGGTACTATATGGATCTTTTTTTTGAGATGTTATCCCCTTATATTCACTAAATACATATTTTGATGTGCGTTTCACTTACATATTGTATTTATTGAATACCCTTATCCTTGTATACTCATTGTGCATATTGTACTCTCATTATCACATAAGTCCTATGGATAGACCATTGTACAACTATTTGTATAACATTGTACATCTATTGTATAACATTGTACACTATTGTATAAGATAACGTAACTGGAGTGGATCCTTGTGTATTGATTGGGAAGGGGGAGTAGAATTGGTTATGTAATCAAATCCTATTTTGTAACATTGTATAACTATTGTATATGTCCATTGTGCACTCACGTACAATGGAGTTACCATTGCATTGTCCTAAACCGTTTTCATAACCATATTGTACTATAAATCAAATATTGCTTACGGTTCTTACCTATCATATATATATATTTCTATTATCAAATCTCTACTATTTTTCATATATATTCTTCTTTCAGTGTTTCCTGTATCTTACTCTATTACATTTTTTATATTTCCTAACTTGATATGAACTGCGTGAGATATTTTGTGCTTGCTCCTATCCTGACTGGACCTGTTGATAAATTTTACAGATAGCTTGGAGGTTGCCTGCTAACCTAGAGGAGACACAGTAGAGGTTGTATAGATAGTTATTTTAGTTGTCTTGAGTTGTATTTACTTTATGGATTACTGTATTTGAGATTTTAGATGTTTTCTGGATTTGTGTATCTTAGACACTTAGACTTCTATCTGCGGTATCTCTTTGTGGATTTCATATTTTATCTATCTTTTATCATGCTCTACCTTAGATGTGATTGAGACTGTATTTGCTATGTCACCTCCATTCGGAGTGTATATACTGTACAGGTACCTTTATATTGTTAGATGTTTAACCTAGGACAGCGTTCTACCGTCGATACTGCGGCGTAGGCTGGACTTACCCACTTCTCGTGCCCTTACTTTAGGGTGCGGGTCGTGACACATTTTTAGTGATGGCCCATGCAGGTCGAGTTTGTGTAGTGGTATTCGAACTATAGTACCACTACAGCCTGCTGTAGGATTAGGATATATTTTTGAAGGTACTCAATCACAGTTAGGATCCCTTGAGAGATTTCTGGGATGACCCTTGAGAATCTCATTATAAAATATCTCGAAATTTGATTCTAATAGTTTATATTTATCTTTCTTGGTTAGTTAATGAATTTGATTTTTGGGTATCCATTGTTGATTTAATTTAATTTTTGTCAAGATGAAATTATATGGGCTAGGTCATCTAAGTTATGGAATCTAGTCTTCTACAGTCATATTAGCCAGTATGGTGAGGACATATAGTCTGACTTTGGATATATTTCTCGGGTGTAGGAATTTAAGGTTTTTGCAGCCAAGCTAGCGGCATCGCAAAAACTTTAAATACCATAATTCCAGAGGTATGTGCCTAAGTCGAGGACTTTCTGATTAACGTAGCCTTGCTTACTAGTATGACGAGGATTTAGAGTACCATAATTTTGGATAGACACATATGATTATCAGATTGTACCTTAAATGTTCTTGAACATGTTTTCTCTACTTTTGTTTCAGTCATTCTCAAAAAAAAAGAATTATTGTCTGTTTTGTTTATTTTGCTTCTCATTATTTAACTTAGGAGTAGCTTTAGCTGTATTATAAACCTTGTATGACTTCTTACTATGAATTTCTTCTTAATACAATGAATCGATGATTTTGCTAGACCTTATCTTGGATTTGATATTATAGCTCTGGTTTCAAAATGATTCTTCTTTTAAACAGATAAGCAGAACAAATTTTATCGTTATTTTTTTCTTGCTATTATTCTTGTATTAAATAATAATAATAATAATAAAACTATCTTGATTACATCAATCACCTACTTGTAATCTTGGTAGAAATCTAAATGTTGGTCTTGATATAGAATTTGATTTTTATATTGGGACATGAGAATATATATATAGCGGACACGGACACTTTGCCTGACACGTATGTATGCTACACTTTGATTACCAACCCATCTAAATACATATTAATATGTTGTTGATGTTAAATTCTCAAAACTCCAATATCTCTGACACAATACAGTATCAGAGAATAGTTCTCTGAGTTTTTTTCCAGTTTAAATTCGTAATTTAAATAAAAATTTTATATTATTAGTTGTTGTTTACATCACTGAACATGTATATTATATACAGGGTTTCAATTCTTAAAGAAATTAGTTAAGTTTTGTGTTTGAATTTGTCAAATCTGAGACCGTGTGCATATTAACCCTTTAACACTGGATTCTAAGTGATTAGTTCAATTTGCAGTTTTTAAATATAATATTTTGAACCATATACATTGTTGTATGTAGGAATATAATGTTAGGTTTCATACTCTTACATGTTAGGTTGTGGTTGTGGTGAACATTAGGTTGGTTTTGATGTTCGAATTTCACCAAAATCCTGAGACTGAATACATGTTAACATTTTTCACATTGATTTTAAATGTTTCGTTCAATTTCAGATTTAATATTTTATGTTAAACTGAAATGAATGATTGAATCCTTCATTTTAAGTTATAACCCCTGTACTCTTGACACTCTACACTAATGTACAATAATGTTCACAACTGCCACGTAAACCTAACCCTTCATCTCTATGTTATGTTCATATATCTATATATATATATATATATATATATATATATATATATATATATATATATATATATATATATATATATATATATAGTTTATGCATACTGTTATAATGTATATAGATACATAACTAAATCTCTACCTCTCTATACATATAGATATATGTATATATATGGTTAGCCATGCATGTTATGAGTAAATAGGTTGTGCATTGTAGATTGTTTAACCAATATGCCATGAGTAGTGTAACTTGATAGCTATTGTTTTGAAACCCAAATCCTCCTATACACTTTCATGTATATTTCACACACACATGTCTACTATCTAACCCTATGAACATGTCCACATACACCCATACACACACTAACCACATAACCTTTACATAATGCTAGCTTTTTCCCTTCTAACACACTCTATATATATATATATATATATATATATATATATATATATATATATATATATATTGTGATTGGATTTTAATGCTCGACATTTGTATTTTAAATTTTGATTTTGATTATGCCTTAAAGCCTTGATGATTTGTTATTTCTGTATCTTTTCCAGTTTAACACCCCTGATTGCTTGTAAGTTTTGATATCCTATGATTGTTTTGGTCTAATGTAACTAATATACCTAGATGAGACTTACACTACCACCGTATGCCATGACCTTGTATGCCATTCTTTTAAATTGTATGATTTAGGTAAGTTCTGAGACTTTGATTGTTGGGGACGAGACTCTAGAAAAAGTACGACCATCTTAATTTCGAGGACAAAATTTTCTAAGGAGGGTAGACTTGTAACACCCACTTTTCTAAAATAAGAGTAATTTTGAACCTTTGTAAAAATTTATTATTTAATAATAGGATTTATGATTTATAGGAATTTTTAATTAATTTAATACTATTTATAATTGGTGATTTATAATTTTGATGTATTAGCTAGTAAACCCTAGAACTGTTGAGCCTAGAAATTAACCATGACCATGGGGACCTAACCATGTGATTAGAATGACTATTTACAACTTTTTAGGCTAAGGATATTTTGGTCATTTTGTGACTTTTAAATTATTTAAAATTTTGATTAATTGGTGAATTTTAGATTATTTTAATAATATTTAAATTGATAAATTATGATTTTAGTCGTTTTTCATATTTTAATATTTTGGGAAAATTTTATATTTTTAATATTGTTTTTATTGGATTTGTTTAGTCGAGTTTGAGTTTCGGCTCGTTCCGACTTGTATTGTGACCCGGGTAGCTTAAACTCTAGATGGGACCCAATATTAAGTTAAACATGGCCCACAAAACCCCCCAACATTTAAGTTAGTTAATTAAACTAATTTTTATTATGTTAGAATGGTTAAGTTAGAGACTCAAAACTAGATCATTTTGACCCCAAACTTGAACCTAGTCTAGACTTAACCATATGAGACTAGAGAGGGGCAATTAGGACATTTTCCATTAGCCCTAATAGACTCTTTATGGCAGCCACCTTTAGACGAGAATGATTCATTTCATTCATTACAATCTTGCCTCTTTTATTTTCTTTTTGTTCTTCCCTAATTTTAGAGAGCCTTCTGATTGATTTGATCTCCAAATCAAATCATTCCTTCACCAAACCTTCCCTCAATCATTCCCATTCTCGAAGGGAAGGGTGCTACCAAGGATTGGAAGAGGAGTGCAAGGAGGAGTGTCCACTTTCAGGGATCTTCGTATCGGAGCCGTATCCTAAAGGATTTTATTGGGATTCCACTCCCAATAGGTAAAACCCATCATCTAAATCAATTTCCTTTGCATATAAATTAGTTTTGAATCCGTAGGATCCATCCTCATGCATGTGTCCTATTTAGATTCAAATTTGAGACCATTTGGAGCTCTCTTGAGGATTTTAGATATGTGTCTTGTGTCCTACTTGATAGATCCCAAATTAGGATACCCCATGTCTAAGTATGTATGATAATAGTTTAAATAGATATTTAAATTCAGTTTTAGAATGGTTAGAGAGTGGATTGATCTTAGTTAGGATGGTTAGAATGAGTTTTATTTGGATACCTATGTTTGTATCCAAGTATCTTGGCCTATATGTGTTCTTTTGTCCAAAACAACTCAAATTTGTCATAATATTCATCCACGTTTTTATTAACCAAAGCAACTTAGAAATGTCATAACTTTTAGTTTAGAACTCCGATTTATCTTCCATTTTTTTAAAAGAACCGTATCGAAGTTAGATTTCCAAATATATACTTTAATAAGCCAAATTCTTTCTGTAACTTTCTGTAGAATTATTTGAGTGTCACCTGTATGTAAGACGAATGTGTTTTGGTATTTTTGCGATTTCGGGAGCTTCCGAACATGAAAATACGATCCGTTTGAAGTTTCGGAAAGCTAACACGAAGGGCTAAAACATACTTTAATACTAGAATTTAGTAGAGGCCCAATTGGTACAGTATTGATTTTAAGTAGAAGAGTGACTATACGATATATACATTTTGTGTAACCTATGAGCCTATGTAGTATAGGTATTAAATGAATATAGAGTATGTAATACATGATATGTTAGATGAATGAAATGATATATATATATATAATATATATCCTCTTTATATTAATGTATATGTATGGTTGAATATAAGCATGTAGGAATGCAATTAATATAATGTATGTAAGCAATGCATAAATGCATGAATGAAAGAATGATATACAATGTATGCATAAAAGTATATAATGAATGTTAGATATGAATGCAAGGTATACATGTAATGATAGATATGAATGCATAATATATAAATATATAATGCAATATATAATGATAGCATGTATGGTAATGTAGAATATATGATGCAAGCATGTATATGTCCACTGTTTTCCCTTTTTTCTTATATTTTCCTTTCCTTCCTTTTCCATTTCAGTCTTTCTCTTTTTTTCCTCTTCTATTTGTACATGTTATATCAATGTATATAATGTATAGATGCATGTAAGTATGTAATATGCATGAATGAATGTCATATTTGAATGAATCAATCAATCAAAGGTATAAGTAAAATATAATGCATTGTAATAAATGTTAACATATATAATGTATAAAAGTATGTATGTAAATGTGCATGATTGTATATATCTTTGTAACTATGTAAATATGCATGATGTAACATATGCCTATATATATAAATATGTATGTAATGTGGATATGCATGCATGTATGTATGAAGGTATGTATTTATATATATTATCTATTTTATATTATGCATTGTTGTGGTTCATATTGTCTTGTGATTCTGTGAGTGCTAGCCTAGGCTTGGTTAGGCCTAGTGAGACTTGTTAGACTTATTTGGGCTAGGACTTGACCTAGTTGACCTAATTTGACTAGTGTGGTTGACTAGAGTTGACCAAGTGTTGACTTTAGTCTAGTTTGACCTAGACAGCATGCAGATGCATTGTAAATTTCATTTATCATCTCTCGTATACATCTTGACCTGTGTTGCTCTAAATAGGACTCTGTGGCTTCAGTTTGGACCTCTATACCTATCAGCTGTTCAGGTTATCAGGCGAGTACATTCTCTGACCGTTTCATACTTGTCTGGATTTACATTCTTGCTCTAGATTACTGTACTTGATGTTGACACGATTGTTATCACGGATTGGTACTATATGGATCTTCTTTTGAGATGTTATCCCCTTGTATTCACTAAATACATATTTTGATGTGTGTTTCACTTACATATTGTATTTATTGAATACCCTTATCCTTGTATACTCATTGTGCATATTGTACTCTCATTATCACATAAGTCCCATAGATAGACCATTGTACAACTATTTGTATAATATTGTACATCTATTGTATAAAATTGTACACTATTGTATAAGATAACGTAATTGGAGTGGATCCTTGTGTATTGATTGGGGAGGGGAAGTAGAATTAGTTATGTAATCAAATCCTATTGTGCAACAGTATATAACTATTGTATATGTCCATTGTGCACTCACGTACAATGGAGTTACCGTTGCATTGTCCTAAACCGTTTATATAACCATATTGTACTATAAATCAAATATTGCTTACGGTTCTTACTTATCATATATAGATATTCCTATTATCAAATCTCTACTGTTTTTCATATACATTCTTCTTTCAGCGTTTCTTGTATCCTACTCTATTGCATGCTTTATATTTCCTAACTTGATATGAACTGGGTGAGATGTTTTGTGCTTGCTCCTGTCCTGACTGGACCTGTTGATAAATTTTATTGATAGCTTGGAGGTTGCCTGCTAGCCTAGGGGAGACACAGTAGAGGTTGTATAGATAGTTATTTTAGTTGTCTTGAGTTGTATTTACTTTATGGATTACTGTATTTGAGATTTGAGATGTTTTCTGGGTTTGTGTATCTTAGTCACTTAGACTTCTATCTGCGGTATCTCTTTGTGGATTTCATATTTTATCTATCTTTAATCATGCTCTACCTTAGATGTGATTGAGACTGTATTTGCTATGTCACCTCCATTCGGAGTGTATATACTGTACAGGTACCTTTATATTGTTACATGTTTGACCTAGGACAGCGTTCTACCGCTGACACTGCGGTGTAGGCTGGACGTACCCACTTCTCGTGCCCTTACTCTAGGGTGCGGGTCGTGACACGTTTTTAGTGATGGCCTATGCAGGTCGAGTTTGTGTAGTGGTATTCAAACTAGAGTACCACTACAGCCTGCAGTAGGATTAGGATATATTTCTGAAGGTACTCAATCACAGTTAGGATCCTTTGAGAGATTCCTGGGATGACCCTTGAGAATCTCATTATAAAATATCTTGAAATTTGATTCTAATAGTTTATATTTATCTTTCTTGGTTAGTTAATGAATTTGATTTTTGGGTATCCATTGTTGATTTAATTTAATTTTTGTCAAGATGAAATTATATAGGCTAGGTCATCTAAGTTATGGAATCTAGTCTTCTACAGTCATATTAGCCAACATGGTGAGGACATATAGTCTGACTTTGGATATATTTTTCGGGTGTGGAAACTTAAGGTTTTCGCAGCCAAGCTAGCGACATCGCAAAAATTTTAAATACCATGATTCTAGAGGTATGTGCCTAAGTCGAGGACTTTGTGATTAACGTAGCCTTGCTTACTAGTATGACGAGGATTTAGAGTACCATGATTTTGGATAGACACATATGATTATCAGATTGTACCTTAAATGTTCTTGAACATGTTTTTTCTACTTTTGTTTCAGTCATTCTAAAAAAAAAAGAATTATTGTTTGTTTTGTTTGTTTTGCTTCTCATTATTTAACTTAGGAGTAGCTTTAGCTGTATTATAAACCTTGTGTAACTTCTTACTATGAATTTCTTTTTAATACAATGAATCGATGATTTTGCTAGACCTTATCTTGGATTTGATATTATAGCTCTGGTTTCAAAATGGTTCTTCTTTTAAACAGATAAGCAGAACAAATTTTATCGTTATTTTTTTCTTGCTATTATTCTTGTATTAAATAATAATAATAATAAAACTGTCTTGATTACATCAATCACCTACTTGCAATCTTGGTAGGAATCTAAATGTTGGTCTTGATATAGAATTTGATTTTTATATTGGGACATGAGAATATATATATAGCGGACACAGACACTTTGCCTGACACGTATACATGCTACACTTTGATTACCAACCCATCTAAATACATATTAATATGTTGTTGATGTTAAATTCTCAAAACCCCAATATCTCTGACACAATACAGTATCAGAGAATAGTTCTCTGGTATTTTTTCCAGTTTAAATTCGTAATTTAAATAAAAATTTTATATTATTAGTTGTTGTTTACATCACTGCACATGTATGTTATATACAGGGTTTCAATTCTTAAAGAAATTGGTTAAGTTTTGTGTTTGAATTTGTCAAATCTGAGACCGTGTGCATATTAACCCTTTAACACTGTATTCTAAGTGATTAGTTCAATTTGCAGTTTTTAAATGTAAGATTTTGAACCATATACATTGTTGTATGTAGGGATATAATGTTAGGTTTCATACTCTTACATGTTAGGTTGTGGTTGTGGTGAACATTGGGTTGGTTTTGATGTTCGAATTTTACCAAAATCCTGAGACTGGATACATGTTAACATTTTTCACATTGATTTTAAATGTTTAGTTCAATTTCAGATTTAATATGTAATGTTAAACTGAAATGAATGATTGAACCCTTCATTTTAAGTTATAACCCCTGTACTCTTGACACTCTACACTAATGTACAATAATGTTCACAACTGCCATGTAAACCTAACCCTTCATCTCTATGTTATGTTCATATATATATATATAAATATATTTTATATATATATATATATATATATATATATATATATATATATATATATATATATATATATATATATATATATAGTTTATGCATACTGTTATAATGTATATAAATACATAACTAAATCTCTACCTCTCTATACATATAGATATATGTATATATATGGTTAGCCATGCATGTTATGAGTAAATAGGTTGTGCATTGTAGATTGTTTAACCAATATGCCATGAGTAGTGTAACTTGATAGCTATTGTTTTGAAACCCAAATCCTCCTATACACTTTTATGTATATTTCACACACACACATGTCTACTATCTAACCCTATGAACATGTCCACATACATCCATACACACACTAACCACATAACCTTTACATAATGCTAGCTTTTCCCCTTCTAACACTCTCTCTCTCTATATATATTGTGATTGGATTTTAATGCTCGATATTTGTGCTTTAAATTTTGATTTTGATTATGCCTTAAAGCCTTGATGATTTGTTATTTATGTATCTTTTCCAGTTTAACACCCCTGATTGCTTGTAAGTTTTGATACCCTATGATTGTTTTGGTCTAATGTAACTAATATACCTAGATGAGACTTACACTACCACCGTATGCCATGACCTTGTATGCCATTCTTTTAAATTGTATGATTTAGGTAAGTTCTGAGACTTTGATTGTTGGGGACGAGACTCTAGAAGAAGTACGACCATCTTAATTTCGAGGACGAAATTTTCTAAGGAGGGTAGACTTGTAACACCCACTTTTCTAAAATGAGGGTAATTTTGAACTTTTGTAAAAAAATTATTATTTAATAATAGGATTTATGATTTATGGGATTTTTTAATTAATTTAATACTATTTAAAATTGGTGAATTATAATTTTGATGTATTAGCTAGTGAACCCTAGAACTGTTGAGCCTAGAGATTAACCATGACCATGGGGACCTAACCATGTGATTAGAATGACTATTTACAACTTTTTAGGCTAAGGATATTTTGGTCATTTTGTGACTTTTGAATTATTTAGAATTTTGATTAATTGGTGAATTTTAGATTACTTTAATAATATTTAAATTGATGTATTATAATTTTGGTCATTTTTCATATTTTAATATTTCGGAAATTTTTTATATTTTTAATATTATTTTTATTGGATTTGTTTAGTCGAGTTTGAGTTTCGGCTCGTTCCGACTTGTATTGTGATCCGGGTAGCTTAAACTCTAGATGGGACCCAATATTAAGTTAAGCATGGCCCACAAAATCCAACATTTAAGTTAGTTAATTAAACTAATTTTTATCATGTTAGAATGGTTAAGTTAGAGACTCAAAACTAGATCATTTTGACCCCAAACTTGAACCTGGTCTAGACTTAACCATATGAGACTAGAGAAGGGCAATTAGGACATTTTCTATTAGCCCTAATGGACTCTTTATGGCAGTCACCTTTAGGGGAGAATGATTCATTTCATTCATTACAATCTTGCCTCTTTTATTTTCCTTTTGTTCTTCCCTAATTTTAGAGAGCCTTCTGATTGATTTGATCTCCAAATCAAATCATTCCTTCACCAAACCTTCCCTCAATCATTTCCATTCTCCAGGGAAAGGGTGCTACCTAGGATTGGTAGAGGAGTGCAAGGAGGAGTGTCCACTTTGAGGGATCTTCGTATCGGAGCCGTGTCCTAAAGGATTTCATTGGGATTCCACTCCCAATAGGTAAAACCTATCATCTAAATCGATTTTCTTTGCATATAAATTAGTTTTGAACCCGTAGGATCCATCCTCATGCATGTGTCCCATTTAGATTCAAATTTAAGGCCATTTGGAGCTCTCTTGAGGATTTTAGATATGTGTCTTGTGTCCTACTTGATAGATCCCAAATTAGGACACCCCATGTGTATGTATGTATGATAATAGTTTAAATAGATATTTAAATTCAGTTTTAGAATGGTTAGAGAGTGGATTGATCTTAGTTAGGATGGTTAGAATGAGTTTCATTTGGATACCTATGTTTGTATCCAAGTATCTTGGCCTATATGTGTTCTTTTGTCCAAAACAACTCAAATTCGTCATAATATTCATCCACGTTTTTATTAACCAAAGCAACTTAGAAATGTCATAACTTTTAGCTTAGAACTCCGATTTATCTTCCGTTTTTTTAAAGGAACCGTATCGAAGTTAGATTTCCAAATATATATTTTAATAAGCCAAATTCTTTCTGTAACTTTCTGTAGAATTATTTGAGTGTCAGTTGTACGAAAGACGAATGTATTTTGGTATTTTCGCAATTTCGAGAGCTTCCGAACACGAAAATACGGTTCGTTTGAAGTTTCGAAAAGCTAACACGAAGGGCTACAACGTACTTTAATACTATAATTTAGTAGAGGCCCAATTGGTACAGTATTGATTTTAAGTAGAAGAGTGACTATACGATATATGCATTTTGTGTAACCTATGAGGCTACGTAGTATGGGTTAAATGAATATAGAGTATGTAATACATGATATGTTAGATGGATGAAATGATATATATATATGATATATATCCTCTTTACATTAATGTATATATATGGTTGAATGCAAGCATGTAGGAATACAATTAATATAATGTATGTAAGCAATGCATGAATGAAAGAATGATATACAATGTATGCATGAAAGTATATAATGAATGCTAGTTATGAATGCAAGGTATATATGTAATGATAGATATGAATGCATAATATATAAATAATATAATGCAATATATAATAATAGCATGTATGGTAATGTAGAATATATGATGCAAGCATGTATATGTCCACTGTTTTCCCTTTTTCTTACATTTTTCTTCCTTCCCTTTCCATTTCAGTTTTTCCCTTTTTTCCACTTCTATTTGTACATGTTATATACAATGTATATAATGTATAGATGCATATAAGTATGTAATATACATGAATGAATGTCATATATGAATGAATCAATCAATCAAAGGTATAAGTAAAATATAATGCATTGTAATGAATGTTAACATATATAATGTATAAAAGTATGTATGTAAATGTGCATAATTTTATATATCTATGTAACTATGTAAATATGCATGATGTAACATATGCCTATATATAAATATATATGTAATGTGGATATGCATGTATGTATGAAGGTATGTATTTATATATATTATCTATTTTATATTATGCATTGTTGTGGTTCACATTGTCTTGTGATTCTGTGAGTGCTAGCCTAGGCTTGGTTAGGCCTAGTGAGACTTGTTAGACTTGTTTGGGCTAGAACTTGACCTAGTTGACCTAATTTGACTAGTGTGGTTGACTAGAGTTGACCAAGTGTTGACTTTAGTCTAGTTTGACCTAGACTGCATGCAGATGCATTATACATTTTATTTATCATCTCTCGTATACATTTTGACCTGTGTTGCCCTAAATAGGACTCTGTGGCTTCATTTTGGACCTCTATACCTATCAGCTATTCAGGTTATCAGGCGAGTACATTCTCTGACCGTTTCATACTTGTCTGGATTTACATTCTTGCTCTAGATTACTGTACTTGATGCTGACATGATTGTTATCACGGATTGGTACTATATGGATCTTTTTTTGAGATGTTATCCCCTTGTATTCACTAAATACATATTGTGATGTGCGTTTCACTTACATATTGTATTTATTGAATACACTTATCCTTGTATACTCATTGTGCATATTGTACTCTCATTATCACATAAGTCCCATGGATAGACCATTGAACAACTATTGTATAACATTGTACATCCATTGTATAACATTTTACACTATTGTATAAGATAACGTAACTAGAGTGGATCTTTGTGTATTGATTGGGGCGGAGGAGTAGAATTGGTTATGTAATCAAATCCTATTGTGCAACATTGTATAACTATTGTATATGTCCATTGTCCACTCAGTACAATGGAGTTACCATTGCATTGTCCTAAATCGTTTACATAACCATATTGTACTCTAAATCAAATATTGTCTACGGTTCTTACTTATCATATATAGATATTCCTATTATCAAATCTCTGTTGTTTTTCATGTGCATTCTTCTTTCAGCATTTCCTGTATCTTACTCTATTACATGTTTTATATTTTCTAACTTGATATGAACTGCGTGAGATATTTTGTACTCGCTCATGTCCTGACTGGACCTGTTGATAAATTTTACAGATAGCTTGGAGGTTGCCTGCTAGCCTAGAGGAGACACAGTAGAGGTTGTATAGATAGTTATTTTAGTTGTCTTGAGTTGTATTTACTTTATGGATTATTGTATTTGAGATTTGAGATGTTTTCTGGGTTTGTGTATCTTAGACACTTAGACTTCTATCTGCGGTATCTCTTTGTGGATTTCATATTTTATCTATCTTTTATCATGCACTACCTTAGATGTGATTGAGACTGTATTTGCTATGTCACCTCCATTCGGAGTGTATATACTGTACAGGTACTTTTATATTGTTAGATGTTTGACCTAGGACAGCGTTCTACCGCCGACACTGCGGCGTAGGCTGGACGTACCCACTTCTCATGCCCTTACTCTAGGGTGCGGGTCGTGACAGGTTGCTTCATTGATAATTATTGGAAAATGGATAAAGTTGATAGAATATTTAGTAACATGTCGTTATTTGAGTCACAGAGCCGAAAGTTCACTGCAGCCAGATATACTGGCGTGACAGGGATTCTAAGTGAAGTGATTTCAAGTATCTATATGTTTTCGGATACGATAGAGACTATATCCTATTTTCATATGATTATTGATTTCTCGTGAATCACAAATACATATACTTTTCACCTTGATTTGATACAAATACCTCCTGGGTTGTTCCATACGTTTTCTAAAATCAACCTTTGCAATTTTCCCTTCTTACATTTTATCGTTGGATCAGTTGATTTTCTCAATAAATATACATTGTAGATTTTGATTCCATTTCACTAGATTTTTTAAATCATACTCATATTTTGATCGTGTTTTGTCTAAACTTCGATCTTTATCATGCCTATCTAAACATGATTTTTTTTTGTTCTATTTCAATCGTGCTAACCTTTCGATTTAGATCGTGCTTAGAAGATCGTGCTTTCATGATTTTATTTCTCTAAGTCGCAATTAAAATTCATGACACCTCGTGCCTATTTAAGTTAATGATTATTGTTAGATCGTGTTATTTCAACTTTCTGTATAAAATTATCGTACTTGGTCTTAATAAAACTTTGTCTTACTTCGTGCCTGACCAATTTTTGATCATCATCGATCATGCCATTTTTACCCGTTTATTTTATCACGCTAAGTCCTTCTAAAGCATATCTCTGATCATATCTAGGTAATCCGGATCATACCTATTTTCTATAATGACTATACTTTTGTACCTATCAATCGGTTCGATGATTTGAATTCCATTTTGATCATGGCTAAGTGGTATGGATCGTGACCATTGTTATTGTTCTATTTCCATCGCGCCTCAACTTTGTTTGGATGTCGCTTAACGGATCTTGCCAAATAAATTATTCTTCTAGACATGACTAGATTCGGTTCTATGGCATGTCTAACTTAGTTGCTGTCTCAAATTTTATTTTAATTGCTTAACCATGTATGTTGTATCCCTTTGAATTTCGAGGACGAAATTTTCTATGGCAGGAGATTTGTAACCCCACCTTATCAATTTTAGAAAACTTTAAATATTTTAAATATGTTGAAGAATATATATATATATATATATATATATATATTCAAGTTTGATTTTCTTATTTTAATTTCATGGTTATGATTTATGGATTAGTTTTATTTAATTGGCACGGTTAGTTAATTAACTAACTATTTAGGACAAACCAATCTGGAGTGGCCCCCAAGACTCTAACCATTTTTCTAACAACTTTTTGGTGTGATTTGTAATTTATCAATTGTTGAATGCTAAACTGCAAATGACCCTATTTCCTTATTCTCTTATAAAAGGTCAGAGATAGATAGAGAATTCATTTCTCTGTGAGCTCTTTCGAAGAAAATCGAGCCCATATTTCCATTCCCTTCTTCCCAAATCCTACCCCTAAATCGAACCCTAACCCTAATTTCTTAGGAGCCAGCGATGGCAACGGTGGTGGGTTGCATCGCCAGCGATCGGGCATCCTCCTCCACGGCTGCAACATCTTCTCTCGGCAGCGTACGACATTTTCTGTGACAACTGTGCGCTGTTCATCCCCGCTCGTGACGATCGTTCACCCGAGTCATCTTCTCCGGCGACCCATCTCCTTCCCAAGTGATTTCCTACCTCGGCGTCAAATTCCTTTCTCCATCGCGACTTCGCTGTCCCGAGCTCTGTGTCAACAGCAGAGGTGAGTCGATTTTGATTCTCTGAAGAATTTATTTTTCCCCAATTCTTTCGATTGACCAACAATTCAAATTCTATGCTCATGATCTAGAATCGAAGCCCTCTTTCGATCTGCTTCTCCAAGGGTCCACGATGCTCCGATGAACCCTTTTCCAGCGTCTCTAAAGATCGCTAGAGTGGCACGGTGAGTTGAACATATGAGTTCTTAGATGTCGACTGCCTTGAGTGATCATAATTAGATTTTTCTCTGTTTGAAATTTGTCGTGACGAGCAGTTCCTTAGCTCGTAGTAATTTAGATCTGGATTGAAGAATCGACGATTGGCCATCAGTATTAATCATGATATTTTGGTTTCTAGAGACTCGTAACAATTTACGAATGGGATTTTTTCCTTGTTGAATCCTTTCCTTGTTTCGATTGGATTATGTTGATGAATACAAAAGTAATAATTTTGGACACGGAGCTTTATATCCGACACTGTGGATCAGGTTTTCAATTTCTGAGTTAGATTTTCTTTTTGAGGTAATTGTTCCACCCTCTTTACTCTGATTACTTATTCAATCAGTGATCGCACCTTGTTAATTTTGGTTGTGATGCCTTTTGTGCTCGTGTCTGTTTCATACTTCATGTTCGTATCAAGCGTGTGTGTATATCTTCTCGTGACTGATATTGTTCATGTTCGGGGGCGTGTACGTGTCCAGGGATGGCATAAAGGAGACTGGGAAGACCAGTTTTGAAACGGTCCTATTTGATGCAAGGAAGCTGTGTAATCTTCAGCTGGGTTTTATTTTGGTACAATAGAGTTATAAATTATGTGGTAGATATTATATCTGTATGGTTGTTTGAACACTAGTATATTGTGTGTGTGTCCAGTGTTCGGGGATCATGTGCATGAATTGTTTGAAGATGAAGTTTTGATATAGCAGGTCCATCTATTGGTAGAGAGTAGTCATTTGAAAATTGGTGTTGTAATAATATTCCTTACTTTTTAGTTGCAAATGGAAGGGTTATCAATTTGAGTCTAGTATCAATTTGGTTGTATATTTTTCTATTTTTCATTCATGATTAAATTTCAGTTGTATAATCTTCTGTTAAAATTCCTTTGCTTAATTTGGTTTATATTTGTTGGGTTAAGTATGAAGTCCAGAGTGTGTTCTTCTGCATACTTCCCAGCTCTGAGTTCAATATGACCGTTAATAGAGAGCTGTTATAGAGCTTAATTAGTTGTGTTAAATTTTGGAATTTGTAATGGAAGGTTGAGGCCAAGTCTGTTGCAAGATGGGAGAAGGAAGTGTATATGATCTCAGTTGGCTTTAGGAATTGCAGTAGAAGAGTTTAATCTGTGAATATAGGTTTGTGTCAATTGCAAGATTTTGTTTGTATTGTGGTAAAGTATTTTGGGTTAGGTTTAATAAGCTGGGTCATTGAAATGCTTGTATGATATTGGACTAGGCTAAACCAGGACTAGGATTTTATTGATATGAATATTATTAGCATGACTAGAAATGTTATATTCATCTTTTCACTATTTCGTTAGTAAGGTTATTATTTTCTTGTAATTTCTCTTTCAGTTTATTAAAATGGTTTACTAAAAAGTCTATATTGGTTAATGTATACCATCACCTTGCCTATAAGTTAAACTAAATTAGTTATCCTAATATTTAGTAGAGATTGACTAATGGATATATTAGTTCGTTAGGGAACCTTTAGCTAGTATCTATAATTATTTCATTAATCTAGTAATGAGCTAACATCATTAGTTAGATTTTAATTAAATCCCAAATTACTTCAGGTAGACTTAGTGATAATTATTTTTCTACTCTCGATCTTCTAGAGTAAGGCAAGTACACTGACTTGAGCTTTTACTTTGTTATTCTGTCATACCTTCATGTTCTCATATCGGACACGAGATACACACGATTGTATTGTGCCTTGTTCACTGTATTGTGGCTCATTATTTCTTACAGGATTGGAAGAAATATTGACTAGTGTATGACCACACCCAACCTAGGGATTGTGAAAAGCATAATCGTATACCTCACGTACGATTAAGCCAAACCTTATAGAAATATGATATTGTGAATTATGAATTATGGATTGTGGTCCACAACCGGTCACAAATTAGTTTAATATTTCAAATTTCACACTTGTATTGATTGTCGTGTTCATTGTCTTGTTCATATTGATTGTCTTGTTTATTGTTATTATACTTGTACTTCAGTTTCATATTCGAGCTTTGGTACCGTAGTTTCATATTCAGTTCTTATACTTTGGTTTCATATTGCAGTCCATATCGTATCATGTATTTCAGATTACCTTGTAGACTGTTTCTTGTCGGGGTTGTACTTTATTTTTTTCCTGGCAGGATACGTTGCAAGTAAGCTTGAGACTATATTGAGCTGGATATCATCATTGGAGTTGCAGGATCTAGTGCATTGCTTGGATTGTTTAGCATTTATTTTCTGGAGATTGTATTTGGATTTATCATTGTATATTTTACTTTACCGGATTTGTCTTCGGATGACTTGTACTAAAATGACTTGGTGGATTGTGGTGATATTTTATGGGACATTTATAGATGCTGTGGATGTTTACATTACATTGTAACTTGGAGTTTTTCTTAGTATTGCACAGCTTACTTCGTCATGTCCATCAACGAAGGCTGGGCGTGTCTAACTCTTGTCCGATTATTCGGGAGCGGGTCATGACACCTTCTTCTTCTTCGTGCATTTTAAGATTTTGAAGGTGTGAGAATGAAGAATGGTGAGGAGAGAGTTAGGTTGCAGATGTGTACGTTGAGAAATAAGAGAAAGAAAGGGAGTGAGTTAGGTTAGGGCTAGTAATAGTAAGGTGGGCCGGATTAATTGTTAAGCCATAGGACTTTACAGTAGAAAGAAAAAAAAAAGTGGGTGTTTGGGCTGTGGGCAGTGAAGGCTTGGGCTAGGGTCATTTTCCTCTTGTTATTATTATCATTATTATTATCCTTATTATTATTACTAATATTGTTATTGTTATTATTATTGTATTAAAATTTATATTCTTTGCAATATTTTTAGATATCAAAATATATGTTTACTCTAAAAATGTTATACCATGATTATTATTAAATTATTAATGTTTAAGTTAATATCTTAATATCTAGATTTTGTAAATATAGATTTTAGATAGCAAATATTTTCTAATATTTATCAATAAATAATTTGAAGTATGTTACAAATAATTGTTAGCATTTATTTTGACTAAAGCTAGAATATATGTTTACCAAACTATTTTCTTGTTAGCTAGTATATATTGGTAGTGACATAGATAGTTTATAACAGTTAGCTAGTATATATAGTGGAATTAGGTTGTTAGTAATATTGGCTAGATTGTTATTTTAGATTCTAAACTATTATTCCCCTATCCTATGTAGGGACATTAAGACATTAATTTACAAGGACAAGGTAAGTACTTCCATTACATTGACTCAATTACTTCATGTGGACTTGTATTTATGTTGGACACATTTTATACACGATTGATCATGTGTTTCTGGTTCTAGTACTTGTCATGATCTTAATCTTGTACTTGTATCTTGGGAAGGGAAAATACTTCGGTTATGTGGCAAAAGTCCAACTTAGGAATTTATGATGATAGCTTAATCACACACTTATGCACATGTGATTAAGCCGTACCATATACTTGCTCTTATTCATGATCTTTATCCAACCGGTCACATGTTTCGTATGTATTTCAAATCACGTGTCATGATCTTCTTGTTTCATGTTTCAGTAGATTATGCATCTCAGGTGATTCAGATTAGTCATGTTTCATTATTATATTTTTACTTGTGCGTATGTTGTATTTATTTCACTGTTGTGGATTGTACTTTGCTCCTTTCCCGACTGGATCATTGACATATTAGATCAGGACAATATGATGGCACAAGAGTGGATGATGACTCCTAAAAGATGCTAGAAGACCAGATGCAGATATTTTATGTATTAGATAGTTTTCATGAGACGGATGTATTATTATTTTCTTCTGGATTTAGTTACTGGATTGGTCTCCGGAGGTTGGACATGTATGATATACTAAAAAGATATAGTGATCTGTGATCATGTGAGTGTGTGTTGGATTATTTTTGTTTACTAGTTCTGTGATTGAGCTTAGGATTGATATCATGATATTGGAGTTTTTCTAAGATTAAATACAGCTTACTACATTGTGTCCACAACGTAGGCTGGGGCGTGTCCGACTCGAATCTAGAAATCTGGGAGCGGGTTGTGACATATTTTTAGTGGTGGCCCATACATGTTTTTGTCTCATCCTAATGGTACTTAGGCTTTAGAGTACTATCGAGAAACATGCTAGAATAAGGATGCACAATCACAGCTTAGGCCGATTATATAGGTATCTACTATCTGTGTTCCTGTTCTTCTCATAGATGGCTAAAAGTGATATTCCACGATTTTTGGAGGATTATCTTTTTCTATTAGTTTCTAAATTCTTTAGGGACTAGGCCAATTACCCTTTTAAGTTTTGCCTCCTCTAGCAAACCTCTCATCAATGACTAATTTTTTTCCAACCCTTCAAATTCTTTTGTTGGTTTTGCTAAACTACTTTAATTTGACTCTCTTTGAACCAATTCAAATATTCTATCATGGAACCCATAGACTATTAGTCTAACTTATCTCTTGAATTCCCAAAACTTTTTATTAGGAATTATTTTATCAAAATCATTCCGATATAGGTCAATATTCCCTAAGTAGTTCGCAGAGCCAAAATATTTCCATTGGTTTCTTTTACTCAACTTGAAACCATACTATTTATTAAAAAAATTGAATTTCTTTGTTAATTTTCTCAAATTCCAATTTGACTTTCCTTGACTATAAGGAATTATTTTTCAACATGATTCTATCATGGGTCAAGATTTTCCTAAAGATATTATTCAAGCCAACTTGAATCCTTACTCACTCTATCTTTAGCCAACTCAACTATCCGGTCAATATTGGATCGAATCAAAGTCTATAGGTTTTCTGAAAATTATCGAAAATAAGAACAAATACTTCCCTTTTTACACCTCAATCCTTTTCTTCTGGAAGTCGCTCATTTGCCGATACTAGAAGGATAGATATCTACATCTTCTTCTATTATGATTAACTTTGGACTTGTTTGAATTTTTATAAACTCTTTTGGAATTTCTATGGATAAAGTTAAGAAAATATTCGACGACCTACTATGACGTGGCAAATGCGCACTGCAGTTATTTATCCGGATTATGGAGACTGCGGGTTCACTGCAGCCAGTTGCGCCCTGGCGAGACATGGGTTCTAAGTCGAACTAATTTCGGATATTCATAGGTTCTCGGATATTATTGGGGCATGTCCTAAAAAGCATAATATTTTGATCTCTTGAATTGTTACGACAATATTGTATAAAGTTGATAGAATATTTTGTAATCGATCATTATTTGAGTCATGGAACCAGAGGTTCACTACAGCTAGATGCATACTGGCGGGGGATGAACTCTAGGTAAAGTGACTTCGGATATGTATGATTTCTGAATACTATCGAGACTATATCCATGTTATATACTATGTTTGGCCTCTTATCGCCATTTACAACTTTTTCGTAAATTATCTTAATTTTTTAAATTTTGTCCTTATTTAAAACCTTAGCGGTTGATCCCATTTTCAGAAATTATTTCTACTACCATAGGTTTCATGTAAAAGTTTCCACTTGATTTTTTTTGGAACTCATTAGGACTATCTTCTGACATTTATTTGCCCAATCTCTTTCATGGTTCAACTTTAATGTATTGCATGTATTTTGTTACATATTTTGATAGCTATCTATATATAAACCTTGTAGATATCTATGTATATTAGATAGTTGATATACAATTATATATATATATATGTGTGTGTGTGTGTGTGTGTGTGTGTGTGTGTGTGTGTGTGTATGTGTGTGTGTGTGTAGTTGATAGCTATATACGGGGGGAAACATAGATAGTTACCTAGATCTTTTTTAGGTATCCTTGAGAACTATCATTTCAGTAAAGTTAGTTATTTACGGGTGGAAATATAGTAGAAGAAGATTTTGGGTAAGCAAGATAGTTATAAGTCTTGAGGGAGTTATAGATCATAGAGCTTGTGATTTATTCGAGAGGAAGATGATAGAACCATTAGTGGTGTTTATTAGTGCCTATGCATCATACTCCAACAAATGAAAGAATGTAGCAATTTTGTAGAATGACCAATTTTATAAGCAAGGACATGAGTTACATAGAAAGATAGAGAAAGACATAAGTAGGGTTAGCAAAAAAATCTAGGATTTGATAAGGTTCTCCCGTAAAGTAAGTGAATTTGGAAATATACTTCAGGATACTATAGGAATATGAAGATCAAAGTAAAGGAACACAAAGGAATAATTTTGAGAAATTAGATGATTGTTATACATGAAAAGGACGGGTATAACGCATAGAAAGCTATTATAGAGTTGTATCAAAGTAGTAGTGGTAGAGAATGGAGACAAGAGCATTGGTAGGTAACTATGGAATGCCAACACTAAGCAAGTTAGCTGGATAATGGTTAAAGTAGACGTGCTATTGAGTTTTAAAATTTTGTTGGAAGATTGTCAAACGTTAATGATTAGTTGGTTTTTGGATTTGGAATTCTCAAAATTAATTATAGATTGATTCGACAAAAATTTTGAGGCTTTGCTAATTGACTGACAATTATGATTGTAGTCAGATTTGGAAGGTTGAAATTTGAAATAAATTGGTATTAGCAGATAAACTCCTTTTGATGGAAAGTTAAATTTAGTCGATTTTAGATGGATTCATTTTAGTTCAGGATAGAATTAGTTATAGTGCTTGGGGTAATTGCCTTAGTTCTCCGTGAATTTCTTTGGTGCTGTGAGTTTTAGCTAGTTTATCAAGTTTAGAAGATGGTTAAACATGAAGTATAATGAGATAATTATCTCGTAAGTTTTTTCCTGCATATTCTTTTTGTCGCCATTTGACCATTATTCACTTCTCCATGGACTACCATATTTCCATCCTATTTTGGTTGTGGCTATATTATTACACTCGTTATCGTGACTAAATTTGATTTTTGATCGTATCTAGACGACTCTTAAATCGTGCTTGTACGAATTTCGATCATAACTAGATTTCAATTCTATCCTTGATAATACAATACCTAATTGATTTTGATTTTTACTTGGTCATGCCTAGATGATTTTGGTTATACCTAAATAATTTTGATTTTATTTTGATCATATCTAAATTTTTAATACTTGATCATGCATATGACTTCAATTTTTACTCCCGAAATCTTTTGATCAAATCGTGCCTAAAATGATTTAATCATACTTCGAATCAATTCTAGAATTTGACTTTTTGCTCATTCTTAAGTTGATTTCTGATCAAGCCAAATTATATCATTTTCAAAATTCTTTTTTTGATTATTCTTAGTCTATCATTTATATACTGATCTTATTTTAGCACTTATGACCCTAGATAATCTTGATTCTACTAGTCGTACCTAAAATTTGATACATTGTTTAACCAGTTTTATTTATTTCAAATTTTCGTATTTGGTTATTCTTAATCGTGCTTATCTTGCTGTTTGAAATTTCGAGGACAAAATTTTTCTAAGGTGGGTATATTTGTAACCCATCTATTCTAAAGTAAATAAAATTTTTAGAATTTTCCAAATATTGTAATATTTTTTTAAAATATTTTATTCTAATTTATTAAATAATTTTAATTAACTATAATTATTTATTCTAATTGAGTTTATTTAAAGGATTTATTTATCTAATTATAATTGAATTGGTAAATACTAATTACTTTTGATTATTTGAAATATTATTTCTGGATTCATTATTTAGCTGGAACATTATTTTAAGTTTAATTAATTATATTGTTTCTAATATGGTAATGGCAGAATTATAATTATTTCTGATTGGACTAGTTATTTAAGAAATCCATTACTGAATACCTAGTCACATGACTTAGTGGAAACATTCTCGAATCACTAGACTAATCAGGATTAGTCTGGAATATTCTACGAATATTTCCTAAGCCCATGTGCCTAGAGATTCTAGGACTTTCCTAATAAGGCTATAAGTAGCCATTATTATTGATGATTATTTATCCCTAATCATTACACTTGTGGTCCTAATGACCGTGTCCCATCATGACATATCGTATCCCATCCACTAAATTTTAGTCTTACACTTACCCTGTGTCCTGACACAGACATTCCCATGTCCACCCCCTTTTTTGTGTCCTGAGTCCCCTGACGCAGGATTACATCCAGATCACCCATTTATCGTGTCACCCTGACACGATACTGCCACGGACTCATCCAACATCCAAAATCCAAAATCTAAAACCCCAGATCTATCCTAACCCTAATTTTTTTGTCGCATCTGGCCGTGTCCGCCCTACTGTGCCGTGTCCGTCTAGATCGAGCTGGAGTCTTCGACTCACTGCTGTCATATCCACCGATCTTTGGAGTTCGCCGCGAGAAGCCATTACTCGGGCCTCGAAGTCTGCCGCCTTCAGATCTGAGAACAGGGCTGCCCTTCTCGTTGGAGCTCCGCTAAGATTCGCTCGCCATTGCATCCTCAGCAGCCATAGAGGTCTCCTCGCCACAAGTCCCTGCTGCGCCCAGGCCATCGACTTTCGCCAGATCTCGGCATCGTCCGCCATGGACGTCTCGGTCCGCCGTAGAAGTCATTGTCTCGCCACTGACATTTGGAGACTGCCACCACCGTGACGTCGTTCTTCCCGTTCGACCAGATCTGTCCGAGTCCCCGCCAGATCTGCTCGAGGAGCCACCGCGCTGCCATGTCCGGTCTAAAGTTGCCGTAGTCCGCTCTGCTCTACCAGATCCAATCGAAGCTTGACAGATTCGCCGCCCAGCGGGCCAGATCCAATCACCTCGGTCGTTGGACCACCGCTATGAGGTTGCTTTCACCTCCGTGCCGTCGCCTCTGGCTGCCTTCCGGCCAGATCTGTACTACTACGACACTATATTGTTACTTTAGATTCTAACCTATTATTGTCCTATCCTAGGTGGAGACATTAAGACATTAATTTGCAAGGACAGGGAAAGTACTTCCATGACATTGACTCAATAACTTCATGTGGACTTGTATTCATATTGGACACATTTTATACACGATTGATCATGTGCCTCTGGTTCTGGTACTTATCATGATCTTGATCTTGTACTTGTATCTTGGGAAGGGGAAATACTATGGTTATGTGACCAAAGCCCAACTTAGGAATTTATGATGATAGCTTAATCGTACACCTGTGCACGTGTGATTAAGTTGTACCATATACTTGCTCTTTTTGTTTACCCAGTTGGTCACATATTTCGTATGTATTTTAAATCACGTTTCATGATCTTTTTGTTTCATATTTCAGTAGATTATGCATCTTAGGTGATTTAGGTTAGTCATGTTTCATTGCATCTTTACTTGTGCGTATTATATTTGTTTCACTGTTGTGGATTATACTTTGCTCCTTTCTTGACTGGTTCGTTGACATATTAGATCAGGACAAGAGGATGGTGCTAGATTGGATGACGACCCCTACAATATGGTAGAAGACCAGATACAGATAATTTATGTACAAATGGTTTCCATGAGACATATATATTATTATTTTCTTCTGGATTTAGTTTTCGAATTTGTCTCTAGAGGTTGGACATGTATGATGTGCTAAAAAGATATACTGATCTGTGATCGTGTGAGTGTGTGCTGAATTATTTTCGTTTACTAGTTCTGTGATTGAGCTTAGGATTGATATTATGATATTGGAGTTTTCCTGAGATTAAATACAGCTTACTACGTTGTGTCCACAACGTAGGCTGGAGCGTGTCCGTCTTGTATCCAGAAATCTGGGGGCTGGTCATGACAAGCTGGCATTTTTATGTATCCTAGTCCTATGTATTTTGGTACTAGGGTGTGACATATTTTTGTGGTGGCCCATATAGATTAGAGCATATCGTCCAAGTTACATTACTGCACTGAACGAGCCTATGCTAGGATGAAATCCGATAGGATTCTCAATCCACAACTTCCTTGACACTTTTTTATGGAATTTTTCTTTCGTTCTTGAACATCGTATTTTGTACTCTACTATTTTCCTTTTTTTCTTTTGTCGTTGCTTCTCGTCCCTTCTATTTGTAGTGACAAATAATCATGATTTATAGAATATATCAGTATTCATTAGTTAATTATGTAAATTAGTTTGCTTATTAAATTTATTTGCTTGATAGATATGAGGGGATTGAGGATGCCATATGCCATAGGTGTATAGTGGTATTGAATTTTTGTAATTTGTGGACAAAGATTATGAAAGTTTGTGGTAGCATGTGTTTGATAAGGTAGTGTGACCAAAGGTAGGTAGACATCCTTAAGACACAATGTGGTTCATTTGTAGTAAATTAATGATTGAAATAATTGATGGAGTTATTATGATTTTGCAAACTTAAGAGAGAGGAGATTCGATGCAATTTAAACCTTGAGATGATTTTTATAAGAAGTAATCGTGTGTTGATGGATTCTAAGGTATGTAGAAGTTGTGTTGAAAGTCAAATTAGAAAAGGGATTTTATATATTAAAGGTAAAGTGCTTAGATAGTGGTTAAGAAGGCAATCAAGTAAAAATAAAATTAAGATAATTTAGTGCTTTTGATTTCATGAATCTTCAGAATAATAATTATGATTATTGAATTAATCTTAAAAATAAAAAAGCATTTGAGGATAAAGATATGACTTAAGAAGAAAGTGTTTTAAAGATTTTATTTAAAATTTTGAATATATAGCGATTTGATTTATGAAATTTATAATTAGTGGATTTATTAAATTTTTGAATTTGAGGGATGAATCGTCAATTTAAATTTAGAGGATGGAAATTGAATCTAAATTTTGAAGGCTATGGTATTCTAAAATATTGAATCTTAGAATATGTATCGTCAAATAAATTTTTGGTTTAAAATTTTGAGGAGATTCTGATAAGAATGGACTTGTATTTCTAAGGAATATTGATGAATTATAATTTCGAGGATAAAATTTTCTAAGGTGGGTAAGTTGTAAGTCCTCTGAATTTTGGGATTTATTTTAATATTTAATAGGATTATTTATTACTAAATAATATTTCAATTTTAATTTTGGTTATAAATATCCTTTATCGTAGCTTTGATTTTAGAAGCACAATAATTGCCAATTTTTCAAAACAAATTTTATATGTATGCTCTAGACGAGTCCACTTCATTTAAGCATATCATTTCCCAATCAGACATGTCTCCTTGTACCTAGTTTTATCTTACAACTTTTGGGTTAAAAGGCTAATACTATCACATACCGTAATACCGATGTCTTTTTCGTTTGAAATTTGAGACCAAACTTTGACTCAAACCTTTTGACCCAATATATGGTTTTGAGCTACTTGAAAATTACTATACACAAGCCACTTGCATCCTACTCAATTGAGTTCTCATGTGCTACTTATACACAAAAGTCACAAAAGATGCATTATCGGGGTTTCAGCACTCAACTAGCCCAAACTAGCCACACCGACTTGATACCAACCCAACGAGAAGTAGTAGAGTCTAACCTAGGTTGCCTAAGCTTAGTTTGACCATTCTTAATTGATTTTTTTATTAATTTCATTCAGCCAACAAAAATTGAGAGCAAAGTAGGCGCATATTAAAACGGGGTTTCTAAATTAGGAATCACTCAATCTCTCTCAATATTCCCTCAATCAAATCTTTATTGTGAAGTGCAAACCATCCCATAAATCAATCAAATTATATATATTGTAGCCATATATTATTTCTCCTTCCTTTTTTGTCATAAATTATAGCCCATAGATATTTTTAGGGCTAGCCAAGAAGACCCCAACCCGAGAGCATCCCCTTGGCTGACGCACCATAGTTGCTGCAGCTGTGGCTTGTTTCTGTTGTTCACCTCCTTTCCTTACCTCCTATGTCCCTTTGGAAAGCTTTGTTGTAAATCCAAGACACCCCCTACCACCCCAAGGAGCTGCTTAGCCTTGCTCGGTCGTTCGAGACCCGAAACAACCCCAAACATCAGGCAAAATCCAGCAACAATGCTGAATCCACCCCTGCTGTTGAGAAACTTCGTGCCAACTTATCAAGAACACCCGACCTTGCCACCACATCTAAAACAATCCTAAGACATCTCTTTTCAAAACTATCAGGCTCCCAAGGAGCCTCGTTTGTTCATTTGGTTGGAAGAGGGCCAAACTTGGTATAAACTTTCAGCCGTAACAAAAATTCAGAACCAGCAGGTTGGTCAACTTCATACCTGTGTTTCATCACTTTTTATTGATCAAACCTCGAACCAACCAACCATAACTTATATCTCTTTGTGTCCCCTACCTTTCTCAAAGCCGTAGCTCGTGGATCAACTCCGTTTATACGTGACGATGAGTTACACAACAAGGTGTCCAAGCTGAACCTTGTTTGACGTAGCTGCTATTCACGCAACTTTGTGAAGCCCCATGCAGTCCCAAGACCCTTAGTAAGTACCCTAACACCCCCTTTTTAATCCCCCTCTCATGTTTCTAAATTGCTCTATAGGTTTTATACCGTTTTATTGTCGAATATTCGTAGTTATCGTCGTCGTAATACATTAAATCTTCCTAGATTGACATGTTAGGTATCGTGCATGAACTTGCCATAAACTTCTCGATGTATAAAAACATGAATACTCATGATCTAATCTCTGAATATACATTATATTTCTATAATATTTCAGAATATAAATTTATTATTTTTGCATGATTAGATTATTCCAATCAACTCAACAGTTGGCAACTTTATGCGACTATGTTAGCTAAGAACTATATATTCTTGTAGATAATATAAATAGAATATGTTTAAAATTATTTTTTATTCCAGAATTATTATATTACAATTTTATGGTTATAAATATGGTAGTTTAAGGGTTTAGCATGTTACCTATAAAGTATATAACTAAGTAACTTGATTCTAGACTAGGCAAGTTATATGAAGACCTAGTTTAGAACATAGATGGTATTAATGTGGTTGGTGTGCAACGTATGTTAGTGCCATAATTGATTAGTAGTTATTATTGTGTTCTTGGAGTTTGTGGCGGTTTGACGGGGATTATGGAAGCAGAAACTTTGTACGATCACTTGGTAGATACAGGCAAGTATACCTTGCCTTCTTTACAATATATTTACATGAGTAGATTTATTCCTCTTTTGTTATATGTCTTCATCTAGTTTACTTTTCTTGATTTATTGATATGTGTTGCCTCTCATATTATGCATACTGTTAAATAGGCATATATATTTTGTATCTTGCTATGTCCTCTGAGGACCTGGTGATCTCTCCAGGTTTTGCTAAGCTACTAGAATAAAAGGGTTTTTGGTTTTTATTTCTCCAAGATTTCAAGAATATATTTGGTTGATATCTTCATTATATTCATCTGGCATTATATTTATTTCCATTACTTTATTCTGCTGATATTACCTAGTTTTACAATCTTTATTCTTTGTCATGAGCTTGTTCAGATAATTATAATAGAGTCTGGTCCACTTTATTATATGTTCTCTATCCTTTTTGCTTATAGGATCCTGTGTGTTAATGTCTAACCAACATTAGTGCACTTGGTCTTATGTGAGATTTACTTTATGTTGATTGAGATATAAAATTATTATAGTAATATAGAGTTATAACTAACTGACGTAGACAGCTTATACATATTCGAGCTGGACTTTAGTTCACTTGATACATAGCTGGCATGTTTACGTATCTTAGTTCTATATATTTTGGGACTGGAGTGTGACAAAAGTTTCGTCATCGTACTTTAAATAATTGTGGACATCCATATATGTCTCCGTATAAGGCTTTAGTTGTAATTAGGAATTAATCCCTTTGCATACAGATGGAATGTCACAATATCTTTTTATGATATTTAATATTATGACATATCACGCAAGGACACCTGATTTTGTGGATATCCATGCATTGGGGGAACACCTTGGTGAACTAGAGGAATGTATCAACCCCTTGCATGAATTCTTCTCTCACACTGTATATGTCCTTAGGACGATGGTTGTACATCTATAAACGATTCACAAGTTGTAATTTGTATCCATTTTTAGATCATATTTCTGCAAAGATAGATACATATTGTTTAGTACGGACAATCATAAATATTCATCAACATATAGTTATTTAAGTATCAAGTAGGTATCGGTATTGAATGATATTATTATTCCAACACACACGTAATGTAGTGCCATGCTTCGTGAAGTCATTTATAGACAGAGAAATCGGTTTGGTGGCTCGAGAGGATTCCTTCACGAAGAGCTCCCTTGTTGGAATAAAGAAGATTAATCTAGTTGAGTGGAAAATAATCACTTTATGATTCTTTCTTGCCTAATAAAGAATCCATAAGATTGAATGCATACTTGTTGCTAAGAATAAGTTTGTAAGAATATTAATACAAAGGCCCTTTATGCTTTAATAAGAGAATTTGTATGCTTGCGTAATAGAAGAAGCCATTCTAAGCTAGTTCATGACAGATAAGAAGATTGTATGCTAAAGTCAGACTGTTGTTTCATTTTTGAAAGAACCATTGCCATGCTTAATAAGAAGAGAAAAAGAATATTTACATGTCCCTAAATCATATGCTATCCAAGAGTAGAATTCCATGCTTAAGGATACGGAACTGTTGCTATGCTTGCGTAAGTAAGACTTATTACATGTTTACTTTATCGTATGTTGTGAAGATAAAACTGTATGGAAGCACTTGTGTTGTTAAAAGAGATAATACGGCATGACCGGGATGTTTGCTTATCAATAAACGTTTTCCATCGATAAGAGATAATAGAGAAAAGAAGAGATATTGGGTCTGTAAATGGAAAGAAAAAATAGAAGGAAATGTTTGCTTATCGATAAACTGTTTACACCGTAAGGCTTTATCAGATAGAAGTTTATTCAGGCATTAGTCTAGACAACTGCTAGAAGTACTCTTGGCCGATTTTGGGGCACCGAAATTACTCATCCTAGGAGGGAACATGACACCCTGAGGCTAGAAATTCTTGCAATCAAGAGATGTCTGTCTATTAGTGATATAGGCTTTTACGTCCTAATTGATAACATAGGGAATAACCCATAGACCATTATGTAGATAGATGCCGATTAATGAAGAGTTTAACCATGCGTTACAGTTGCTAGTATGTATGTAAATATATCAGTAAAGAGCTGAACCCTGCAACAACTGCTAGTATGAGTGTATACTAGTGAATAGATGAACTGTGAGCCACAGCTGCTGGTATTTGTGTAGAGATAAACCTTGAGTCACCACTGCTAATCATGGGAAGTCACTCATGAGCCATCATGTAGTTAGGTCGCATGCTAGGTCATCCTTCTTGCAAGCTTAACAGTTTGATGCAGAGACGTACTAGAAACTTATTATTTATATGCAAAATTTTCTAATCCATGTCTAATGTAGGGATGGACTATCAACCGTAGTAAGAATCACTAAATAAGTGATATCCTCTAATGATTATATTTTTTTATCATGAACATCTCCAAAGGATAAATCTTATTTACATGAAATGTTGTTGTCCCAATTATAGATAAAGAACCTGGTTGCCTAAATGCTACTATTCATTTATTAGAAGAAATAATACTAAATGACATGTTGTTGCTAATGCCCCTAATGAAATGAATATGGCTCATGAAATATGTTGCACATGTCTTAATAGGAAGGATAGTTATCGTACATGAACATTATCCCTTCTATTGGCGTGAATGAAAGAAATGAAATGTGACTTTTGATTATATTTTCAAAAGAAGTAATATGACTCTCATCTAATATAGCATGAAGTGAACGTAGGTAAAAGATAGCAAGATCACCAATAAAAGCAATTTTTTCTCATATGAATACTTAATGATTGTTTCAGAGAGTACATCATTTGTCTTTCACCAGTGCAGCAATATACTGATCCTCCACCAGTTTGTCCGCAGGTGCTACATGTTCTGGTAGATATTTCAAAGTGATTGTACTTGCTCATCCTCGGAAGTCAGAAAATCAAAAGAGGGTACATAGGATATTTTCTGTATAAAAGGATGTAATGTATGGAACGATATCATTGTAATTGTGTATAGTTCAAGAGAGAGGTAAGCCAAATTGGCATGTATCATTTGGCTATCGAAAACCTTGTAATCGTTCAAAGATATCAATAAAAGAGATTGTGTTTTTTGTATCATTGTGTTCATTTGGTTTTCTATAATATTGTTCACTACTTTTAACTATATATAATTTATTTTGTTGTTGTGCAATACAACTTAGGCTTGTATGGCATCACGCCCAGTGGTGACTTTATGTTCCACTGGAATCGGGACATGACACATAAATCATTATTTGACTCGATATCGGTATCAATTATTAAACCTCCCAACACTTTATACCCATGCAATAGGGCGCTCAAAATATCAACCCAACTTTATTTCTTTCTTGCTTACACTAATTATGACACTTGTAATTCTGCTCATATGTACTATTTGTCACTCTTGGTTCTTAGTATATGTTTTTTTTTTGCATGGTTTCTGTATATGATATCTGATATATGTATCATATGCACCTATATCCTGTATTTGCACCTGGTCATGGCATGGAACAGTATTTTGTGACGGAGTAGTGAGCCATCCCTTGTCTGGTTATAGGTGTGGTCCACTGCTTCGATGATGGAATACTGGACCGTACATGATCCAGATTATTTATTTTGTTTTATTTGCTTATGATCATGTGGCATGGCATTTATACTTGACTTGGATTAGACATTGGATTAGGTTTAGTGTCTTGACCCGCTCTCGCTTTTCGGGATATGAGTACATAGCTAAGTCTAGCCTACGCCGCTGCATCGACGATAGTACGCTGTCTAGATCTCAATATCAAATACAACAAAATCATATCTATTTGCTCATTCACAATAACTATTTTATTTATAAATTTAATAATACATTAAAAATAATATTTGGGAACAAATTTGCTACATATTTAAATGCAAGAAGTATCTAATCTATCTAGAATCTAAGCTCGTCCTCCAATATCTATATTTCCCCCGTATAGTCCATAGTGCAAAAGTAGAAAGCATGCCAAGTCACCTGCAACGATCCAATCAAGAAAGGAGCGAAGTACAACCCTATTGCAATAATGTAACTTAATACAAAATAAGCTAGACAAGTAGAGATACAATAGAGAATAAAAGAAACATTGAACTAGAAACAATAAACATGTACAAGAAAAAACTAGAAAGAACATGTAAGACAACTAGTAATGAACATGTACAAGTAAAATCAACAGTGCGTTTGAAATACTTTTCGACATATGAACGGCTTGGGTTAATACGGCACATCATAGATGTTTATCCACAATAAAAAGGTACGACTAACTCATACGTGAGATGTATTACTTAGCTATCCGCAATAACAATCATTGGGCTTTTTCACATATCTACTGGCATTTTCTCTCCCGACTCACTAAACAATCAATAAACGAGCAATGATGCAATAAGTCCTATCGTATCATAATCGTGCCTCAACTAGATACTCAATGAAACACAATAAAAGATAGTATTAATATAATAAGCACATGTGTATTTATCTCAAGTTAAGTTACAGTTGACATGTGTGACACAATCTCGATTTGGTTGAAAGTTGTTGTAATTATGGCTAACCGCTACTAATTTGATAAATTATCGACCGTCTATGGGTTCTACAAATTAAACAAAATAATAAACTATTTTATTATATCCTAGAAAATTAGTACACTATAGATCAATGTGTCAGCTTTCCAAAACATCAAACAATTCACAAAACGGAGTTCATGATCTCTCAGAATCTCGAAAATAGTACGACATGTCAATTTTTTGGACAACTCGTACTCAAATAATTTTCCAGAAATTTGTGCTCATAATTACAAAAAATAATTTATAGATTTGGAAAGCTAACCTTGATACGGTTCTAAAAAAAACTTGAGGTAAAAACGAGTCCGAAGTTGGTCGCAAAGGCTTCACGAAGTTGTTATAGCTTCAAAAAAACGAGGGTGAATTTATGACGAATTTTGGGCTAGTTTGGACAAAAAAGAGAGAATTTTGAGAAAAAAAAAGATGAGAGATGTTCATATATATATATATATATATATATATATATATATATATATATATATATATATATATATATATATATATATATAATGGGTAGCAATCACCTAATTAGGATTAGAGAATTAGGTTGGAAGAATTTTGGCCTTGGAAGAAAATAAGGAAAAGTCTCTCTTATATATAGGTGGGAGGAATCCTAAATAGGGAAGGATTAGAAATCCTATGGATAAACCTTTCCATAAGTTCAAATCAAATCAATCTCAAAACTATATTGATCAAATCTCAATACATAGTTGGTCATAATAATAATTTAAAATAATATCCAATATTATCAAATAAAATTTAAAGTCTATTTGCATAAATCCAAATCTTACAAAATAATTTAGCAAATTTTTTTATTTGTCAAAGATAATAATCATTAATTTCAAACTAAATTGATCAAATCTAATAATTAATCACAATAATAATTCAAAGTAATATTTAATTGTCAAATATTTAAAACATATTTTATAAACTCAAATATTAAAATAATTTGGCAAATTTTTTGTCATTTAAAAATTTTTGTAGTTGCCTTTTATAGAAATTCAAAAAAAATGTTTCTAACAAAGTACTTAAAATAAAATAAATAAAATTTTGAAAAAATTCGAGAACATGGGTTACAAATTTACCCACCTTAAAAAAATCTTCCTCGAAATTTAAAATGGTATGACTAGGCACGACTAGGAATATAATAAAAAATAATACGATTAATGATTAAAGTCAGTCAGGCATAATTATGAATAGAGTTGATACCTAAGATAATATGTAATTAAAATAGTCTAGTTGCGATCAAAATCGTTTAAGAATGATCAAATTGAAATCGTTTCGGCACGATCCGTAACCCAAATCATTTAGACACGATCATAGATTCAAAATTTAAGTATAATTATGAATCTAGTGGAATAGAATTAAAATATAGTAATTGGTTCTAAATGATTACTAGGAAGAACTAAATGACAAATTTTGAATAGAAAAGATAGGAAAGAATGAACTACCAATTTATTATGAATATGATAATAAGAAATAGGATATTAAGTCTAGTGGTAGATTTTCAAATGATTATTAGGAGGAACAATGATTCTAGAATAGAAAAGGTAAGAAAGAAAGAAACATGGTATATTGAGAAGATGTATAAAATCAAATTTGCGGATCATAAAAAATCAATAGTCATGCGCCAATAAAAGATATAGCCTCTATAGTATTCGAAAACCGTATGCATATCTAAAGTTGTTTCACCGAGAATCCATGCCTCGCCAGTGTACATCTGGCTACAGTAAACCCTTAGTTTCATGACCCTAATAAGGATACGGTATCGAATACCCTTACCTAAAATTATTTCAACTTAGGGTCATGCCTTGCTAGTGCGCTGCTGACTGGAGTGAACCTACAGTCTCCATAATTCAAATAAATGGTGATAGTGCGCATCTGCCTTGCCATTATAAGTTATTGAATATTCTTTCAAACTATGTCCATAAGAATTTTCAAAGGAGCTTCTAAAAATTCAAACAAGTCGATCATGGTAGAAAAAGTGTAAGTATCTGTCCTTGAAGTAAAAATTTCAATTTTGAAAGACAAAAAATCGATTAGGAATCAATTTTGAAAATCAAGCAATCAAAAAATGAATGAAGATGACTTGGAATTAATATATGGATAATTGAATCAGGTTAGGCTCAAAACTCAATAGATGGAAATAGAATATTGACGCTTAAAAATTTACTTATGGCCAATGGAAAATAAATAAGCAATATGGACCTTACAATATGACGATGTTTAGAGAAGGCAAAAAATAAAATTGCACAAATAACCAAGATTAGGAATTGAATCTTAGGAAGTCCTAATTTGCCACACGAATAGTCTATCCACCGTTGATTATACCATCGTATTAAAATAAAATAGTATATCCTTCTATAAAATTCCTAAAATATCTAATAGGTTTATAATTCAATAAATCTCTACCTAAATCACATGGCCTATGTAGCAACCTTAACTACTTAACTGTACTTAAATTAAATACGAACTTTCCTATGGTATACCTAGTCCTAGCCATTCTCCTAAAATCAAATCAATCCTAATTGCGAATGAGCACATCCTAGTCGCATGTCTGCATACTACCAAAATATATCATATTGGCGACGAAATTAGCGACTCTGGATAAATACGTCGCTATTTTTTGTGTCTTTAGCGACGTATCATAGTGCCGTCGCTGAACGTCACTATTAGCGACGTTTAGCGACTATTAACGACTAGCATTATGGTTTGGAAAGAAGATGTGGTGGTTTAGTCACAGAACGTCGCTAATTTGTTTTATTCAGCGACGTTTTACGATGCCTACTCCAGCACGTCGTTGGTTTGTTAGTGAACAGCGACATTTAGCGACATCTTCCTTTGACGTCGCTAAAATGTTTTATATAGGATTTGCAGGCCCGATCGATTTTATTTTTTTTCACCCAAAATTTTATTCTTCCGGTCGAGAGCCCCAAATCTTTCTCCCTTTTCCCATCTCGTCTCCAGCGACCCCCTCACCCCGGCGACCCCCTCCCCTCCGACGACCCCTCCCCCCGGCGATCCCTCCTTCCGGCGACACCCCTCCCCTTCGTTCCCTACCGTGGTGACCCCCTCGCCCGCTGGTGTCCTCGTCGTCGCTCTTCCACCGTCGACCCCCTCGTTCTCTGCTCCGACGACCCCGACCCAACCCCGTACAGGTATACCTAACCCTAACTGATACGATACGATACAGACACACTGACACACATACTGACACAATACTTGCACACAGAACCCCCTGCTACAGACTTGGGTTTTAAGAGTTCATAGTTTTCTGAGATTGTGTGTGTATGTGTGTATGTGTGTGTGTATATATATATATATATATATATATATATATATATATATATATATATATATATATATATATATATATATATATATATATATATATATATATATATATATGTTTAATATAAGTATTTATAGATATATGAGGTTATGTGAGTTTGTATATATATAATATCTGATAAATATATATATGATGTATGTTTATGAGAGTATTGCCATGTGGGGTTGTATATGAGGGTTGCCAGGTTCTTGCTATCTGTAAGTTTTTCTGAGATGGAAGTGAAGTTCTGTTCAGATTAGGTAGGTTATATTATAGGTTATAAGTTATTCATGGGTTACCAGTTATGTATATGTTATATATATATTTATATATATATATATATATATATATATATATATATATATATATATATATATATATATATATATATATATATATATATATATATATATATGCGTGGGATTAATTGAGTTAGATGCAGCTCAGTTTTCAGAGTTACATATATGGGTTAAAGGCTGTATAGTTTGGGGTTCAGTTTTGCTGAGATTTACATATATATATATATATATATATATATATATATATATATATATATATATATATATATATATATATATATATATATGTGTGTGTGTGAGTATAGATGTAGGTTGTGCCAGTACCTAGAGTGTATAGAGTATCCTAGTACCCAGAGTGTATAGAGTATCCTAAGAAGTGTATAGAGTATCCTAGTACCTAGAGTGTATAGTGTATCCTAGTACCTATAGAGTATCCTCTAGAGTGTATAGAGTATCCTTGTATCTAGAGTGTATAAAGTATCCTAAGATATTGGGGATTACCTACTCTGAGAACCTTGCTAAGAAGTATCCTAGTACCTACAGTGTATAGAGTATCCTAGAAGTGTAGGTATGATTGGTACACTGTTTTGAGCCCTTCTATAGAAATTAAATTTACTTATACCAAGCCTTTTGGGCCTATCAGATCTAAAGATTTTTTCGAAAATCTAGTATAACGTTGATTGCCTCAAAAGGCTTGCATAAGTAAGAGTGTATAGAGTGAGTATACTAGTAGTATATCGTAGCCCTAGAGTGTATAGAGTGAGCTTCCCTGCTTCCTTTCTTCTCATTCGGGTCATTGAGCCGACTATTCCGCATCATAGGATATCTACCTCAACCTCACCCTAGAGAAGTATGGAAATATTAATATTAACCAAGGTTCACAGTATCAGTTTTGGTATCGGTATCGTTATTGGTATCATTTACGGTTGATATCATGAATCTCATAGCTTCCGCTAGCAGAGCACAATGTAGAGCCAAACATGATGCAGAGCTTCATATTCAAAATATTAGAAGTAAAAAGTTTTCGATTGATGATAGGACGAGAAAGGATTCTGACTCGTCCCACCACCAATCAAAAACTTTTTTACTTCTATTATTTTGAATGTGAAGTTCGGCTTCACATTTGGCTTTACATTGTGTTATGCTAGCGGAAGCCATGAGATTCAGGATATCAACCGTAAATGATACCGAAACCGATTTTGATACCGATACCGATACTGTGAACCTTGGTTAACATTAATATTTCCACACTTCTCTAGGCTGAGGTGGAGAAAGATATCATATGATGTTGAATAGGATGCTGAGAGAGTCGAATGAGAAGCAGGAAAGTTGAGGGGGTCGGAGAGGGGGGTCAGAGAGGGGGCCTTCTTGTTGAACATGTGACGACACTCATTTGATACTCATGTGTCTATATGCATTAATTTGGAATATACTCGAATAATGTGCATCTATCTTTACAGAATTATTGTCAAATGGATATGAATTACTATCTGCGGCATCGTTCGTGGATGTATAATCATCATCCTGATGACATGTACAGTGTGTGGGATGAATTTATACATGGGGTAGAGCAATTCCTACAATTTGCCAAGGTGTTCCCTCAATACATGGACCGTACCAAAATTAAGTATCCATGACCCCTGACCCGAGGATGTCGCTTGAGAGAGGTAGTGGCACCTCCGGCTGTTGAGAAGGTAGTGACACCTCTTGCTGCTGAGGAGGTAGTGCTTCCTCCTGCTACTGAGTCTGTAGTGGTACCTACTGCAGAGATGACGGTCAAGGAAGAACTTCCTCCTGCTATTAAGGAGGAAGTAATTCCTAAAGCCGAGATTGCTGTGAAGGAGGAGGTGACACCAGAGGGCAGTTGCACCGGGAGTTTCAATCATACATCTCCTCTGGATATTGATCTAGCTAGCGTGGATCCTACTTATGCGCAGTGGCTGAAGAGGAAGATCTCTCTGCACTTGCGTAGAGGACAGTAGACTTATTTCTGGGTTAGACTTGGCTTTGTTTCTGGATATTGATTTTTGACCGGCTTTGTTTCCGGTAGACTTATTTCTGGGTTAGACTTGGATGTTTCTGGATGTTATTATCTAGACTTGGATGTTTATTTTACTTTCTGGATGTTTATAGAGTTTATTATCTAGACTTGGTTATTATCTAGAAATTCAACGGAGGGTTGCTCCGGGTCTATTTTTATAAACTGTGATATGTTAAATGCATATTTATTATCTACAAATTCAACGAAGAGTTGCTCCGGGTCTATCTTTATAACCTGTGATATATTAAATGCATGATTATTATCTTGTAGATATCTATTTCTATCAGGTTTGGCAGGACGCAGAGGATCGTACCCCCGTGGCAGTAGAGAAGTATCTCGAGGAGGTGGAGGTTCCACCGGTGGACGGAGTGGTACTCCGTTAGTGGATGATGGTGTCGGTCCCTTGTCTCATAGTACTCCAGTATACCAGCTACTCGGATCTCCGTCTGCGTCGACGGTACGTGGCATCCCTCCTGGGACGGACAGTTCCAGGCCTGATCCTAGCCCGGCCATCCAGCTGCATTCCTCCTGCTAACGGCACGATAGAGATGGATGAGCGGGTAGAGGAGTTCGTACCTACGCCGTATACATATGATCCGAGCGATCCCCCATGCGCCCCTCTGGACGAGATGAGGATAGAGATTTGGTCTGACGAGCCTACAAAGTGAGTTAATTAGTTAACATTTATTCATACTTATATCTATATGTTAATGAATTTAATTATCGTTGTGTAGATATCGTCCCCCGTCAGTTCAGAGGGCATTGGGGCTATTTCTGAGGTCCAACTACGGCGGGCCTTGGATCAACTACTCGGATGCCTTGGACGAGAGGAAGGCATTCTGGTTTGTCCACTTCAAGGTAACTAAAGTATATTGCTTTTAGTATAAATCATCTTTTATGCATATTATATAGCTAACTAATTTATTTTCTGTAGAAAACATATTTTTATCTACCACACTGGGCTGAGACGATTGAAGCAATTTTCTGCCGTTGCCGCCAAGTTGACCCGGGATGCGATTGATGACCAGAAGGCTCGAGACCGTTCCGGAAAAGGGGTCCAAGGTTGGATCAGCCCGAGCAGTGGACTGCCATGAAGGCTAGATTCGACGCTCCTAGGTACAAGGAACGGTCGGAGAGGCGAAGTTGGCTAGGACGAAGGCAGGGAAGTGGTGTGGTGGCTCGATTCCTTTGACAAAATATTTTTGCCGCCAGATACGTATTTTACTGTAATATATTATTTTAATGAAAGTAGTAATAAAATGTTTAATTTCAATGACAAACATTTTATTATAACAGGTAAAGAAGGGTACGAACCCCAACATGGTGACGGTCTTCCTGGCTACCCATCGGAAGGACGGAAAGCTCATCGATGATCGGGCCACGCAGAGCTATGTAAGTATTACTTTACATGTCACTAACTTTATTATAACTTAAGAAATATACAAATATATCCATAAACGTGGAACAACTAGGTTGGTAATAAATATTATGCTTATCGAGATGCATACTTTTCTAGGATGAGTATCTTAGTGTAGCTCCCCTTCCCGAAAATTTTAAAATATTTTATTTATTATTTAATTGATTTAAATGGGGATTTTTTAGAATTTATAAATAATTATTTATTTAATTATTACGGTAGATGATTTTAGTCATGGTTAAGAATTTGAGTACAAGATGACTAGAAATCATGGCACGGATAGTGCAGTGGCATGCTTTGACTAGTGTATTAGCCCTGATAGGGAAAGCCGAGCCATAGTGATATCCTAACTAGGAAAACCAGGCCAAGTTGTGATATGACCATTATAAATAGTTTAATTATTCATTATTAATATTATTTGACGATTAAGTGACCCGGTTGTACCAAACTGGTCCGGACTTGACTCGAACCAAACCTGGGTCCATGTAATGTTGTAGAGCGACCCAAAGACGTCCGTGTCAATAAAATTTTATGTGTGTATGCCATATTTTGCCTTAGCGCTCTACTAAATATATTTTATAAATAATTGTTATATATATGGTAAAGACATCAATATTATTTGATATAAGTGATAATTGTTAAAAAATAGGCTAAATACCTTCCTAGTTACCCTTATGCATGTTGGGATATTTAGACTACATATTTTGGGCGTACACTTATTATAGATTTTCTTTATCAGGTATCATTGTTATTGTTATTTATATTATTATTAGTTTTATAATAATAAAAATATATCATTTAATATTCTAAATTATTTATGAAATAAATATTATTGTATGTATAAGATTTAGCATAATCCCAGCACTATGAGAATATATTCCAAACTATTTATTTTTGGACTATTGGAGTATTTATACATATATAGTAAATATATGTATATATATATGTATCATATATATATATATATATATATATATATATATATATATATATATTTATATTTATATTTATATTTATATTTATATTTATATATTTATATATATAACTAATAATAATAATAAAGAATAGTAGAACCCAGCAGCAAGCAACTAATCCCTGGAACCCGAACCCACTCCCCAGCCGAGCGGACGGGCGGACCCTGTTTCGTCAAACCGAACGTATATATATATATACGGCTGTGTCAGAAACCCGGAGAGAAACCTTAGAAAAACCCCACGCCATCGAAGCCCAGAGCATCCTCGACCTCACCCAGTACCAGGCGACCACCTCTGACCGCCTGCGCGCAGTCACCGACCTCCGCACCGCCGCGAGGGAACCAAAATCCGACTGTCCACGGAGTAAACTCTGTTTCGTCGACCACAAGGTACCCCTTTTTTCTCATCTTTGTAGTTCCTTCACACATGATCGTTTATGGCTCTACAAATTTATATATGAAGCCTATATGAACCACTACAAACCCTTTTAAAAAGAATCTCGTAAAACCCAGTGGATTGCTCGAAAGATCGAAGCAAAGTTGCCCAAAAATTGTTAGAAAAACAAAGTATAGGCTATCCAAAACCCCAACTTGGAAGCCAATTTTTGTACTATATATTAAGGTTTTTAGAAAACTAATTCAAGGCAGTTGTAGACAACATATACAGGATTGAAACCCCTTTTGTAGTTCCTAATTTTTATCAATTCTTTGCAAAGTTATTCAATATTAAAATTAGAGAAAAATTGTTGTTAAAAATATTAAAATTCTAGAAAATTCCTTCGTTACGACGTGCGTTCCGTCAATCCGGACGACGTGGTCGCGAATCGAAAGCATCGAAAGGTGCGTATCGGCTTCGTGGACGTGTGGGCTTTGACGGAATTTAAATTGGTTGCGTGTGCGCGACGAATTTGATGCGTATTCGTCAAAATTCACCGTATCGGCCTCTGTGCAAATTTCCCAATTACTTTGTACATGTTCGTCAGATCGAGACGAAACTTGCGCCAACTGGATCGTATCATTTTTTTGGTCCTGTATGCCAAGCTTGGTCCGATTCTGAGACAGTTGATCTGATCGCCGTTTTGTGGGCCCCACGGTCCGACTCAACGGGCAATTTTGTGAACGGTCCGTCGGAATCCAGCTTTGGACATACGGTTTGGTTCGTATCAAAAAACCATACTTGTAGACATATAGTTTGACGACTTTAGAGACCATAGACTTTGGCACGCTTTTCGGTGCAAAGCGGGTCCAACGACGGACACCATTTTGACCCAAAATTACCATTTTACTCCTGTGTCCATAATTGGACTTAAGGACAGGCAATTCTAGCTAATTTGACTATTCTGAGAATATTGGTAATATTTATTTCAGCATTCGGAGACTTCTGCATGTGTTGACTATTGTGGCTCATTGAGTGGTATAGTATTATCGGTTTCACCAGCACAGGACCTCAGGCGAGTACATCTTTGATAGTTTTTGTATTTGATTATCTCTATACTTCTTATATTTAATAATATTTTACATTGATATTCTATTAGTTCTTGACACGCTTCTCACACGAGATAGTTGTTATGGATTCTTGCATGTTGTTCGTGACCAATTTATTATCGTGTTCGTGACCTGTTTGGATCCATGAGTACTGGTCGGGCGGAGAGGTACATTAGTAGAAATATAAACATACCCAAAAATATCCCATGATGTCTATTCATGAATAATAGCAGCTGCACACGACACGTGCAGGGTGCCAGATTTACTCCTTAGTCGTTTACCTATCGAAAGTGTATTTCAAATCACTTGTTAGATATAGTCTTGTTACATTATAGTTTTTTTGTCATTGCTTGTCTTGTGTACCATATCTCCCTGCTTTTACTCGCATGATTCCTACCATGATTCCATGTTTATCCCTTATCATGTATCTCAGTATTATTACAGATTTATGGATTTCGTCATTTATTGATTCTGTTGTAAGATTGTACTCGTTCCATTCCTGACTAAAAACCAACATTTTTCAGGTTAGCTGTGGCTTCACTCAGCCTTGGGAGATACGGGTGTACTTGTGTTACCCCCAGTTTTTGCAAACATGGGTATTTTGGTAATTTTCCACTTTAAAAATTATTTTGGAATTATTTAATTATTATTTGTATTATTTTGGGGTTATTTGAATCGGGTTCGAATTTCAACTCATTCCGACTTGTTTTGACTTGTTTCGGGGACCCGGGGTATTTTGACCTTAGCGGGCCCACACACTAGCTAGCCATGGCCCACAATATTACCATCAAAAGTTAGAGGGATTTATCATGACTCTATGGATTAGGTTAGAGCTAATTAGAACACTAGATTTACATTTTTAACCCTCAAACCCTAAGCAACCTTGTGTAGGACTAATGGAACAATTAGAGGGGCAAACTTGTAAATACCAAAAGGGGTTCCTTGGAGTGCTTGGCCGGCCACATCATGTGGGGATGGGGAGGAGAGAGAAACCACTTCCCATTCATTCTCATCCACTTTTTCTTCTTCTTCTCCAAAGGCTCCATCCACTTTTGAAGCTCACCATTGATTTCTTCTCCAAACTTGGTAATTTCTTCTCCAAATCTACTTCTCTTCTCATGTAGATTGGTTAGGAATCCATTAGGAATGATTCCCATGGTGGTGTCCCCATTAGAGACCATTTTTGTGTCCTTTAGATATTTCTAGGGGTGTCCACATGTAGGATTGTGTCCCAATAGGAAAAACCCTCTTTTGGACACATGGATATTGTTTTAATATTGTTTTTGGGTTGTTCTCATTAATATTCCAGATTTTGATATGTTTTAGAATGAGTTTTTCCATGTATCTATAGGTATCATATTCATTCCTATATGTATTTATATATATATATATATATAGTTATATATATATCATTCTATATATATATATATATATATATTTTTTTATATATATATATATATATATATATATATATATATATATATATATGGTGAATATTATGTGGTTGTGTGTTGTTTTTGTGCTTGGGCATAGGGACAGCAAGTTTCGGCCAGGAAGAGGCCATGGGTGTGGGTATATATATATGGTTTCATATCTAGTAATCTATATATGTATATATATATATATATATATATATATATATATATATATATATATATATATATATATATATATATATATATATATATATAGTGGCATATATATATGGTTTATATGAAGGATGTATATATGGTTGTGGTGTGGCTTTGTATTGGTTGGGGGAGGAACCTCACAGGTTCGGCCAAGCTAGGAGAGGGGAGCTTGAGTGTTTGTGTGTGTGTGATAGTGTGATGGTGGTGTTTATGGATTTGTTAGAGAAGGGAATATGTTGGGAGTTTGGTTGAGAGATGATTGTGGTGTGAGAGTGAAGTAGAGGGAGGAGAGAACCCAAATCTGTCCACAAATTCCAGCCCATGTTTCACCCTTGTAGCAGCCCATATATGTCCATAAAACCACCACAAATCAGCCCCTACATAGCCCACAATTCAGTCCTAACCAAGCCACATTGTGGCTGTCCCTAACAGCCCTTGTACACCCCCAAATGGCATCTCCTAAGGCCCCTAACCACTGTCCCAAACCTGTCCCTTATTGCTGTCCAAGCGGTCCTCAAAAACAGCCCATGGCTGTCCAATATTGCCACAAATCAGTCCACACTTTCACCAAATCAGTCCACTCAAAGTAGTCCCCCATTTTCTTCATTTCACCCTACCAAACCACTTCAAATTTAGTCCCAAACTTAACTCCAAACAAGTCTAGTTTCTTCCCACCTTTGATTGTCCTAATGCCTTCAAACATGGTCCTATTAGTTCCCCAAAATCAGTCCAACAAATGCTTGTGTGTGTGAGTGTGTTTTGTGAGTTTGTGTGTGTGTGTGAGAGCCTACTAGTGAGTGATACTAGTATCCCATAGTTAGCCTATGTGCAAACTAGTAGGAAACCTATAGGGGAGACTTATAGAGTGTGGTATCATGTGAGAATGAGTGGTGGGGTGAGTGTGGTAAAGAAAAGGGTAAATTCATGACATAAGATAGGTAATAGGGTAAACCTATACCCCGTATCCTAACATGGCCTAGATACTTAGGATACCCAAATTTCTTGGTAGGTAAACCTTGGATAGGTTGATATCTAGCTACCCTAAGGAGCCTAGGCTAGTGCCATGGGTATTGGCGGGGTTTCATTGGTTTTTGGCAAGGTATCGGGATTTACCTTAGAAGGATAAATGCTAGTTTTGCCTAGAAATAGGATATTTGTGTTAGAAGCCTAAGATAGAGTTAGCACTTGATTTCCGTGGTTGGTAATGATCAAATATGGTACTCAAAGACTAGTTTTGACGTCGGTTGACCTTTTTGACCAAAAGTCAACAAAAGTCAACCGAGAGTCAAACTTAGCCTTTAAGCGACCCGATTTGACCGAAACCAACCCAGAGTTGACCAGTTGACTGAAAGTCAATAGTTGGTCAACATTAGACTAGTTTGACCTAGGGTTGACCTAGAGTTGACTAGAGTTGACCAGAGTTGACCAGAGTTGACTTTTTGACCAAAAGTCAACTGTAAGTCAACCATTGATCCCGATTGACCTAGTTTGACTTGGAATGACTCCCAGTGACCTAGTATGACCTAGTATGAACCAGTATAGCCTAGTATGACTCAGTTTGACCTAGATTGACCTAGTTTTGACTTAGACTTGCATTCATGACTTGTATTAGTTTCCTTTTCAGTATTTAGTCCTGTTTGACTCATAGTATCTTATCTTAGGTCTGTGATCGCTCTGAGCGTCTGTTCACTCTATCAGCTCAGGACTACAGGCGAGTACATTTATTGATAGTTTTTATTGTCTTGATATCTACTATATTCGATTCAGTCGTAGTGTCTTACTAAATTCTCGACACGATAGTTCACGGACTAGTATTATCGGATTCCGGTCATAAGATGTCATTCCTGGGTTTCTTGGGATACTGGTACTTGCTTGGTCTTGATTCTTGTACTTGTATTGACGCCGATTCCGGAAGAGGACTTGCTCCCCTCTTAGGGAATCCCGCGTCATGACCTGCTATGACCGGATCCATTTTTACTATTCAGGGATGGGGGAATTATTAGGGGTTATATGATCAAGCCTTCCTGTAACTATACATTGCTAGCATCACCCTCGCCTCACGTAGGGTGTTGCAGACACCCCATTACCAGTTATCCAGTTTGGACGGCATGATTCTCCGTTGAGTACACCGCGGATTGCCGGGCCAAGTGGATAACCAGCTCTTGCTTACCTAGCCGATCACATATCGCTCTAATAATTCAAAACACCTTTTTACTTTATTTGTCATGTCTTATATTCCAGTTTCAGCTTTACTTACTGTACTTTTACCATGCTATGATTCATTCTCATATGCTCTATCTATCTTTTATACTGTACCTTGGTTATGGGACTAAGTTCTGTTTGAAAGAAGGGTTTCAACCCCGGTCCTTGTTTGGTTTAAGGGTTGTAACTCGGCTTTCAAATGGTTCCCAAGTCGCCAATATCTTTGTCTTGTATTTCATTATTACTGTCTCTTATAGTATTTCTCAATTCATATGGAACTGCTGTTGGTGTTTGTACTTGCTCATTTTTCTGACAGGATACCGTTGACAAATTTTACAAATGATTTAGAGGCTGATTGCCCGACTTACTACAGGATAGAGTCTGATGGACTTGACCTAGACAGGGGCTTAGTGGTAGAGCCTCTTGACTTCGCACATCCCGAGTAGCCTAGTTCTAGTTAGGTTTGCCTGGCCTGCGAGCCATATTAATTAGGGGTAAGGGGAAGTATAAATAGCCATGTGAACAATTTCAAAGTAGAATAGCCATGTATGCCTCTTTAGTATAGCCATGTACAAATCAACTTGTTCACATGTCGACTTTGTACTCTAAATCACTAGTCACTGGTAGTTCTTTACTTATAGTAGATATTTCTATTACAGTTCTCTCTCTCTATTTACATACTGCATTTCTTCAGTATCTATATCTTACTTTACTGTATGATTATATTTTCTAACCTGCTATGAACTGTTGAGATGTATTGTGCTCATTCCTGTCCTGACTGGACCTGTTGATAAATTTTACAGATAGCCTGGAGGTTGCCTGCTAGCCTAGAGGAGACACAGTAGAGGTTGTATAGATAGCTAGGGTTTTGCTTATAGCTTGTTTTCAGTTGCCTTGAGTTGTATTTATGGATTACTGTATTTGAGCTTTGAGATGTATTTCTGGGTTTGTGTATCTTAGACACTTAGACTTCTATCTGCGGTATCTCTTCTGGATTTTATGTTTTATCTATCTTCCATTATGCTCTACCTTAGATGTGATTGAGTTTACATTCTGCTATGTCACCCCCATTCGGGGAGTATAAACTGCTTAGCTTTATAATGTTAGATATTGTAACCTAGGACATCGTTCTACCGCCGACACTGCGGCGTAGGCTGGGCGTTGTTACGTACTCGTACCCTCATAGTGGGTGCGGATCGTGACACGTTTTTAGTGGTGGCCCATGCAGGTCGAGTTTGTGTAGTGGTATTCGAACTAGAGTACCACTACAGCCTGCAGTAGGATTAGGTTATATTTTTGAAGGTACTCAATCACAGTTAGGCCTCCTTGAGAGATTCCTGGGACGACCCTTGAGAATCTTATTTTAACTTCGATTTAAAATCTATTTTTCTCCTGATTTGATTTACCTTTACTTCATGTTATTGAACTTGATTTTGATGGATTATTGTTGAATTTTGAATCTTGATGTTAGTGGTTGAATTTGAGTCTGTATTTATATGATTTTGATGGATTATTGTTGAATTTTGAATTTTGATGTTAGTGGTTGAATTTGAGTCTGTATTTATATGATTTTTGACGGATTATTGTTGAATTTTGAATTTTGATGTTAGTGGTTGAATTTGAGTCTGTATTTTTACGATTTTTGATGGATTAATGTTGAATTTTGAATCTTGATGTTAGTTGTTGAATTTGAGTTTGTATTTATATGCATATGTATTTTTTTTTTGGAATTAAGGTATAACCTGATAACATACTTGATAAGGACAGTGAGAAAGGTAAAAGTCTACTTTATTATGGAATTTAGAAGTTATTGCAGTCATATTTGCTAGCATGACAAGGACGTAGAGCCTGATATAGCTATACTTATCTTAGTTATGAAATCTAGATTTTCTTACAGCCATACTGGGTGGCGTGGTAAGAATTTTAGATAACATGATTATAGGATGTATGCCTTATTATGGACTCTATCGTTTATTGCAGCTATGCTTATTGGCATGGCAGAATTATGACAACATGATTTCAGGAAGACGCATATGATTATCATATTGTACCTTAAATATTTTTGAACATGTTTTCTCTACTTTTGTTTCAGTCCTTCAAAAAAAAGAATTGTTATTTGTTTGTTTTGTTTTGTTTTGTTTTGTTTCTCATTATTTAACTTAGGAGTAGCTTTAGCTATTTTTATAAACTTTGTGTAACTTCTTACTATGAATTTCTTCTTAATACAATGAATCGATGAGCAGTTTTTACTAGACCTTATCTTGGATTTGATAGTTTAGCTCTGGGTTTCAAAATGGTTTCTTTTTTTAAAAGGATAAGCAGAACAGATTTTATCGTTATTTCCTTCTTGCTACTATCCTTGTATTAAATAATAATAATAATAATGATAAAACTTTCTTGATTTTACCAATCACCTACTTGCAATCTTGGTAGGAATCTAAATGTTAGTCTTAACGTAGAATTAATTTTTATATTGGGCCATGAGAATATATGAATATATATATATAGCAGACACTTGCCTGATACGTATGCATGTTGCACTTTGAATTCCAACCTATCTAAATACATATTAATATGTTGTTGATGTTTAAATTGTCAAAACTCCAATATTTTTGGTTCTCTGCTTTTTCCAGTTTAAATTCATAATTCAAATATAAATTTCATGTTAGTAGTTTTGTTTATATCACTGCACATGTATGTTATATACAGGGTTTCAACTCTTAAGGGAATTGGTTGAGTTTTGTGTTTGAATTTGACAAATCTAAGATTGTGTGCATATTAACCCTTAATACTGGATTCCAAATGTTTAGTTCAACTTGCTGTTTTATTTTTTTGAAAATATAATATTTAGAGCTGTGTACATTATTGTATGTAGGGATATGATGTTAGGTTTATACTCTTACATGTTAGGTTGTGATAAACATTGGGTTAGTTGATGTTGAATTTCTCCAAATCCTAAAACTGAATACATGTTAACATTTCACATTGATTTCCAATGTTTAGTTCAATTTTAGATTTAATATGTAATATTGAACTGTATGCATAGCTAAATGTATGGATAGTATGTTAGGGTTTCTTCTCTATCATGTTAGGATGTATTGGAAGCATTGAGTTAGTTGTGATGTTTCAAATCCCTAAAAATCTGAAACTGCATTATGTTAATATTACATTAGTTTAAATGTTAGCTTATTTTCAGATTTTGTATATAAATGCTGAACTAAAACTGGGTTTAACCTTTCAATACTAAAGCTATAACCCTGTACAAGGACACACACACCCTAACTTAGTATACACTGCCATGTAAACCTAACCCTTCCTCTCTATGTTATGTTCATATATCTATATAGATATATATATAGTTTATGCATACATGTTATAATGTATATAGATACATAACTAAATTTCTACCTCTCTATACATATAGATATATGTATATATATGGTTAGCCACGCATGTTATGAGTAAATGGGTTGTGCATTGTAGATTGTTTAACCAATATGCCATGAGTAGTGTAACTTGATAGCTATTGTTTTGAAACCCAAATCCTCCTATACACTTTCATGTATATTTCACACACACACACATGCCTACTATCTAACCATATGAACATGTCCACATACACCCATACACACACTAACCACATAACCTTTACATAATGTTAGCTTTTCCCTCTCTAATGCTATATATATAAGTATATTGTGATTGGATTTCAATGCAAATGACTTTCATTCTTTAACTTTGTTTTTAATTTTCTTAAATAGTACCCCTTTATAGATGATTAGAAGTTATCTTATTTTATTTCTGATAATTACCAGTTTTCATATATGATGGTAGACTGCCTTACAGCTTTGATGATTGTTATTTTTGTAACTTTTCTAGTTAACACCCTTGATTGCTTGTATGTTTTGATACCCTATGATTGTTTTGGTCTAGTGTAACTAGTATACCTAGATGAGACTTTCACTACCACCGTATGCCATGACCCTGTATGTCGTCCTTTTAAATCGTATGATTTGTTTAAGTTTTGAGACTTTGATTGTGGGGGTTTGACCTAGAAGGAGTATGAACATTTTAATTTCGAGTACGAAATTTTTCTAAGGGGGGTAGGATTGTAACACCCACTTTTCTAAATGAGGGTAATTTTGAACTTTTATAATTTTGATTAATCGATAATAAGATTTAACTCATGTTGTGAATTTTTGGTAATTTTTTAATCAATTTAAAACTATTTAAAATATTGAATTGTGATTTTGATGGTTAACTAGTTAATCCCTAGTTTTGCTAAGCTTAGAGACTAACCATGGGGACCTAACCATGTGATTAGAATGACTATTTACAACTTTTTAGGCTAAGGGTATTTTGGTCATTTTGTGACTTTTAAATTATTTAGGATTTTGATTAATTGGTGAATTTTAGATTTATTTTAATAATATTTAAATTGATGTATTATGATTTTGGTTATTTTTTATATTTTAATATTTGGGAAAATTTTATATTTTTAATATTGTTTTTATTGGATTTGTTTCGTCGGGTTTGAGTTTCGTCTCGTTCCAACTTGTATTGTGACCCGGATAGCTTTAACTCTAGATAGGACCCAATATTAAGTTAAGCATGGCTCACAAGACCCAACATTAAGTTAGTTAATTAAACTAATTTTTATCATGTTAGAATGGTTAAGTTAGAGACTCAAAACTAGATCATTTTGGCCCCAAACTTGAACCTAGTCTAGACTTAACCATATGAGACTAGAGAGGGGTAATTAGGACATTTTCCATTAGCCCTAATGGACTCTTTATGGCAGCCACCTTTAGGAGAGAATGATTTATTTCATTCATTACAATCTTGCCTCTTTTATTTTCCTTTTGTTCTTCCCCAATTTTAGAGAGCCTTCCCATTGATTTGATCTCCAAATCAAATCATTCCTTCACCAAACCTTCCCTCAATCATTCCTATTCTCTAAAGGAAGGGTGCTACCAAGGATTGGAAGAGGAGTGCAAGGAGGAGTGTCCACTTTGAGGGATCTTCGTATCGAAGCCGTGTCCTAAAGGATTTCATTGGGATTCCACTCCCAATAGGTAAAACCCATACTCTAAATCTATTTTCTTTGCATATAAATTAGTTTTGAATTCGTAGGATCCATCCTCATGCATGTGTCCCATTTAGATTCAAATTTGAGGCTATTTGGAGCCCTCTTGAGGATTTTAGATATGTTGTGACGTGTACTGTTCTATAGGAGACAGACACCACTCCTCGGACAGTATATTCTCTTCAGACATTCAGGATACCAGGCGAGTACATTCTCTAATCATTTCATATCCTGCTTAGAATTATTTTCCTGTATTAAATTACTTTACTTGATACTGTCACGTTGGTCACACGGATTGTCACGCCCCAGAACCAGAATACTGGAGAGCGGGAGCAGACATAGCCAGCTACGTATAACGGAATGGAATCCACACCGCTATACGGTCACGGCTGTCTAGATATGTGAGGGTTTCACTACAATCCATCAGTCTCTTAAGGTCATAAAATAGCCTATTGTCTCAATCTCAACCAACTAATAATAATCACAAGATATCAGATCACCAAATATACAATTGTAAGGCGTCCCAAACATTACATATCCAGATGATCATGAAGCTAGTCGTATAAAATATATGGACTAGCAAGAGTTTAAGTCATACATGATCAACCTCGAGTTGCCAATCATGCTTACAGCCCGTAGGCAGACAGTAAATAAAGTTGCAAACGAGCTAACACTTGCTCGGCGGCTAAACGCCTCAAAAGAATAATTTTACAATAGAGTGGGAGAGCAAAATAAACCCACTCGTTGCCCTGGTTACGCCTGGTGACCACCATTGGGCTGAAATGCAGGGAGATCCTTTGGTGCTGCTCCAGTATCTGGCCATACAAAACCAGCTGGGTCAGACCCCAGAAAGAGCAAGTGCCACAAAGGAGGCTTCACTTAGGAACTAAAACCAGCAATTAGCACAAAAGTATAATTACATAATAAAAGACAGTAGTTTAAGAGAAAGCATGATGGGTAATTATAAAAGACAATCTTGTATAGAATCACTAAAAGACAGGACATATGGAAAAAAAGCATGACAGGATGATATACGATGAGATAACCATGGGACTATTCAGATAGCCAGGTTACAATCCGTAAACCAAACAAGGACCGGGGTTGTAACCCTTCGTCTGAACGGAACTTGGAATTCTCACCATTTATCGGCAAGATAAATATAAGAAATCAGGTCAAGTAACATTCTGGAGTGACAATCATTATAGTGACAATCCGGAGTGACAATCATTCAATCATTCTGGTACAATCTTACAATCAATCAATTCTAGACAATACTATACTGGACTAGACTCCATCCAAGCAATCACGGCCAATTATTGCCTACGGCTTTCTACATTAACTAACTAGGGTTATCACAATCCTAGTTACTAGGCAAGATGCAATGAGATGCTCCAAGTAGTCACAGGCCCTGCAGCTATCCAGGTTATCCAGGCAATCATTATAGTGACAATCTGGAGAGTACAATGCATTATAGTGACAATAGAGTTCAATCATTTAAAGTGACAATCAAGAGTGCCCCACATGACAGTGGGCTGGAAATGTGCCCTACTCGTCGGCAGGCTACAAGTCCAAACATTTGCGGCCGGGATAACGGGATCGCCTGTAACTGGGGAACATCTCTTCATGTCTAGTGAATTATACTAGTCATTAACCTTAGTCCATTTCAGTAGGTACTCCTGACCGTGGTACTCAGGAGTCCCCTCCTAGACATGATGCAAGACAGGACTGGATTATTTGTACAAGCACAATCGCCCACGGTGTCTGGATTAATTATACAGGTCATGTCATGTCAGGTAGCCGTCGTAACAGCTTATCAAGATATATCATGTCAGGTTATCATGCCAAGTGTACTTGTCAGGAGTGCGCCACGGCGGGCCACTATCAGGTCATGTCAGGTTATTATGTCAGGAGTGCACCACTACGGGTCACTATCACTTCATGCTCAATTATCAATCACAAACATATCAAATGAATTCATTATTTTCAAGTTCAGGACAAAAGGCGTAAGGATATAAAATGAGCGTAAAATATCTAATAGAGGTAAAGCGTACTCATGTTGTACTGAAGTTACAAGATACATGATAATAATAAAAGAACAATAGTAACAATAGTAGCAATAATAATGTAACAGGGCACGACAGGGAAGTCCATGCGGCTGGGTCCAGGCAGAATTCTATGCGGCTGAGACAACAGGGTCTATGCGGCCAGGGATAACAATTCTTATGCGGCTGGGAATAATTTCCCATGCGGCTCAACTGATATGGGTCCATGCGGTCAGGTTGGACGAAATCCTATGCGGCCCAATTTAGATGAGTCACATACGGCTCGGGGTAACAGAGCCTATGCGGCTCGGGGGGAGTGAGCTCCATACGGCTCAGGAGAATTAGTCATATGCGGCTGAGGCAAATTAAGTCTCATGTGGCCAAGGGAGAATGTTCCCATGCGGCTAGGCAGGGCAGGGTCTATGCGGTCCACAAGTGCTAGAGTTCATGCGGCTCAAGGAGATGGGCACATATGCGGCCGATGGGGAATGAGCCCATGCGGCTCAGGAAATTCAGGACTTATGCGGCTGGAAATTGAGCGAGTTATGCGGCTAAGTGAGTCCGACTCTCATGCGGCTCAAGAACTTCCAGTCATGCGGCTGGATAGAACACTTGCCGCGTGAATATTCATGCGGTCAAGTCAAGCACTGTTCATCTTCTCCAAAATTTCAGAGAAGAAGAACACCATGAGAGCCAAGTCCTCAAGCTCCATAACTCCATCATCCGGAGCCTAAATTCGAACTTTCATAGGTCAAAATGGGGTAGAACGAAATTCTCTACAACATGGAACCATCAAAACTCGAAAATAACAAGATTAAGTAGATCGAAACCCAAGAAATCCGAAAATAAAATAAACTTAGATCTACAAGAATCTAGCCATGGAAATTAGAAAAGCCAAGTACTAAAGTGTTTTAGAATGCAGTAAGGAAGAGAATAAAGCAATAAAATTTGGAGTTCCTTCATGAAGCAAGTTGCACTTGCCTAGCTCTCTCTCTCTCTCCCTCTCACTCACAGGTTGGTGAGAAATTTAATGGTGAAGGAGGATGATGATGAATGAAGAGAGAGAAATAAGAGAGTGCATTAATAAAAGGGTTGGTGGTGGTAGGTAGGAGTGGTTCACATATAAAACAAAACCAAGCCAAGCCAACCGAACCGAACCAAGCCAATACAATTGCCATAGGGAACCACAAGCCAATTAAACAAATTAAACAATATTAATCAAAATTAACTAATCATGATTAAGCAAAAATACGGGTCCAAAACACGTATACATATACTAAATACGTATTACGGATTTGGGACACTACATCCTACCCACCTTAAAAGAATTCCGTCCTCGGAATTTAAATCAATAGGCTAGAGATGTCGGGACAGCTATACTATCATAGGCAATCTACCACTACCAATCAATCATACAATCATTCATGCAAGCAAGGATTCGAAGTGTAAGGCATAAGGAAGACATTATACCTCACTAGTCAAACAAGTCGGGGTAACGTGATCGGATATCATCCTCACACTCCCACGTTTGACTCTCCCAAGGAGCGATGAACTCAAGCAACATGAACTAAACTGATAGTCTTGCGCTTGAGGTCTCTCTCGTTGGTCAAACATGGACACGGGCCTCTCCTCATACGAAAAGGTTAGTACCAACCTTTTCGAATGATCTAGGATATGGCTCGGGTTCGGGATGTACCGTTGTAATTAGGATACATGAAATACGTCATGCACCCCGCATAATGACGGTAGAAAAGCAAGATGGAAGGACACATATACCTCTCGGTCGATTCTGAACCTGAGCCTGGGCTAGGGCAAACTGCCGCGGGTTCTGTTGCTGGAAGGTCTGGGCCTGAGTCGGCAATGGCCTCGGGAACGGGAACTGCTGTTGCTGGTGAACTGGAGCTGGTACTGGTGCTGGTACTGGTGCTGGTCCCCTAACCGAGGGACTAGATATTGTCGATGCTGAATCAATTCTGAAAGGGCAGGTCCCTACCCTATGATCCGGTGCTCCACACAATAAACAAAATCCCAACGCCTTGCGACATTCTGCTACCACGTGTCCAGGCTTCCCACAATAAGAACAGCCTACGGCGGAAGACTGTGCTTGCTTCTGTTTCTGCTGAGGGTACGTCGGGGTCGAGTACTGGACCGACGTAACTGAGGTTGCTTGCCTCGGAGTTCCAATAGTTAAAGCCCTGGCTGCCGGGGCTGGGGCTGAAAACTGATTCATTTGATGGTGGGACCGCTTCCGACCTCCGGTCCTGTCCACTATTCTCTGGGAGGTATACTCGTGCCTCCTTGCTGCTCGTAACACCGCATCATAGGTCTGATGCTCAAACTGTTCTACTGCCAATATAATCTCCAGGTGAAGTCCTTGCTGGAACCTCTGCGCTCTGTCATACTCGGTTGCCACCAAGGTGGGAGCAAACCGACTGAGTCTGGAAAACTCGGTCGCATATCCGTCGACCGTCCTCCCCATCTGCTTGAGATTACTGAACTTGGTCTGCAAGTCATATCGAGCCACTGCATCATAATACTTGGTCTAGAACTTCTCGCTGAACACTGCCCATGAGATAGGTGTTGCCAATCCTACTGCTGCTTGTGCGGCCCACCAACTGTGGGCTAGATCCAATAACTGTAGGCGCACCACCGCCACCTTCTCGTCTTCTGGAGTCTTCGCGGCTTCGAGAATCACCTCTATATCTTGTAGCCAAGCATCGGCAGCAATGGCATCCTCGCTGCCATCGAAGAATGGAGGGTTCAGGCGCTTGAAACTGTTGACCGCACTGTTCCCTCGAGGACCACTTCTATTCAGAGCATCTTGTACTGCTTGGTGCAGGGCATCTCCCTGACGATCTTGGGAAGCTAACAATGATCTGATGAGACCCACCAAAGTGCCATCATCAGGATCTACAGGCTGGACTGGCTGAACTGGCGACTCTTCTCCAGTAGGTACGACTCGGGAGGCTGCTCCTGAGTGCTGGGCCTGATCTGCTGGTTGCTGCTGGTCCACGGGAGGTGATCCGCCTTGCTGATCGGCAGGTCCAGGTTCAATGTCGCTGAAGAAGACGACATGGGAACAATAAGGAAGGACCAGGACAGATCAACGATTACAAGCATATGATCAGGACAAGAATTTCAGGAATCAAGAGGATACGAGCAGAGATCAAGGGCGAGTACCGATTGACACATCTATTCGGTAAACCCTCACACATCTTGATTTACAAGACCTGCATGGGCCACCACTTAAACCATGTCACGCCCCAGAACCAGAATACTAGAGAGCGGGGGCAGACATAGCCAGCTACGTATAACGGAATGGAATCCACACCACTATACGGTCACGGCTGTCTAGATATGTGAGGGTTTCACTACAATCCATCAGTCTCTTAAGGTCATAAAATAGCCTATTGTCTCAATCTCAACCAACTAATAATAATCACAAGATATCAGATCACCAAATATACAATTGTAAGGCATCCCAAACATTACATATTCAGATGATCATGAAGCTAGTCGTACAAAATGTAAGGACTAGCAAGAGTTTAAGTCATACATGATCAACCTCGAGTTGCCAATCATGCTTACAGCCCGTAGGCAGACAGTAAATAAAGTTGCAAATGAGCTAACACTTGCTCGGCGGCTAAACGCCTCAAAAGAATAATTTTACAATAGAGTGGGAGAGCAAAAATAAACCCACTCGTTGCCCTGGTTACGCCTGGTGACCACCATCGGGCTGAAATACAGGAAGATCCTTTGGTGCTGCTCCGGTATCTGGCCATACAAAACCAGCTGGGTCAGACCCCAGAAAGAGCAAGTGCCACAAAGGAGGCTTCACTTAGGAACTAAAACCAGCAATTAGCACAAAAGTATAATTACATAATAAAAGGCAGTAGTTTAAGAGAAAGCATGATGGGTAATTATAAAAGACAATCTTGTATAGAATCACTAAAAGACAGGACATATGGAAAGAAAGCATGACAGGATGATATACGATGAGATAACCGTGGGACTATTCAGATAGCCAGGTTACAACCCGTAAACCAAACAAGGACCGGGGTTGTAACCTTTCGTCTGAACAGAACTTGGAATTCTCACCATTTATCGGCAAGATAAATATAAGAAATCAGGTCAAGTAACATTCTGGAGTGACAATTATTATAGTGACAATCCAGAGTGACAATCATTCAATTATTCTGGTACAATCTTACAATCAATCAATTCTAGACTATACTATACTGGACTAGACTCCATCCAAGCAATCACGGCCAATCATTGCCTACGGCTTTCTACATTAACTAACTAGGGTTATCACAATCCTAGTTACTAGGCAAGATGCAATGAGATGCTCCAAGTAGTCACAGGCCCTGCAGCTATCCAGGTTATCCAGGCAATCATTATAGTGACAATCTGGAGATTACAATACATTATAGTGACAATAGAGTTCAATCATTTAAAGTGACAATCAAGAGTGCCCCATATGACAGTGGACTAGAAATGTGCCCTACTCGTCGGCAGGCTACAAGTCCAAACATTTGCGGCCGGGATAACGGGATCGCCTGTAACTGGGGAACATCTCTTCATGTCTAGTGAATTATACTAGTCATTAACCTTAGTCCATTTCAGTAGGTACTCCTGACCGTGGTACTCAGGAGTCCCCTCCTAGACATGATGCAAGACAGGACTGGATTATTTGTACAAGCACAATCGCCCACGGTGTCTGGATTAATTATACAGGTCATGTCATGTCAGGTAGCCGTCGTAACAGCTTATCAAGATATATCATGCCAAGTGTACTTGTCAGGAGTGCGCCACGGCGGGCCACTATCAGGTCATGTCAGGTTATTATGTCAGGAGTGCACCACTACGGGTTACTATCACTTCATGCTCAATTATCAATCACAAACATATCAAATGAATTCATTATTTTCAAGTTTAGGACAAAAGGCGTAAGGATATAAAATGAGCGTAAAATATCTAATAGAGGTAAAGCGTACTCATGTTGTACTGAAGTTACAAGATACATGATAATAATAAAAGAAGAATAGTAACAATAGTAGCAATAATAATGTAACAGGGCACGACAGGGAAGTCCATGCGGCTGGGTCCAGCCAGAATTCTATGCGGCTGAGACAACAGGGTCTATGCGGCCAGGGATAACAATTCTTATGCGGCTGAAAATAATTTTCCATGCGGCTCAACTGATATGGGTCCATGCGGTCAGGTTGGACGAAATCCTATGTGGCCCAATTTAGATGAGTCACATGCGGCTCGGGGTAACAGAGCCTATGCGGCTCGGGGGGAGTGAGCTCCATGCGGCTCAGGAGAATTAGTCATATGCGGCTGAGGCAAATTAAGTCTCATGCGGCCAAGGGAGAATGTTCCCATGCGGCTGGGCAGGGCAGGGTCTATGCGGTCCACAAGTGCTAGAGTTCATGCGGCTCAAGGAGATGGGCACATATGCGGCCGATGGGGAATGAGCCCATGCGGCTCAGGAAATTTAGGACTTATGCGACTGGAAATTGAGCGAGTTATGCGGCTAAGTGAGTCCGACTCTCATGCGGCTCAAGAACTTCCAGTCATGCGGCTGGATAGAACACTTGCCGCGTGAATATTCATGCGGTCAAGTCAAGCACTGTTCATCTTCTCCAAAATTTCAGAGAAGAAGAACACCATGAGAGCCAAGTCCTCAAGCTCCATAACTCCATCATCCGGAGCCTAAATCCGAACTTCCATAGGTCAAAATGGGGTAGAACGAAATTCTCTACAACATGGAACCATCAAAACTCAAAAATAACAAGATTAAGTAGATCAAAACCCAAGAAATCCAAAAATAAAATAAACTTAGATCTACAAGAATCTAGCCATGGAAATTAGAAAAGCCAAGTACTAAAGTGTTTTAGAATGCAGTAAGGAAGAGAATGAAGCAATAAAATTTGGAGTTCCTCCATGAAGTAAGTTGCACTTGCCTAGCTCTCTCTCTCTCCCTCTCACTCACAGGTTGGTGAGAAATTTAATGGTGAAGGAGGATGATGATGAATGAAGAGAGAGAAATGAGAGAGTGCATTAATAAAGGGGTTGGTGGTGGTAGGTAGGAGTGGTTCACATATAAAACCAAACCAAGCCAAGCCAACCGAACCGAACCAAGCCAATGCAATTGCCATAGGGAACCACAAGCCAATTAAACAAATTAAAAATATTAATCAAAATTAACTAATCATGATTAAGCAAAAATACGGGTCCAAAACACGTATACGTATACTAAATACGTATCACGGATTTGGGACACTACATGGATTAGTACTATATGGATCCCTTCTTGAGATGTTATCCCTTCAGGGAGCATCGGGGTACTCTATGTTCTGTGCGTTTCACATACATGGCGTATCACTATGCTTCTTTGGTTCTTTGATCACTTGTGACAAATACTCATATGATCACAGAGTCTTCTTTAAATCCTTATCCCATTTATTGGGTTTCCTAGAATCCCTATTTATAGGACTACTATGTACCACCCTTTGGGGGCTTATCACCCTTCGGGGGCTTATCACCCTTTGGGGGCTTATCACCCTTTGGGGGCTTACCACCCTTCGGGGGCTTATCACCCTTTGGGGACTTACCACCCTTCGGGGGCTGTTACATAGAATCAAAACATAACCTGGTTGGATCCTTGTGTATTAATTGGCGGTACGGAGGAGTATAAATAGCCATGTGAACAATTCCAAAGTAGAATAGCCATGTACGCCTCTTTAGTATAGCCATGTACAAATCAAGCCGTTCACATGTCGACTTTGTACTCTAAATCACTAGTCACTGGTAGCTCTTTACTTATAGTAGATATTTCTATTACAGTTCTCTCTCTCTGTTTACATACTGTATTTCTTCAGTATCTATATCTTACTTTACTGCATGATTATATTTTCTAACCTGCTATGAACTGTTGAGATGTATTGTGCTCGTTCCTGTCATGACTGGACCTGTTGATAAATTTTATAGATAGCCTGGAGGTTGCCTGCTAGCCTAGAGGAGACACAGTAGAGGTTGTATAGATAGCTATGGTTTTGCTTATAGCTTGTTTTCCGTTGCCTTGAGTTGTATTTATGGATTACTGTATTTGAGCTTTGAGATGTATTTCTGGGTTTGTGTATCTTAGACACATAGACTTCTATCTGCGGTATCTCTTCTGGATTTCATGTTTTATCTATCTTCCATTATGCTCTAACTTAGATGTGATTGAGTTTACATTCTGCTATGTCACCCCCATTCGGGGAGTATAAACTGCTTAGCTTTATAATGTTAGATATTGTGACCTAGGACAGCGTTCTACCGCCGACACTGCAGCGTAGGTTGGGCGTTGTTACGTACTCGTACCCTCACAGTGGGTGCAGGTCGTAACAAATATACACCCCTACAAATCAGCCCCTATATGCTCCCATATGCTGTCCCCAAACTCCCTCTTAACAGCCCAGAATAGCCCTTATTTAGCCCATGTTTCAGTCCATGTATCAGCCTATTTAGCCCCTTTAACCTGTCCCATGGAAAGCCCCAAGCTCTTCTAAAACCTGTCCATTTCAGTCCCACATACCAGCACACTAGCTATACAAAACAGTCCCAAAGACTTGCCTAAAACCTATTCTTACCTGTCCCCAATGACAGCCAACCACAGCCCAGAAATTAGTCCATTTCCAGCCTAAAGCAGCCCCAAAACCAGTCCATGTAGGGACAGCCAAGTAGACCACTTACCTGTCCCCACTGCCCATGTATTAGCCCCTCCATTTCAGCCAAGTTCCTGTCCCAAACCATCCCCAAAACCAGTCCTATGTACTATCCTAAATCAGTCTACTAAACATGTCCTTATCAGTCCACTTCATGCCTTGTGTGTGTGTTATGAGTTTGTGTGTGTGTGTGTGTGAGAGAGCCTATAGGGGTATAGCTAATAGCCTATAGGAGGGCCTATGTGTAAACCTATAGGAAAGCGTATAGGTGAGTGATATATGTGAGTGAGTGAGTTGTGTGGGCAAGTGTTAGAGTGATGTGAGAATAATATATGATATTGGTAAGGTAAAGGGGTAGGGAGAACTAGCATATATTCAAAGATAGGATAGATACCTAGGATACCTATATTTCTTGGTAGGTAAACCCTAGATAGGATAGTATCTAGCTACCCTAAGGAGCCTAGGCTAGTATCTTGGGTATTAGCGGGATTTCCTTGGTATTGGGCAAGGTATCGGGATTTACCTTGGTAGCGTAATATAAGTTTTACCTAGAAATAGGATATTTGAGTTTAGAGTCTAAGATATGGTTAGAACTTGGTTCCCTTGATTAGTAGTGATCAAGTATAGTGCTCCTAGACAAGTTTTGATGTCGGTTGACCATTTTGACCAAAAGTCAACAAAAGTCAACCGAGAGTCAAACTTAGCCTTTAAGCGACTAGATTTGACCGAAACCAAACCAGAGTTGACCAGTTAACTGAAAGTCAACAGTTGGTCAAAATTAGACTAGTTTGACCTAGGGTTGACCTAGAGTTGATCAGAGTTGACCAGGGTTGACCAGTTGACCAAAAGTCAACCGTAAGTCAACCTTTGACCTCGTTTGACCTAGTTTGACTTGGATTGACTCCCAGTGACTTGGTATGACCTAGTATGACTCAGTATGACCTAGATTGACCTAGGTTTTACTTAGAATTGTATTCATGACTTAAATTAGTTTCTTTTTTCAGTATAAAACCCTGTTTGACTCATAGTATCTTATTTAGGTCTGTGATTTTTCTGAGCGTCTGTTCACCTTATCAGCTCAGGACCACAGGTGAGTACATTCTCTGATCGTTTCATACTTGTCACAACTTATATTCTTGCTCTAGATTACTTTACTTGATGCTGTCATGTTATCATCACGGATTGGTACTATATGGATCTCTTCTTGGGATGTTATCTCCTTAGCGGGCGCATCGGATACTTTATATCATGTGTTTCATGTACATCATGTATTCCTTGCTCTTGCGTTATTCATATACACTCATGTTCTTTCATGTATGCTCATGTACTTTTATGTGCTCTCATATACATTCATGTTTCCTCATGTTTTTCGTGTGTAACAAAACATCATGTCCGTAACGTAACTTGACTGGATCCTTGTGTAGTGATTGTAGGTAGGGGTGAGTATAAATGGTCATGTGATTTACCCATCATGTACTCTCTGTTACTTTCCATATTTTATCATGTACAACCTAAGCCAATTGCATGCCATCCCGTACTCTAAATCACTAGTCACTTACAGTTCTTACTTATCATGCATATATTTCCAGTTATCAAATATCTCTCCTGTTTTCATGTACATCTTCTTACAGCGTTTCATGTATCTTACTCTATTGCTTGCTTTATATTTTCTGACACGATATGAACTGCATGAGATGTACTGTGCTCGCTCCCATCCTGACTGGACCTGTAAAAAATATTACAGATGATGTCGAGGACTTCCGTCCGACCTACTATGGAGCCCATCTAGATGATACCTGTGAGTTGGACCCATAGAAGGATCCAGTTCTAGCTGAGGACGTCGTCCATACAGCTTAGACTAGTTTAGTTAGGCTCTATTCTGTCATTTGAGATCTGGATTGTATATATTCTTTCATATTCTGTAGTTGAGACTTTATATTCTGGATATTTTCTGGATTGTGTTATCTTAGACACTTAGACTTCTCTGGTTGTATCTCTACGGATCTTATTTCATTTTTATATCTGTTTATCTATCTTATCATCCTGTCTTAGATGTGATTGAGACTGTATTCTGTTATGTCACCTCCATTCGGAGTGTATATAATGTACAGGTACCTTTATATTGTTAGATGATTGACCTAGGACAGCGTTCTACCGCCGACACTGCGGCGTAGGCTGGACGTACCCACTTCTCGTGCCCTTACTCTAGGGTGCGGGTCGTGACATATTTTTAGTGGTGGCCCATGCAGGTCTAGTTTATGTAGTGGTATTCGAACTAGAGTATCACTACAGCCCGCAGTAGGATTAGGATATTTTTGGAGGTACTCAATCACATTAGGAAAACTCTTATCTAATTCATACCATCTCAGTTCTTGCTGATATTGTTTTTCTTTGAATATAACTGTCCTCCCTTGCTATTTTGACTCATTCTCAGCAATTGTTTCTTTGATCTGTCTCTAGGATGGTTGAGACGAGATCACATCGCCAGGGCCAGGAGGACGCCGATGGGAGGTCTGCCACCTCTTATACCCAGCAGCCAGCCCCTGGTACCGCAGCCCCAGTCATGCCAACTGGGGTAGGCATTTCAGCTGCATTCGGAGGAGCCCCTCTACCAGCAGCACGGGGTATGCCTCCACCAGTTCGGAGGCAGGACCTAGTCATCCCAGAGGTGCCTTTCCAGCAGCCGTCGCCTACAGGATACGCGGACGCGACACAGATGTTCGCTTACTTTTAGCAGTTTATGGAGGCATAGCAGGTTCGGCAGGCCAGGGACATGGAGTTGGCCATTACGACAGTCGCAGCTCGACCAGCAGTCCAGCAGCCGAAGACACCTGGGATGGAGCAGTTCCAGAAGATGAGCCCCAAAGACTTCCTGGGGACGGAGAAGATTTTATATGCTGATGAGTGGATCGAGCATATAGAGGAGATCTTCTACCTGACCCGGATACCGGCAGATCTCCAGATAGAGGCAGCAGCTAGCCGGATGTGAGATCTTGCTCGCACCTGGTATCAGTCAGACCCCATGGTGGGGGTAGCTGGACAGACCTGGAAGGTGTTCAAGGGCTTCTTCAAGAAGAAGTTCTTTCTGTAGAACCCTAGAGGGGGGGTGAATAGGGAAATAAAAAATAACTAGAGCACAAGAAGCAATATATGATAAATAAAAGAAAAGAGTAAGAAGATCAAACACAAGATGTATCCTGGTATCCTCGCTTGAGGCAATCCAGTCCCGGAACTCTCTTCGGCTTAAATCCACTATTTAATCAAATAGTACACACGAGTTTGGATCCAAAGAACTCGCCAACTTCGATACGAGTTTGGATCCGAAGACTCGCCAACTTCAACACACGTGTTTTCTTACGAAGGCTTGCCAACTTCAAACAAATGAGAAGAGAACTTGTTGATCTTCTAACACGTAAAGATCAAAAATTACAACTCTTAAATACTCTAGCACTTTGGGAGAGTATGACAATTAAAAGCTTAGTAGAGTATTAATGGTGGAGCTCTTGGTTGTTTAGAAAATTTATGGCAAGAGTTGGTGAAAGCTTCATGAGAGAGAAGGCTTTCATTTATAGAGAAACCAAGAATAGGTGGCATTTAATGCTCCTGGATACAGCCTGAATGGCATACCATCGGTATACTGGTCACCCAGTAACGGTCATATTAATATCCGTTGGGAGCATTTAATGCTGCCATTAATGCTAGTCAAAGCAATTCAAAAATCAAATATTTGTAACTCGGTATACCGTCGGTATGCCGCGGCGTACCGTCGGTATACCGATGTTTTATCACAGAACATTTTTAGGCAAACAAAACAGTATACCGTAGGTATACCGACGTTTTGTCACAGAACATTTTGTGGTCCACAAAACGATATACCGTCGGTATGCCGGAGCATACCGTCGGTATGCCGACAATTTATCACAAAAAGTTTGTGGACGATAAGAACGGTATATCGCTGGTATGCCGGAGCATGCCGCCGGAATGCCGCTCTGTAAGATATTGATTTTTGACTTATGCTTTTAGTTTGTCATCCAACCTTAAGTGTTTACAGATATACCTAGACCTTGTAAAGACTCGAATTCTTTAAGCAGTGAGGAAGCCGTCTATGCAAGGATCGCCGGTATTTGCTTCAGTCTTTAATGCAATGGATGGTAGTACTTGAGAGGATAGACTTTATGTAGTAGAGCTTCTGAGAAGATATGAATCTGAAGACATAGAAAACTAAACTACGAAGATGATGTTAATATATCAAAATAAAATGTGCCAACAATCTCCTCCATTTTGATAATTGACAAAATAGAGAGATAGCATCTTCAGGGAGTAGCTCCCCCGTAGGAAGACAACTCCCCCTCAATCGGTTTCTCCCCCTTTGCCACTTAGTCAAAGATGGAAAAAAATGATAAAGATAGCATAATTATGGAGCATAGTAACGTAGATAAAAGCATGTATTGATAGATAAGTAGGAAACGAAATACATGCACGATATCCATAACAAACTTCAAAAGACCCAATTAAAAACTCTCCTCTACGAGAGTCTAGCTAGACAGTAAAAATAGATAGCAAGTCACAACCAACCACTGGTCCCCGAAGGACCTCAAAAGACAGAAAAAGATACAAACACAAACACACTAAGACAACCAGTTATTCGACACCACCATCAAAAGGAAGCAACCCCTATTCGTTATCCGGATCATCCCCACCATCCTGAGCCTGGTAAAAAGTGCCAAAAGGATCAATGCTATCCGGGTACATGAAACCGTAGGCATTGGGATCGGAAATGCGGGAGGCCTGGTACATTGGATCCTGAAGATTCAGATCCAGAAAAGCGTCCCGGTCCTGAAGAGTGCGCTGAATGAAATAGGCCTGGTCATGGAAGCGGGACTGAATCAGAGTGCCAACGCCACGAGTGTTGGCGCGCATCTGCTCCTCCGCCTGAGCCATACACATGTCGAAGTGCTGCTGAGTCAACGGCATGTAGAGACCAGAGGTAGGAGGAGTAGAGGCGGGTACAGCAGGAGTGGAAGCTGGCGGCTCTTGGAAGGAGGAGGCACGGGATGTGGAGGCACCACCGATAGAGCGAGAAATAGCGAGGAAAGATGGGACGTCGTCCGAGTGGCATTGGGAGAGGTCGACTTGCTTGGCTTCCAAAATGAGAGTGATGAATGAGCCATAATAGAGATTCTTCTTCCCCGCTGGCAGGACGCCGAAGAAAGCATGGAGAAGAGTCTTGGGGAAGGAGAAGGGCTTCCTCGAGTACAAGTAGTACATGCGGACCAAGGCGTCCCCAGTGATGGCGTCATAGTTTTTGCCCTTATGATAGAGTGTGTGGCATATAATCCTATGGAGCTCGTAGTAAAATGGCTCCAGTTGAGCGGAAAGAGCAGGGATAGCAGGAGGGTTGGGGCCCTTATAAATAATGGCGCAGAATTCGTCAAAGGGGACCGCTGACGAAGAATGAAAAGCAGCCAAGCTCGGTAGAGCTTCTTCTATGTCCGGGATACCAAGAATGCTAGAGAGATCATGAGCCATCAGGCAGAAATGACGGTCATTGACCATCGTCTCAATGGTTCCGTTCTCCATGTCCAGGATCATGTTGCAGTAGAAGAGACGAACGGCGGTGGGGTAGACAGGCAGTTGACGCCGAAGAAGAGAGGATAGTCCAGTCGCGTCGAAGAGAGAAACATGATCGGGGAAGAGATTTCAGTTAATGGTGCGGCCTTTGTACACGTTATGGTGCACGAAGTGGTGAAACTAAGACTCGACAGCCAGGGGAGAGGTAAAGACCCGCTGATCGTAGCCATGGGGAAGAGCCACCGGGGTGAAGGGATTCGAAGCGACGGAGGAGGAACGAGCACGCTTGGGGGCCGCCATTGGAAGAAAAAGATAGGTGGAGAAGGAAGTAGGATTTTATGAGAAGTGTAGGAGGAAGAGGAAGAAAAATAGGGTTTTTAAAGTAGAAGGATGGAAGGGAACGGTTATGGAGTTGGGAAGGAAAAGGTTGGGTTGGAAATGATGGAGGTAAATTAAGATAAAGGAGGAGTTATGGGGAAGTGGAAGGGATGGATAGTTAATGTGATGGTAAGTTATGATAAGGGGAAGAGGAAAGAAGTTATGGGGAAGTGGAAGGAGGTGGTTAATAAAGAGAGAAGTGATTTGATGTGATGGGTATTAATGAAGATAGAAGGAATAAAGAGAGAAGGGAAGAGAGAGGTGGGCCCGCGCTGGTAATGACACAGCAGACCGCCGCGTACCGGTATACCGCCGGTATGCCGGTGTATGCCGACGGTATACCGAAGTTTGGCACAGACCAAATTTTGAGCCAAAAATGGCATGCCGTCGGTATACAGTAGTATACCGTCGTTGTACCGGCCGAGAAGAACTATGAGTCCATGTTTAAAATACCTAATTCTTGGCAAAGAAAAATAAAACGATCTTCCAGGAGCGGTTTGGTGAAAATATCGGCTAACTGATAACTAGTGTCAATAAATTCAAGACGAATATCCCCCTTTTGTTGATGGTCACGAAGAAAATGGTATCTAATTTCAATGTGCTTCGTGCGTGAGTGACAAATCAAGTTTTTCGTGAGATTGATTGAGCTAGTGTTATCGCATTTAATAGGGGTTCAAGAATGAGAAATGCCATAATCAATAAGTGTTTGTGACATCCAAAGAATTTGTGCACAACAACAACCAGCCGCAATATACTCGGCCTCAGTGGTTGAAAGAGCAACAGAATTTTGTTTCTTACTGAACCATGATACCAAGGATTTCTCAAGGAATTGGCATATACCGCTAGTGCTTTTTCGGTCAATCTTGCATCCTGCAAAATCTGTATCCGAGAAGCCGTAAAGCTCAAAGGATGAAGATTTTGGATACCAAAGGCCCATGTTCACGGTGCCTTTGAGATATCGAAAAATACACTTTAAGGTACATAAGTGTGATTCCTTTGGATTTGCTTGATAACGTGCACAAAGACATACACTAAACATGATATCAGGACGGCTAGCAGTTAGATAAAGTAAACTACCAATCATACCTTGATACTTACGGATATCAACCGATGTGCCATCTTCATCATTGTCAAGCTTTGTCGTTGTTGCCATAGGAGTCCTCATTGATTTGGATGAGTCAAGTTTGAAACGCTTGAGGAGATCCTTTGTATATTTTGCTTGATTGATGAAGGTTCCTTTGGGTCCTTGTTTGATTTGTAATCCCAAAAAGAATGATAGCTCACCCATCATACTCATTTCAAATTCTTCCTGCATAACTTTAGCAAATTCTACACAAAGTGTATTGTTAGTAGAACCAAAAATAATATCTTCGACATAAATTTGAACCAACAAAAGAGTGCCATTATGGAATTTGATAAAAAGTGTTGTGTCAAATTTGCCCTTAGAAAAATTGTGAGAAACAAGAAAGGAGCTAAGGCGCTCATACCAACCACGGGGAGCTTGTTTGAGGCCATAAAGGGCTTTGTGGAGTTTGAACACGTGATTAGGAAATTGAAAATCTTCAAAGCCAGGAGGTTGTTTTACATAAACTTCCTCTTTAATAATTCCATTAAGAAAAGCACTCTTAACATCCATTTGAAAGAGTTTAAAATCATTAAAGCAAGCAAAGGCACAAAGCATGCGAATAGATTCAAGACGAGCAACCGGAGCATAGGTTTCATCGTAGTCAATGCCTTCCTCTTGGTTATAGCCTTGAGCAACCAATCGGGCTTTGTTACGAGTTACTAATCCATCTTCATTAAGTTTATTTTGAAACACCCATTTAGTTCCAACAATGGGGTGATTGCTAGGTTTTGGGACAAGTTCCCAAACCTTGTTTCGCTAAAATTGATTTAGCTCTTCTTGCATCGCTATCATCCAAAATTTATCAAGAAAAGCATCATTAACATTTTTAGGCTCTATTTGAGAGATAAAAGCCACGTTTGCACAAAGATCACGAGTTGAGGATCTAGTACTAACACTGGAGGAAGGATCTCCAATGATAAGTTCCTTAGGATGGTTGGTGACAAATCTCCATTCTTTTGGGAGATCCTTTTGAGGAGGCTCGAGAGGTGGAGACTCTTTTATTGGAGGAGTCACAACTTCACTGTTAGATGAAGAGGAACGATCTCCAATAGAGGAGTTCTCCAACCCAAACGAGATGTCATCAACATCATCGGAAGAAGAGAATGTAGAAGAATTAAGTTCAATAAAAGAGACATTTATTGACTCTTCGACAACAAGACTTCTTTTATTAAAAACACGAAAACCTTTACTATGCGTAGAATATCCAAGGAATATTCCTTCATAGGCTTTTTCTTCAAACTTGCCTAGTTTATCCTTGGTATTCAAAATAAAACAATTACAACCAAAAACTTTAAAATATTCAATAGAGGGAATTTTGTCAAACCAAAGCTCATAAGGAGTCTTCTTAGAAATAGGTCTAATCAAGACCCTATTTATAACATGACATGCCGTGTTAACGGCTTCCGCCCAAAAACATTTGGAGAGTTTATATTAGTTTAACATAACCCGGGCCATATCGCCAAGGGTTCTATTCTTTCTCTCCACAACACCATTTTGTTGAGGAGTACGTGGACAAGCAAAATCATGTCCAAAACCATTCTTTTCATAAAATCTTTTGAAATCGACATTGTCAAATTCTCCTACATGATCACTTCTAATCTTGTTAATAGAAAAACCTTTCTCATTTTGAACACGTTTACAAAAAGCAACAAATTCACGAAAAGTATCACTTTTGCAAGCAAGAAAAATAACCCAAGTAAATCTCGAAAAATCATCAACCAAAACAAAAGCATAAAGCTTGCCTCCAAGACTGGCAACTCTACTAGGACCGAAAAGATTCATATGAATAAGTTGAAGAGGTCTAGAGGTACTCACATAGTTGATGGATTTGAAGGATGACTTGGTCAACTTACTCTTCTCGCATTCTTCACACACCATATCCTTTTTGAACGGGATACTCGGGAGTCCTCTTACGAGCTTCTTGGTAGCAAGACGAGAAATAGTATCCATGTTGGCATGTCCAAGCCTCATGTACCAAAGCCAACTCTCATCGTTCTTAGCAACTAAGCACCTGTCATTGTTAGTGTCTTCGACAAGATATAAAACATAGATATTGTTTTCTCTAATGCTTTCATAAACAATAGATCCACTTGAACTATCGGTAATGAAACATTTGAACTTAACAAACTTAATATCATAACCATTATTGGTAAGATGACTAATACTAAAAAGATTGTGTTTAAGATTAGTAACAAGACACACATTCTTAATACAAGGAAAAGAAGGGGAACCAATATTATCATTTCCTATAATGTGACCTTTAAGATTATTACCAAAAGAGACGTGTCCTTCCTTCTTCATCGATAGCGTTGTAAATAATGAAGCATCCCCGGTCATGTGTCGTGAACAACCGCTCTCGAGAATCCACTTGCTTCTAGCATGAGAAGGACTCTTCACCTACAACATAAGTTGAAGATGAACATTTTAGTACCCATGATCGTATGGGTGTAATGCCTGTGGTTCGTATTACGTATTTCTGAAATACATGTACGTATTTATTCTTGTATTGCATGATTTTCTTGCTTAATTTCCTCCCTGGGCTTGGTTTATTCTCGGTTTAGGTTGGCTTGGTTCAGTTTGGGATTGCTCTTGGTTCATCATGAACCAAGGGGTGAACCCCCTACCTACCACCACCACTCATATTTATTACCTATTCTTCTTCTCTCTCTTCATTAATCTCTTCTTCTTCTTCCATTTACTCCCTTCACCTACCAGAGAGAGAAGAGAGAGGTCTAAGCAAGTGCAACTTGCTTCCACAAGAGAGCCCATTTTTATTATTCCATTAGCTTCTTCTCATGTTTCTAAGACACATTAGAACTTGTCATTTTCTATTTTGAGGCTTTAATTTTTGTAGATCTAGAAATTAGTTATTTTTGAATTTTGGTGGTTTTGATCTATCAAACTTCTTTGTTTTCAAGTTTTGATGGTTCCATATTGTAGAGAATTTTATTCTACCCAATTTTGACCTTTGAAAAGTTGGATTTGGACTTGTTTTGACCAAGTTATGGACTTTTGAAGCTTTGGGTTCAACCATGGAGTTCTTGCTAATTTGGAGAAGACAGTGAGCAGTGTGCGTGAGCTTTTTAGCTTGCGCCACTGAGTTGCGTGCGCTCTTTAGCGCAGCACAGTCTGACTCATACGCTGCCTTTTGGAGGCGTATGTCTTGCATACGCTGCCTTGATGAGGAGTCGTATGGACCTCATATGCTGCCTTGAAGAGGAGTCGTATGGAGTACATATGCTGCCTTTTGGAAGTGTATGTCTTGCATACACTGACTTGAGCGTAGCCTGATTTGAGCGTAGCCTGACTTGAGCGTAGCCTGACTTGAGCGTACGCTGACTTGAGCGCAGCCTGACTTGAGCGCAGTCTGACTCAGGCGCAACCTGATGTTTAGGCGCAACTGGACCTGACCCTACTTACCCTGGATCTTCTATAGCCCTGTATATTAATATTTTATTAGATATTTAACGTCCATTTTATATCCTTACGCCTTTTGTCCTTAACTTGATAATCACGAATTTACTTGATATGTTTGGAATTGATGATTGAGCATGACGTGATAGTGACCCATAGTGGTGCACTCCTGACATAATAACCTGACATGACCTGATAGTGGCCCATCGTGGCGCACTCCTGACATGTACACTTAGCATGATAACCTGACATGATTATCTCGAATAGCTGTTGCGACGGCTACCTGACATGACATGACCTGTATAATTAATCTGGACACCGTGGGCGATTGTGTTTGTATAAATAAACCAGTCCTGTCTTGCATCATGTCTAGGACAGGGACTCCTGAGTACCACGGTCAGGAGTACCTACTAAAATGGACTAAGGCTAATAACTAGATTAATACATTAGTCATGACGAGATTTCCCAGCTACAGGCAATCCCGTTACCTGGGCACGCCTTGGGATCTGTAGCCTGCCGTCGAGTAGGGCACATTTCCAGCACACTGTCATGTGTTGCACCCTTCAAGCTACCTAAGGACACATTCGTTTTCTGGACGATGTACCCACCTGAATTCAACTCTAATCTTTTAACCCGGGTAACCTGGATGGTCTGCAGGGCTTGTGGCTGTGGAATAATCTTACTGCATCTTGTTAGTAATTAGGCTTGTGACAACCCTAGTTAGTTAAAGTATCAAGCCGTAATTCTTGCTTGGCCGTGAAGTGATTGGACGGAGTCTAACCAGTCTAGTCTTGCCCTGATCCTGTTTCAGATTATTGAATGACCAGAATGCTTGTATTTATTTTACCGATAAATGGTGAGAATTCCAAGTTCTGTTCAGACGAAGGGTTAAAACCCCGGTCCTTGTTTGGTTTACGGGTTGTAACCAGGTTATCTGAATAGTTCCATGGTTATCTCGTCGTATATCATCCTGGTGTATTTTCTTTATTTCCAGTTCTTACTTTTATTTATATCTTGTGCTGATTGCTGGTTTTAGTTCTTAAGTGAAGCTTCCTTTGTGGCACTTGCTCTTTCTGGGGTCTGACCCAGCTGGTTTTGTGTGACCAGATTTCGGAGCAGCTCCAGAGGATCTACCGACCTTCCAGCCAGATGGTGGCCACTATACGGAACCCTGGCAACGAGTGGGTTATTTTTGGCTCTCCCACTCTATTGTAAAATATTCTTTTGAGGCGTTTAGCCGACAAGCACCTGTTTAGCTCGATTGCACTTACTTACTGTCTGCCTACGGGCTGTAACATGATTAACAAATCCTAGGGTTGATCATGTATGACTAAACTCTTGCTAGTCCTGACATTTTGTAACGACTAGCTTCATGATCAACTGAATATGTAATGTTTGGGACGCCTTACTATTGTATATTTAATGATCATACATCTTGTGACTTTTACTTACTTGTTTGTGATTGAGACACTAGGCTTGTTCATGACCTTAAGAGACTGTTGGCTTGTAGATAAACCCTCATGTATCTAGACAGCCGTGACCGTATAGCGAGATGGATTCCATTTCATATACGTAGCTGGCTATGTCTGTCCCCGCTCTCCAGTATTCTGGTTCTGGGGCGTAACAATGGGTCCTTGAGTGTTAGTCTTAGGAACCCACTTAAATACTTTCTTATCAACTAGTTTCCTTGTATGACAATAATTGGTCGTATGTCCAAGCAAGCCACATTAGTTGCAAATCATAGAGGATTTAGAAGAAGGTGTGTGAGAATCATGCATATGTAAATCTCTAGTACGAGGAGTTCTAATATTAGTATTATGATGATGATAATAAAAAGCATGATGCGAAGTGTTTTTCTTAACAAATGGTCCTTTTCTTGTATTAGAAAAGGATTTGTCTGTAGTGTTCATGTAAGAAGTATGTCTAGCATTGTGATGAGTGTGGAGATGTCTTAGAGTATGCATGTGAATAGTGTTCTTATTACCTAGTTTCTTACTCTGTACAAGAAGATCATTATACTTAATAGAAGTATCATATTCTCTTCTATTAGCATCTTGAACCTTATGCATAGCAAATTCATAAGCTCTTCTCATGGATTGAATCTCATCATCCTTTTTCTTGATGGTGACAAGTTATTCTTAAAACTTGAGTCACAAAGACTCTATCTCATCCGTGTCAGAAGCAGGAGATTTTCCCTTTACATCAATAATGATGCTTGAGAGTCTTTCTACTTCAAGTTGAAGAGCATCAACCTCTTTTAGAGACTTCTTGTATTTATTCCTAACACCTTTGTGCTCTTCATGTAATTCAAGGATAGCTTTCTCCAAATCATCATAAGTAAGAGTATTTAAGGAGAGATCATCAAGTACCTCATCGGTTACCATGAGACACACGTTGGCATTGTGTTTGCACTCTTTGTCGTTGTCGGAGTCGCTTGTGTCACTCTCACACCAAATGCTTGTGTTGGCGAATTTCCTGGAGGACGAGCTTCCCTTGCTAGGCTTTTCGTACTTGCTTGAGTCTTTTCTTATCATCGGACAGTCTCTCTTGATGTGTCTGGGTCTTCTACGTTGATAACACGTCGGATCTTCCTCATTGTCCCGTCTGAAGCGGTTGGCTTTGTTGAATTTAAGGAACTTCCGGAAGTGCTTAGCTGTGAGAGCTATTTCTTCATCGTCGCCCGACTCATTGTCGTTGGAGCTATCCTTGGAGTAGGACTTTGTAACTTTGAGAGCAAAAGACTTCTCCTTCTCTTTGGTCTTCTCCTTCTCCTTCTCCTTTTCTTGTATGGAGGATTCCTCTTGATCCTTTATATCGAGTTCATGAGTCATTAGCTTACCCATGAGGGTCTCAAGGTTCATGACTGTCAAGTCGTTCCCCTCAATGATTGCGGTAGCTTTAGGACTCCAAACTTTTGTCAATCTTCTAAGAATTTTTCTGATCTTTTCATGAGCAGGATATTCCTTACCAAGAGAAGAGAGAGGATTAATAATATCACCAAAACGAGTAAACATGTAAGTAATAGATTCATCATGCTTCATCTTAAAGGACTCATATTCTTGCGTGAGTCTACTAATCTTGGATTCCTTCACTTGTGAAGTACCCTCGTGTGTGACTTAAAGTAACTTCCAAATCTCATTGGAAGTCTTGCAAGTAGAGATTCTATTAAATTCACTACTATCGAGAGCACAATAAAGAGCGTTCATAGCTTTGGCATCTCGACTAGCAAGCTTCTTGGTATTTTCAGTAAGTGTGTCCCTAAGGGTGTCAGATGCAATATCCTCAATAACTCTGGAAGGAGTAGGAAGACCATTTATCACACAATCCCATAAATCAAAATCTATGGACTTCAGATAGATGCTTATTCTAATCTTCCAGTAGTTATAGTTGGTTCCATCAAATAGGGGAGGCCTATTTGTGGAGTGTCTCTCATTATGGAAGGTGTTGATACTAGGGTTAGTGGCCATGGATCACTCAAAGGGTGTAAATCCAAATCAAGAGAACAAAGCTCTGATACCAATTGTCGAACCCTAGAGGGGGTGAATAGGGAAATAAAAAATAACTAGAGCACAAGAAGCAATATATGACAAATAAAAGAAAAGAGTAAGAAGATCAAACACAAGATGTATCCTGGTATCCTCGCTTGAGGTAATCCAGTCCCAGAACTCTCTCCGGCTTAAATCTATTGTTTAATCAAATAGTACACACGAGTTTGGATCCGTAGAACTCGCCAACTTCAACACGAGTTTGGATCCGAAGACTCGCCAACTTCAACACACGAGTTTTCTTACGAAGGCTCGCCAACTTCAAACAAATGAGAAGAGAACTTGCTGATCTTCTAACACGTGAAGATCAAAAATTACAACTCTTCAATACTCTAGCACTTTAGGAGAGGATGACAATTAGAAGCTTGGTAGAGTATTAATGGTGGAGCTCTTGGTTGTTTAGAAAATTTATGGCAAGAGTTGGTGAAAGCTTCATGAGAGAGAAGGCTTTCATTTATAGAGAAACCAAGAGTAGGTGGCAGTTAATACTCCTGGATACAGCCTGAACGACATACCGTCGGTATGCACCGGCATACCGTCGGTATACCGGTCACCCAGTAACGGTCATATTAATATCCGTTCGGAGCATTTAATGCTGCCATTAATGCTAGTCAAAGCAATTCAAAAATCAAATATTTGTAACCCGGTATACCGTCGGTATGCCGCGGCGTACCGTCGGTATACCGATGTTTTATCACAGAACATTTTTAGGCAAACAAAAGGGTATACCGTCGGTATGCCGCGGCATACCGTCAGTATGCCGACGTTTTGTGGTCCACAAAACGGTATACCACCGGTATGCCGGAGCATACCGTCAGTATGCCGACAATTTATCACAGAATGTTTGTGGACGATAAGAATGGTATACCACCGGTATGCCGGAGCATGCCGCCGGTATGCCGCTCTGTAAGATATTGATTTTTGACTTATGCTTTTAGTTTGTCATCCAACCTTAAGTGTTTACAGATATACCTAGACCTTATACAGACTCGAATTCTTTAAGCAGTGAGGAAGCCGTCTATGCAAGGATCGTCGGTATTTGCTTCAGTCTTCAATACAATGGATGGTAGTACTTGAGAGGATAGACTTTATATAGTAGAGCTTCTGAGCAGATATGAATCTGAAGTCATAGAAAACTAAACTATGAAGATGCTATTAATATATCAAAATAAAATATGCCAACACTTTCCAGATGCAGCGCTCGGAGCCTTGGAGTCGCAGTTTGAGAGCTTAGTTCAGGGGAGCCTGTCAGTAGAGAAGTACGCTGGGGAGTTCGGCGGCCTCGACAGATTCGTAGAGGACTTGAGCGAGACGGTGAAGGCCCAGAGGTTCCGAAAGGGTCTAGTCAAGTCCTTGACCAAGGGCAACAGGGATGCCACTTTCGATAAGATTTTGACGGGAGCCTTATTGGCTGAGGACGATCTTGAGATGAAGCTCAAGAGGGGGCGAGACCCTGTTGGGGGCAGAAGCAGCGGAGGCCAGGCCAAGAGGCCTCACTTTTAGCACCAGCAGTCGAGGCAGTTCCAGCCGCAGTCGTTCCAGCAGAGACAGCAGCAGCAGCAGCAGAGACAGCAGCATATTATCTTTTGCCCTTTCTGTAAGAAACCAGGGCATGATTGGGGTGAATACCGGATGAGGCTAGGCAAGTGCCTACTCTGCGGATCATCAGATCATCAGTTGAGAGAGTGTCCCAATTTTGCGGGACGGACAGCTCAGGGAGCAGGAGCCAGGGCTGCAGTAGGCCAGCAGCAGGCTAGAAGAGGCCAGCAAGGGCGAGCTTACGCCGTAACATTTGAGGATGCTCAGGCAGTAGGAGAGGTGCTTGCAGGTTCTGATCTTCCCGATTCCATTTTCACCTTGTCTCATTATACCTATCATGAAATTCAATTCCATCTATTCTTATCTGTTACCTCATTGTTGATAAGTTTTGATCTGGTGTTTCATTATGATTTAATTTTCTTCTGAGATAAGTCGTATGGGCTAGGTCGCCTCGATTATGAGATTTTAGAATCCTCTAGGGTCATGCTAGCAGGCATAGTGAGGACATATAGTCGGATTATGGACGTATTTCTCGGGTGTGAGAATATAAGGTTTTCGTTGCCAAGCATGCGGCAATACAAAAATTTTAAATACCATAATTCTAGAGGTATGTACCATAGTTGAGGACTCTGTGATTATCGTAGCCTTGCTTTCTGGCATGACAGAGATTCTGAGTATCATGATGATTGGACAGACGCATACGATTATCGATTTGTATGATTTTTCTGTGGTTATTTTGTTTCAATTTTTGAGAATAATTCTTTTAAGGTGGATAGACTTATAGCACCCAGTTTCTATTGATAGTAATTTTAAATTTATAATTTTAGTCATTTAATTCATGCTTTGATTTTGGAGATTTTAATCATTTTAAATTTTAAGCCATGACTTGTGATTTTGATATTTTACTATTGTTTGGTTTTAATTTCGAGGGCAAAATTTTTTAAGGTGGATAGATTTGTCACCCCTAGTTTTCAGAAATAGGAGTATTTTTGTCATTTTTCATTTTAGAATATTTTTGAAATTATTTATTTATTTATAATGTTATTTTGGGGTTAATTGAGTCGGGTTCGAATTTCAGCTCAATCCGACTTGAAACGGGGACCCGGGGTAGTTTTGACTCTAGTGGACCCACACACTAGTTAGCCATGGCCGACATGTTAATTATTTTAGTTAGTGACTAGGCTAATTTACTTGGATAGGATTAGTGTGATTAGTGTTTTAGGAATGACTAAACTAGACCCCGACTTAAACCCGCCCAATGTTTTAACTAATAGATTAGTGTAGGGGTATTTTAGGCATTCCACAATAGAACAAATAGCCCCTCCATGGCCGGCCACATGGTGTGGATAGACTCCATCAATTCATCATTATCCCCTCTTCCATATTCTCTCTCTTATTCTTCCCCAAATTTCTAGAGAGCAATCCCTAGCTTTTTCTCCACCAAATCCTTTCATTTTTCCACTCAACCTTCTTCTTTCCTTCTCTACTCAAGCCAAGAAGGAAGCTACCCAAATTTGGGAGGATTCGGAGCTCGTTCGTGTCCGTTAGGGATTCCTACGTGTCGGTGGCGCATCGGGAAGCTTTTCCTTCGATTCGATCTACCGGAAGGTATAAATCCCTTCCTCTTTCTCATTCTTCTCATACATTAGGTTAATTTTGACCCATAGGAATGGCCCCCATGGTTGTGTCTCTATTTGTGTCCATTTTGTGTCCATTTGGACACTTGTAGAGGTGTCCAATGTGTAGGATCATGCCCTAGTAGGAAAACCCCTATTTGGACACATGTAGATTTATTAGATATTGATTTAATGTTGTTTTAATATTTATTCTCAGATTTCTAGGTGTTAGGGATGTGTTTTCCTAAGTATCATATTGTATCATGTTATTAAATCTATATGTATATATATATATATGGCTGTATATATATTATTCTATATATATATATATATATATATATATATATATATATATATATATATATATATATATATATGTACATATATATTATGGCTTATATATATATGTATATATACTATGGTATATAATATGGTGTGATATTTGTGTTTGGTGTGGGTGGTAGTTTCGGCCAAGGAGGAGAGTTTGGTTGAGTGGTGGAGTTGATATGTATGTGTGTTTGTATAGAGGGAGGGGGGGGGAAAGAGTGTTAGATTGTGAGAATCATGGCGTTATATGTGAATGTGTTGTAGGGAGGGTATTTGAGAGTTTGTGTGAGAGGGGAAAGAGAGTGGAGTTGAGGGGGGAACCAACTGCTAATAGCAGTAGGTTCAGCAGCAGGACACCCCTTAACAGCCTAATGACAGCCCCCTACAAACCCCCATTACCTGTCCTAAAACAGTCCCCAAAAACCCCACCATTCAGTCCCTCAATCTAGCCCTTGTAGCAACTAAATTTTAGTCCTATCCTAGCTCCCAAACCTGTCCTATTTTAGTCCCATACACCATCCACATTAGCCTAAACTTGTCCCAAATTTCAGTCCACTTTAGCACCTAAGAAACCTGTCATTTAGCTGCCCTAACACAGCCATGTTAGCTGTCCTAAAACCATGCAAAAGCAGCCCCCCATTCAGTCCAATATACACCCCTACAAATCAACCCCTATATGCTCCCATATGATGTCCCCAAACTCCCTCTTAACAGCCCAGAACAGCCCTTGTTTAGCCCATGTTTCAGTCCATGTATCAGCATATTCAGCCCCTTTAACCTGTCCCATGGAAAGCCCCAAGCTCTTCTAAAACCTGTCCATTTTAGTCCCACATACCAGCACACTAGCTATACAAAATAGTCCCAAAGTCTTGCCTAAAATCTGTTCTTACCTGTCCCCAATGACAGCCAACCACAGCCCAGAAATCAGTCCATTTCCAGCCTAAACCAGCCCCAAAACCAGTCCATGTAGGGACAGCCAAGTAGACCACTTACCTGTCCCCACAGCCCATGTATTAGCCCTTCCATTTCAACAAAGTTCCTGTCCCAAACCATCCCCAAAACTAGTCCTATGTACTGTCCTAAATCAGTCCACTAAACATGTCCATTTCAGTCCACTTCATGCCTTGTGTGTGTGTTATGAGTTTGTGTGTGTGTGAGAGCCTATAGGGGATAGCTAATAGCCTATAGGAGGGCCTATGTGTAAACCTATAGGAAAGAGTATAGGTGAGTGATATATGTGAGTGAGTGAGTTGTGTGGGCAAGTGTTAGAGTGATGTGAGAATAATATATGATATTGGTAAGGTAAAGGGGTAGGGAGAACTAGCATATATTCTAAGATAGGCTAGATACCTAGGATACCTATATTTCTTGGTAGGTAAACCCTAGATAGGATAGTATCTAGCTACCCTAAGGAGCCTAGGCTAGTATCTTGGGTATTAGCGGGGTTTCCTTGGTATTGGGCAAGGTATCGGGATTTACCTTGGTAGGGTAATATAGGTTTTACCTAGAAATAGGATATTTGAGTTTTAGAGTCTAAGATATGGTTAGAACTTGGTTCCCTTGGTTGGTAATGATCAAATGTAGTGCTCCTAGACTAGTTTTGACGTCGGTTGACCATTTTGACCAAAAGTCAACAAAAGTCAACCGAGAGTCAAACTTAGCCTTTAAGCGACTAGATTTGACCGAAACCAAACCAGAGTTGACCAGTTGACTGAAAGTCAACAGTTGGTCAATATTAGACTAGTTTGACCTAGGGTTGACCTAGAGTTGACCAGAGTTGACCAGGGTTGACCAGTTGACCAAAAGTCAACTGTAAGTCAACCTTGACCCCGTTTGACCTAGTTTGACTTAGATTGACTCCCAGTGACTTGGTATGATCTAGTATGACTCAGTATGACCTAGATAGACCTAGTTTTGACTTAGATTTGCATTCATGACTTAAATTAGTTTCATTTTTAGTATAAAACCATGTTTGACTCATAGTATCTTATTTAGGTCTGTGATTTCTCTGAGCGTCTGTTTACCTTATAAGCTCAGGACCACAGGCGAATACATTCTCTGATCGTTTCAAACTTATCATGACTTATATTCTTACTCTAGATTACTTTACTTGATGCTGTCACGTTATCATCACGGATTTGTACTATATGGATCTTTTCTTGGGATGTTATCCCCTTAGCGGACGCATCGAATACTTTATGTCATGTGTTTCATGTACATCATACATTCCTTGCTCTTACGTTATTCATGTACACTCATGTTCTCTCATGTTCTTTCATGTACGCTCATGTACTTTTATGTGCTCTCATGTACGTTCATGTTTCCTCATGTGTTTCATGTGTAACAAAACATCATGTCCATAACGTAACTTGACTGGATCCTTGTGTATTGATTGTAGGTAGGGGTGAGTATAAATGGTCATGTGATTTACCCATCATGTACTCTCTGTTACTTTCCATGTTTTATCATGTACAACCTAAGCCAATTATATGCCATCTCGTACTCTAAATCACTAGTCACTTACAGTTCTTACTTACCATGTATATATTTCCAGTTATCAAATATCTCTCATGTTTTCATGTACATCTTCTTACAGCATTTCATGTATCTTACTCTATTGCTTGCTTTATATTTCCTGACACGATATGAACTGCATGAGATATACTGTGCTCGCTTCCGTCCTGACTGAACTTGTTAAAAATATTACAGATGATGCCGAGGACTTCTGCCCAACCTACTATGGAGCCCATCTAAATGATGCCTGTGAGTTGGACCCACAAGAGGATCCAGCTCTAGCTGAGGACGTCGTCCATACTGCTTAGACTAGTTCAGTTAAGCTCTATTCTATCATTTGAGATCTGGATTGTATATATTCTTTTATATTCTGTAGTTGAGACTTTGTATTCTGGATATTTTCTGGATTGTGTTATCTTAGACACTTAGACTTCTCTGGTTGTATCTCTGCGGATCTTATTTCATTTTCATATCTGTCTATCTATCTTATCATCATGTCTTAGATGTGATTGAGACTGTATTCTGCTATGTCACCTCCATTCGGAGTGTATATACTGTACAGGACCTTTATATTGTTAGATGATTGACCTAGGACAGCGTTATATCGTTGACACTGCGGCGTAGGCTGGACGTATCCACTTCTCGTGCCCTTACTCTAGGGTGCAGGTTGTGACACGCAGAAGAGCTTTGATCACCATCTTGGGCTGCAGAAGGAGCTTCTTCGAGAACCTGGTCGGGGGCAACAGTTTTGTGCTTCGACGTCCTGCGGGTTCTCTTTGGTTTGGCTCGCATCTGTGATGGGCTGGCGCTCCCTTCAGAGAGCATTTATTTGAATGCTCGTTGGTCAAAACAAACCACGAGCATTTGCTGCATAGAGCCGAGCTTGGATGCGTCAGATTGCATCACCAACTTCTCATCAGAGGAGAAGGATATCCCCAGCAAAGTCTCCATCGTGTTTGCCATTAATATCAAGAACAAAAATTACAGAGGAGTTGAACTTGATTGCAAACTCGCTTGTACAAGAGTAAGCCTAGAAAGAAATCCTAGGAAACAATCTAAGTACAATTGTTTAGTTTTTGATTCTGGGAGGTGACGATGGAGGCTCGAGAAAGTATAGCAACTCTGCCTTACTCCTTGGACTATCTAACACGATCCTTGTGCTTGAAGAAATTGCCCTTCGTAGGTTGCCAGCCTTTTGCATGGGTGTGGTATCGTGCTTTTTATAGTAATAGATATCTTAAGCCGCATAGATGGCCACGTGTCCACGTGGCTGCAACAGCACACAAATACTCGCTCTTTGACCGCCAGCTGGTGACTTGTTGAGATTTTGTTGCAGCAAATCTGGGTGGTTGAGACTTGGTCAGCCTGCCACGTGTCCTATCGCAGGATAGGATCTGTCTACTTGAGTCATTTTGAGCAGCATAGGTCTTTTAGTGTTCGGCAATGCTGGGCCGCATAAGTCTCATGCGGCTTATGTCGCAGTCTTCCTTAGTCCGCATGTAGCTTGGGGACTTTTGAGCATCATAAACTCTATATTCTGGGCTGTACACAGCACATAGATTGAGCCACATAAGGTTTATGCTGCTCGGGTCGCAGTCCTTCTGGCCGCATGGCCATGTCCAGGCACGTGGACCCTGTGTTATGTCTTATCTTCTTCTTTTTTAGTGTGTCAGCTGTCAGTTTTGTCAGCTTTGACAGAGTCTGTCAGCTTTATCAGAAGGGCCAATCGTCTTGGCCGCGTAAGCGAGTCTTCCTTCTGCGGCTCAAATCAGTTGGTTGCTTTTTAATATATAATCTGAGATAGTAAAGATGGGCCGCAGGGGGCATGTCGAGTCTGTCATGCGGCGCTTCTTTATGCAGACCAATTTGGCCCAAAGTACTTATGCGGTCAGTTGTGATCCGCATGAACCCCATATTTTCCATGCTTCTGCACTCTCTTTATTTTATAATGGTTCATTGTTTACTTATTCCAGGTTATTTTTGCTCCAGGCTGGTAGAGATTTGGGCGACTTGATGCGTCGTCAATTCTATGGTCCCTATCTGAACTTCGGGGACATCCCACTTAATCGACGATTTATTTGGCTAGATATGCTTGGGGTATGCCTAAATAATATCATCTTTGTTTACAACATTTCTTAAATATTTACTCATTTATTTTTATTTTTCTTATTTGCAGAAGTTGTACTGGTTGTCAGCGTACAAAGATCAGGCGATCCGAAAGTGCTACAAGTCCATTGCCAGCAAAATGTTAAGGGATATGGTCAACGACCAGAAGGCGTTGGCTACACTCCCTAGAGATCATCGCAAGGAGTGGTTAGAGGAGGAATTTTGGAAGGAGATGAAGAAGAAGATGGACACTCCGGCCTATATGGCCAAGTGCGAGAAGGAAAAGGCTGCCCGTGCTAAGGGTGGTCACCACTCAGATGGATCCATCCTAAGGATGGTGAGTATTCTTACTTGTTATTTCTCCAATTGTTTTATTTCAATGTTTAGTTATTAAATTTTGTTTAATTATTACATTGCGAGAAGGTCGCCAGGACAGGTGGAGACCCGAACACCGTCTACTTTTCTAAACTTTTTGTGCCTACACATAAGCGAAAGAAGGATGGGAAGCTCATAGATGATCGGGCGACCAAAGCATATGTAAGTTTTCTCAATCCTATATAATTACATTCTTCTTTGTACTTAACTATTTTTATTTTACCTAAATAGTTAGTCCTAACTCTAAATATCATAACCATAACCTAAATTAGTAATAAAAATCAAAGACAAATATAGGAGACCTATGAGACCCCAACCATACAAATACTTAGTAGTAACTAAATTATGAATATTAACTCTAAATCTATTTACCTATATAAATATAGGAGACGTATTAGACTTTAGAGAGTCGAGTCGGTAAAGAAGGGAGTACTACAGAGGGGTTGCTGACGGAGAGCTAGGACTAGTCAGCCAGCGACGCCGGCATCCAGGAACGACTGTGGATACAAGCTGTCGGTAGAGAAAAAGGTGGCAGCGTATACGGTACCAGATCATTGGCATCCTAGCCATCCGTTTACTCCATAGCTCCTCCTCTATCCCCACCTCCACCTCCACCTCTACCTCTATCTGTAGGTACACAGTCTGGCATTACTACCGAAACCTATTGTTTGGAGTATATTACACAGATATTGGTGCCCTACAGGGTTAGATGACCCAAGTGACCCACGTTCTAGACACTTGTGGTCTGATTCCTGCTACCACTACACCAGCACCTGCTTCGACCTCAGCACCTCCTGCAACGGCTCCTCCTTCGACCATAGCGCCTCCTACACCAGCTCCTTCTTCGACCATAACGCCTACTGCACCGGCTCCTACTTCGACTACAATGTCTCATGTCACGTCGATGGTTGTTCCTGGCGGTGTTCCTGTCCAGGAACTACAACAGGTCATCATTTTGGTGATGGCACAGTATAAGCGTATGGACAGCCACCTCTGCCTCCGCCACCTCCTCCACCAGTGGTTTATATCTACAAGAATTTTATATATTTTTTTGTTGTTCTGGATGAGTTTGTACGACTTTTATGGAGTTTATGTATCATTTGAGTGATTTATATAAATGTACTACATTGGAGAAGTTTGTCGTTACTCCATAGTTTGAGAAAATAGTTGTTTGAGTCTATTTCATTCAACGTTACATATTTGTGTTTTAGTTTATTGAATAAATAGTTTATTTTATTCAATGTTATATATTAGCGTTTTACTCTATTGAATATATATATATATATATATATATATATATATATATATATATAGACAAGTTTGAGCATAGCAGGAACCAATTATTCTTGCAATACTTACAAAGCACAACGACGGACCAGCGACGGATTACGGAAGGTTAGGTGTAGGTCACCGACATACTAATGACATCTATCGACGGATTTTTGCAGCACACCGACGAACTATCGAAGAAAATATCCATCGGTAACGTGTTGTCTGATACCCAAATGCGTATCAGACGTCTTGCCGACAAAAAATTCTGTCGGTAACCTTCTGGAAAATTTGTATTTGCGGGCTCACATAACTTTTTGCTAATCTGTCACAAAGTTATCGCAACTTTTTTGACAGAAAATATTCATTGCTAATCCTTCGCTGACCTAATGTCGCCAAATTCGTTGGTAAGTTGTTGCTACAGCGACGGATTACCGACAGATTTTTCTTAGGGATAATAATTCTAACAACGTACCAATTCCATAGGTAATAGTAAATAGCAATGGGTATGTTAGATTTAGCGACGGATACATCTGTCGCTAATTAGTTGTAATTTTGTAGTGTCCTTAGCCCATCGTCTTTGTCTATCTCGCATGTCACCTTTCTAAAGGAGTCTCCTTATTTTACTGTGCCACCTCCGGATGTTCATTTTTTGTTCCCCCGGCTCTGACGTCTAGTGTCTCTATTGATCCTACTCCTTTGCTCCCCTCTCATGGTACAACTCCTCCTACGATGCCTTCGTTGTTGCCTCATGAGGAACCTCCACATATTCTACCAGCCTCCTCTACACCATCATCTCCACCATCTATGCCTCCACCACAACCTCTCTGCCAGTCCCAACGTACTCATCGACCTCCTATACGTTTTACTTCCGGTTGTTTTAGTCCACCAGACAAGTTTGGTTTTACAGATTAGCCTCATATTCTCCACAGTTTCATTCTTTTCTTACTGATATTCATACTACATGAGAGCCTAGTTCTTATCAATAGGTTGTTCAGTTCCCAGAGTGGTAGGAGGCTATGGCAGAGGAGTTAATTTAGATCAGCAAACAGGTACTTATGATATTGTTCCACCTCCAGACAGGGTCAAGCCTATTATTTTCAAGTGGATCTTCAAGTTCAAGTATCTACCTGATGGGTCCATTGAGTGACACAAGGCTCCCCTTATTGCCAAAAGTTTTACACAAGAGCATGAGATTGACTACGATGAGACCTTTACCCCAGTTGTTCTATCAGATGACAGTACGTACATTACTAGTTGTTGTTGTTGCTCGTAAGTGGCCACTCTATTAGATGTATGTCAAGAATGCCTTTTTTTACGATTTTTTTTATCTGAGGTTATCTATATGGAGACCCCTCCAAGTTTTTCTACTCCATCGGGGCATGTTTGTCACCTTCACCGTGCTATCTATGGTGTCAAGAAAGCTTTCCGAGCTTAGTTTAAGTGTTTTAGAAGTGCTATTTGTAGGGCAGGATTTCAACAATGTTCTTAGGATCATTATTTATTTTTTGCGATCGTCACCACAAGGACAAGTTCTTCTTTCACTCTATGTGAATGACATGATTTTGACTGGCTATGATTTAGTAGAGATTGCATCTACTCAGAGGTACCTTCATCAGCAGTTTAAAATGAAGGACCTTGTCTATCTTTGCTATTTTCTTAGACTCGAGATTGCACAAGATAAGAGAGGGATACTTATTTCTCAGCAGAAATATTCTTCAGAGATTCTTTCATCTACTTGTTTATCAGATAGTCGGACAGCTGATACTCCTTTGTAGCTTCATGTGAAGTTTTATCCCAGAGAAGATGATACTCTCACAGATTTTACTCGCTACAGGTGGCTAGTGGGTCGACTTGTGTATCTCTATTAGATTAGGCCATATATTTCTCATTTAGTTAGTATTGTAAGCCAGTTTATTTTCGTGGCTTGATCATCTCACTATGGTGCCTTACTACGGATTCTTTGATATATTCAGGGTTTCATTACCAGTCATTATTTATGTCTTCTACATCTACTCTAGAGCTTCGAGCATTTCTGATGTAGATTGGGCAGGAGATCCGACCACTAGACGATCTACTGCGGGATTCGGTTTATTTCTTAGCGTTCTATTATTTTTACAGCTAAATAAGAAACAAAACATTGTTGCATGTTCTTCTACTGAGGCAGAGTATAGACCTATGGTTGCCACCACCAAGAAGATCGTCCATGTACGTAGACTGCTCTTTAATATGGACATTGCTCTTATATGACCTACACCGCTTCACTGTGATAACAAAAGTGCTATGAAGATTGCGAACAATCCAGTTTTTAATGAATAGACAAAGCACATTGAGATTGATTGTCACTTCGTCGATGAGCATTTTTTGGCAGACACTATATTTCTCTACCACATGTGACTTTTCCTGATCAACTGGTTAATTTCTTTATAAAGTCACACCCTCACTATGATTTCAGTTTTTATTGGACAAACTCATGTTGTTTGACCCACCATAAGTTTGAAGGGGGTGTTAAGATTAAATTAGATTTAGGATTAGATATTAGTTAAATTTAGGATTAGATTCCTTCTCCTATATGGATGCATATTTCTTCTCTTACTTCTATACGGATATGGATCCATTTTCCATCTGTATATATTTATAGTTGTATTGCTTTTCATATCATCCATTTATAAAATCAATAATATTGATTTATTTCAACTTTTAAGGAATAATAGGATAAATATATTCATATTTAATACTAATTAATATTTTTATTTTTAGGTATAGAGTGGCAATAATGCTACCATAGTAACCGTATTCCTAGCAACCCATCGGAAGGATGGAAAGTCCATCGATGAGCGGACGTCCCATAGCTATATGTAAGTATTGTACAACCAAATTATTTATTTTTTCAACTTTAATATGACTTAGAAAATATTCAAGTAGAGGTTACTTAGATTAGTAATTCCATGCACGACGAGTACATAGTAATAAGTAAGCATATCGAGAGATGCATATAACGTAGGAGGAATTTGTTAGAATCCGTGAGCTGGTGAAGCAACATGATGATGTCGTATCTATGGAGGGAGAGGCTGATATTTCCTCCCAAGTCCCCTAGCTTCGTCGGACAACGAAATATGGATGACTGCCTCTAGTGGTCTTAGAGGGGTATGTACTACCGTACAAAATCATATGAAACATATGTTGTTACAACGTAGACCTCCAGGGCCCCCATTACTATTACTCTTTCAAGGACACACAATGTTCACAGGAGTCGGCACATTTTGAGGCTGTTAACCAACAGATTGTCTATATTTGAGATGAGTTACTGCTAAGGACATCAAAGTACCGGCCCCGGTCCTAGCCCTAGCCAGACGAGTCGAGCATCATGGAACATTTTGAGGCACTCAAGTCCAACATGACGGAGTTTGCGGAGATGGCCCAGACAAAGCAGCACCTCATTACGAAGCAGGCCAAGATGACAGAGCGTAGGATAGATTTGTAGTAGGCATCACAGGTTTCTTTGATCGAGGATATCACATCGAGGTTGATGATTACTATTGACTTCTCCTATAGACTATTAGTATTGGAGTAGATACATCATGTAGCACCGACGACATTGACACCTCCTCCACAGTCAGGACAATCGCTTTTACAATAAGCCCCGACATAGAACACAGCGCTGCTTCATGGTGATCCTCATCCTCCTCTCCCTTAGTAGTCCTAGCTTGGACAGAGTGTTCACACTATACCAAAATGGATGATTTACGACAGTTAGAGTTGTCCAACAACGACGTATTAAAACCATCGTTGCATTTTTGACAGATTGAATCCGTTGTTTAAGATCAAAACCTATTTCAATAAAATAGTAGGTTTAGATTCAACGGATTAAAACAGATGTTTAACATCTAAAATTTTGGCTCCCTGTTCCATGAAAAATTGGGTCCCAAATTTGACTCCCAAAATTTTTCCATAACCCGCGCTTCCTCGACTTCGCTCAATCCACCACGTACCTCTCCCTCTCTCACCTCCATTTTCTTCCACCATGCTTTCACCAAAGGGTCATCAAACCTACTCCTTTCCCTCACCACCAACTCTGTCTCCTTCTCCAGCCCTAGCCCCAACGTAGGCGGCCTAAGCATTTTGCGTCTTCATGGGCTGGGTGGAGATCCCGAACAACAAACATGGAGTTCTCCCTCGGAGGTATCTGCCACTCCAAAGATGCAAAGAATAGCCTCGAGGCCTAGGAGCTTGCCCGCTTCGTCGTCGATGAGCACGAAGTAGGTGGTCTATCGCCTAGGGCAAAGCTTAGCCTATTTTGATCATTCTAAAAAACCCCAAAAAAATTCTAATTCTTCTTTGTCCCCTTGCATGCACCCCAAGCTCCTCTGTTGTGTGCCCCTAAGCTCTTTGTGTGCACCCTGAGGTCCGTGCTCCGATGACCACCAAACTCAAAGCCCTCCTTGTCGAGGCCCAGCCAACTTCCACACCGAGGCCATCCTCCACGCACAATGGCCACCAATTGCTCTCGATCCATGAGTCCCTCCTTCAAAAAAAGTTTATATCTATTTTACATAGAAATAGCAAAGGGGGCAGTTGTTTTTTTTCTGTAAAAATAGTTTCCACTTTCCAGATCTCACAAAGAAGAGCAGGACGAGTGGAGTTACAAAAGTGGTCGGTTCTCCTCTTTCCAAATCAAAAGTGGTAAGTTCTACTCCCATATGTTTGGTTTTTATACAATCTATTTAATTATTTGTTGCCTAAATCAATGGTACAAAACAACGGTTTAGCCTAAATCATGATTGACATATATGAGAAATGGCGCACATTTCTATTCAGTTTACTGATAGTTTACATAATTAATTTTTATTTATAAGAAACGACAAAAATGAATGAAGGTGCACAATCATCTGATAAGTCGGCATATCCTAAATTAGTAGGCCTATTGTATAACCAAGTGCCCAATACTACAATGATGTAAGAATCTTACTCTTGCATTTTAGAAAATTCTCACCTACTAAAGCATCTTGAATAGTTATTATACAAATCTTCATCAAATGTTAATTATTATTACTGCTAGACAAATATATAAGCTTAATGTTCATCTTGATTGTATGTGTACTAAAGTTTGTCAGTCACACAAAACCTTGAGCCTTAGAGGCTCGTGAAGGTATGAGTAGGAATGCTCATAAATTTTAAGATGAAGCCTTAAGAGCACTATAAATATGATTATATCTTTTTGTTTACTATGATATGTAAATTTCATTTTTTTTTAAAATCCTGAGACCACTTAAATAATTTATACTTCACAACTTAATCGAAGAAAATCATGTTCAATCCAAACATTGTTTAAAACAGATAAAAAAAATGGTACTGGCATAATGTAAGGCACAAGATATAATGTATATTTTCTTTTGTAGAAGGCATAACCTCTCATTTCTAGCAGCAATGTTGTAGGGTATAAGAGACAATTTAGTCGAACAACATTCTTTCTACTCCTTTTATCTAAAAGTTTTAAGTATTAGGAACCAACAACCTTATTTAAAAATTTGACTAACTTATTATGGATTCTCTTTACTACCGCATTCTTTCTACTCTTTTTATCTATTTTTTTAAAGTATATCATTCATTCTACTTATTTTTCTGTAAGATTTTGTGTACAGTGATTTTTTTGTGTGGAAGGGTTTTTATTGCATCACTTCATGTTTATATACAGGAGCCTCCTTGAGTTGTAGATGTATAACATGAAGGAAGAGAAAAGGATGGAAAAGTCATGATAATATGCAACAATGGGCTCTTCAGGAGTGTCAAAAAAACAAGAACGAGTGGACAACCATAGCCATACTAAGTTAAGTTATTCTTCTGGAGAGGTTAATTGAAGCTTATATAGTTTTTTTTGGGTTCTTTCATTTGAAATGACTTGACTCTTAACAGTATCTTATGCTTTAATCGCCAAATATTTCAATCTGACTTATATAAGATACAAAGCAGTTCTAGTATTGCTGATACAAAGCAGTCCTAGTATTTGGAAATTATGTTATCCGGAAGGTACAATAATTCAGAGTGTGTGATCATTATTTTGTTACTGTTTTGATTTAACCACTGTTCTTAGTTCTCATTGTCAACGAGCATATGTTAAGCATGCTGATAATCATGTTGATTAATATGAAGGTCTTTGAATATATCTTTTTGTTTCTGTAGTTTTTTTAGCATGGAAACCCTATGCAAAGGAAAGAACTTGCAAATAAGCTTGTTGGTAACATCTTGCCTTTGAGCCTTCAGATGTATGGATGATGTGTTATTCAGAAGGTGCTACTGTTTACTGAATTATTTCATTTCTTTCCATGTTATTTTATGTCATTAACATATCAAGGTTTGAATTTTTTTTTTCATTATCTGCAAACTATGTTGCAAGGACATGAACATGACACAAGCACTACAACAAGGACAAAGACATCAACTTTGACATGGTCTTATGTGTTTAGACTCGTGGAATATGTGTCGCGTCTAATACATGCCCGACATGGCATAGACACAAACCGGATACTGGTTTTTGTTGTTTCCTAGCTTCTTAGCCTGCCATCACATATCTAGTATGAAACTCCTAAAGTGGATTAGAACAATCCTAATATTCTCAAACTGACACTTCAATAAAAGAGAATTATCACTAGATGGGTGTATGAAATGAAGTAACATTTTTCTATCAGGGTAAACTAATGGAAAATCTTGTTGTCAATTCTTCCGTCTCCTATTTAGGTTTACCAAATCCTTTATGGGAACTTTTTAAGTTCAGCTAATTTTGAGTAGTGTTGAGGCATGGGTTTATTCAAATATCCAGAGTAAAATTCCAAGTTTAGCTTATGTTGACTAGTATTGAGACAGAGACTTAATCAAAACATCAGACTAATTATTATTTTGGTAGAAAAGTACAGCAAAGTAAAAAAAAAAGGTTGTGTAAGCCGTAAATGAAGTTGTGATGAGATGAGCTTGATGATAGTATCATCTGGATAGTGCATAGTTCATATATGTCTTATTTTGTAGTGGTTCGAGTCTTATTTTCCTAGTACTCTAGTTTATTTCGTGGTTTGTTTCCTTTTTTACACAGTACTTCACTGAATTCTGTGCTTTGATTTTTTTTTTAATAACTGTAACAAGGTATTTATGTATCTTATCAAATTAAATTCATTTGTACCTATGTAAAACTTTTATTATTGAGAGCCTCCTGGCACGAGGATGCCTTTTTTTAATAAATCAAGAGTTGAGGAACTAACTTGTTTTGCAAATTCTAATCTACTTAAGAGCTCAGTAACAACCAAGATTGATTGACTGACTTTTTTGAAAAAAATGTTTGAAGGGAGACCTATATGCTTTACTCATTTCTAGCTTAAATATGTAGGCACTTGAGGTGATTGAGCTTGATCAGAAAATTCAGCTTGCCCATGAACTTGATGGACATGTTATGCGATGCGTTAGGGATCAAAATGGGAACCATGCAATACAGAAGTGCATTGAGTGTGTACCGACAGAGAAAATTGATTTTATCATCTCTTCTTTTCATGGTAATATTGTGTCACTCTCTGTGCAGCCTTATGGTTGCCGGGTTATTCAGGTAATACAAACTGCATGGTATAAACTAATACAGGACCTATTAACAGCTTTGGGTTCAATGATTTCCTTTCCATTGATGTAGAGAGTTTTGGAGCATTGCACTGATGAGCTTCAAAGTCAATGTATAATTTTGAGTCAGTGATGACGTGACTCTTAACAGTATCTTATGCTTTAATCGCCAAATATTTCAATCTGACATATATAAGATACAAAGCAGTCCTAGCATTGCTGATAACGAAATTGACCATTGTTCACTAAATACAAATGCCCGAAAGCTGATTGGCCCTAAAGATACCATGTTAGTTGTTTCTTGGAACAATAAAATAGATTTGCTTATGAAACTTACAAATCTCTTGTACTCTTAATAATATAATACACTTGTGCATTCTAAGGTCATCTATGTTCCTTGTGTGTTAGCTCATTATGAAGTTACAACTTACTTTAGTGGATAAATTTGTTATTCATTTGATTAGCCTTTGAATACATTTGAGAGAGGAAATAATGATTGAAGTCATTGTTTAACACCTCATTTTTTGACTTCTTTCCCATATCAGTTGTAGTCACCCATATTGGTATCATTTGTTTCATTGCATCTTACCGACCATCTTACTTGAACAAGTATGGTATTGAACAAAAGTACACACTCCTCCAGAAAGATGTCAAATGGCCCGTTGGTTGGCCCGTTGGCGGCTTCCCTGGTCCCTAGGTACCAATACTAATCCTTTATTTGCAATTATGTCTTGATTCTAATTGTCTGAGTTACTAGAATTATCCTTTTCAATCCTTTTTGCTTCAGAAGTTGCTGATTACATGATACTTCAGCCCTTTATTTTCTGTATAACCATGATATTTGTTTGGAGAGAGCGTGGCAATGAGTTGAGATGTATATCCATTGAAAGTGGACTGTATTTTAACATGATACCCATTATCTCCGAAGCATCTCGCAAGAACTTCAGATTCCTAATAGTACCTCTTTGGTGAGTTCTGCATGACTGAAAAAAAAACAAATTTAGTGTAGTAAAACATAACTAGAGATAAGGGTATGTTAAACCCACATATTATGTGAATACCAAAAATATTTGAAATCAAACATCATGAATGGAGATCTATCAAAGACACCACGTATTAATAAAATAATAACCAGTTATTCACTTGAGACACTCCCCAAGGCACGCCTTATCTTAACTGCAAAATGTCACTTGAGCTAATGCCAAACGAATGAAACTTGAAATATATTCTCTTTGTTGTATTTGTTTTATGAATACTTGCACTTGTTATTGTTTATATGTTAGCAAAAAGATTAAATTTGTAATATAAATGCTTTAGTTACTTGCTGTGTGCAATTTTAAAACCTAACACATGAAGTGTGTTGTTGGTAGCAAACTCTGATCACCTGATTCATTTTCCCTATTTTCTAAAACCCAAATAACTTCCTACTACTGAAACTGACGCATATGTATTTTACAACAAACAAATCTTTGTCTGAAAATCTAGTTTGCAGTATCGGTCGATACCGATATGGTTTGGTATGTCCCAATCTGATACCTACCACTACCGATAGTGACTGATACCGACGTTAGGGGTTTTTTTTTTCAGTCAATTTGGCAAATGGAAATTGAATGAAAGACCATTCAACAAGGGTGTAAAAATGTAGTAAGGTTGTAAAAACATGTAAACGAAAAAAAAAAACTTATTTATCTCATGTAAACCAATATGTAAGGGTGACTATTTACAGCGAGCAGACCTGCGTCGTGCTTACCTGTACAGCTTTTGAAACAATTACAAGCAGAGTTTTTGAAGCACACACGAAATCTTTCTCCTGCTAGTCGAGCCATCTTGCTCTCAGGACCTGCAGGTAGTTAGTTACCTAGAAAACCTTTAACGGAATAGCTTGACTCAAGGTTTTGATGTCGCTATTTCACCATGTACTTTAAACTAATGGAAGGATGCTATTTGTGAAGAGCTTTACCAGCAAATGCTCTCAAAGGCTTTAGCTCACTACTTCAAATCCAAGTTATTGTTGCTAGATGTAACCGATGCATAACAAAGTTCATTTTTCCATGTCTTTAAAACCAACTTGGCTAGTGGTCATGTCTTACATATCCAAAGCAAGTTTGGAATTGCCAGCTGAGAAGTTATTTTATTATTTCAAGTGAGTTATAATTACAAGAGATAAAGTCCGCACACAAGTTATTTTATTATTTCAAGTGAGTTATAATTACAAGAGATGAAGTCCTATTTATAACCATAGATTAGGACGACCATTGACTTCAGTAATATTATCGAACTACCCCTATGAATTTTGATGATTCTGTCATGGCCATTTTCATATTTATATCCTTTCTTGTCTCACCAATCCTTAGTTATCATTTACTTTTTTTTTTCCTTCTCTACTTGAATGCCATTTATTTAAGTTTTAATTGATTAGGAGATTCTTTTCAGGATCCCTGCCTAGACAAAGTAGTGGTATAGATATGAGATGAAGACTCAAGGTAGATATGAATAGTCCTTTATAGCACATCTACCAGATACTTGGGTACATGTATTCTACTTCAACTAACATTTTTCTTCAACTTCGAACTTTAGGGTGTCAGAAGGAAAGAGCAGCACTGCGAAGCTACAAAGAAATTGTCTACCGCTGATGCCAGTAGCCTCGCCCTACTGTGAACCCAGTGAATTTCATTTGGTATGTAATTTAGTTGAATTGTTAAGGATATGTATCCTTATCAGTGTCATTATTGGCAGTAAGTAACAAAATTTCATGATTACGATTAATGTTGGAAGATACAATGTGTTTGGTAAAATTTAATTTCCTTTCCTTTCTAGGTGCACTGATCACTTTATGCATCCTTCTGTTGCATAATATATTGGGCTTATCAAGAGAACAAATATTGGTGACATGGATATATTTGTAGGTTTTCATGTCTTCTTAGTAGACACCTAGTTTATTTGAACAATATTGTCTAACCAACCTCTTTAGTCCTTACATTTTAAGATATTCAGTTTTAGTTTATCATAAGCAATGAAAAATCTCATTTGCATCCTGACTTATGTTAAGAAAGCCACTTCCACTGTAGGGAAAGGGAAGGCCTGGTAAACCCTTTCTCTTGTCGATGCCAATAATTAATTAGTTCTATGAAGACCTATTAGTACCATAGTTTACAGTATCAGATGATACCAATCCGATACGTCTGATACTGACACAGTTTGGCATATCCCGATCCGATACTGACCAATACCGACATTGGGGGTGTTCTCTTTTCAGTCAATTCGACAAAGAAAGTGGAATGAAAAAGATCAATTAGCAAGAGTGTAAAAGCATAGTAAGGTTGTAAAATCATATAAAAGAAGAAAATTGTCTTTCGCAGGTAAACCAATCAGTAAGGGCAGCTACGTTCTATTTCATTAAAATTTAAAACTACTATGAAACAACACAAAAATACTTAAAATTGTACCTAAATGTATAAATATTTCTTTCTAAAATTTTAATAATTATATGTTTTTTGATACCAATACTCTGATCCGGAACATATGATATCGTCGATACCGATTCCGATACCGAATACCGAAGTATGAACCTTGATTAATACCCACTAGCTACGACTGACGCTTACTGTACCTAGACTTTGAATGCTTCCCTTCTAATGGATTGGAGACAGACCACCATCTTGAAGCTTCAGTAGCATATGTTGTAAGTATGCCAAAACTTTTTCTGTATCCAACTTCAATAATCGTCAGATGTTGGTACCTTGCTTGCAAAAGCATGGATATTGATGTAGGCAACTTATTGATGCTTTAAACACAATATCTTCTAGTGTTCATAGTTCCCTGCTATTACAGTCACTTTAATAGGTACCTCTCCCTTTCTTGTATTGGTATATATTCTCAGGTTGGCTTATAGTTTTATTTCAAACTTTGCCTGGAGTTTTTGGTTTGGTTGCTGAAATTGACATTGATATTTAGGTGTTGGTTTCAGTATCCAAAAGTTATCCCGTTACAAGCTTACATACTCACTACTCAAGCTAGATTTCTTTCAGCCTCAAGATGGATTCTCAAAAGGTCAGGGAAATTTTTTCTCCTGTGACAGCTTCTTAAGCTTTTTCAGGAACACAAATGTACCACCAGAACTTAGTAAAGATGGTTGACTCATTTTCTAAAAATGAAGTTTGTATTTGATCCACCAAATGGACACCAAGTAGATGGGCATAGTACATATATAATTTAGACTATTGCGGTTAGGAACTTAAGCGTCAAATGTTATCAGTAACTTGATTTTAGTAGAAAGCTTTTGATTGTTCATGTGTTTCGAAAGTATCATTGAGTTGTTTGATCTGACTTCTTTTATTTATTATCAATGTTGATTGAGCTAATTCCTTCATAAAATTAGTCCAGTTTTTGTTGCCAGATGTGAGCATTATCTGCGCATGTAAATCTTTTGTATATTGCTCCCATTTCTTTGCTTGCAGTGAGATACTATAGTAGGATGTTGTATCATATTTCAAGTTATGAACCCAATGGTAATATGGAGCAGAAAGATTCAATATCTATACATTATACTCCATATACGTTGCATTCAAGTTGTAAAGCCTGCAGGTTCATAACCTTGTGTGCTTTCCTAATCTCCACTCCATAGGAACCTCCATACTAATCTAAACTACAAAATCTTAATCATATATGTAATAGAGAATTATACCTTTGGTTTTTGAGTTGCAATCAAGAACCGAAGTAAGCTGCAGGTGACAATCATGACATGATAGATGGTCACAATAGAAAAATTTGCAAAACAGGATTTCAAATATTTTGTTTTCCTTTTGGTTATTTTCTTTGTCTAAGTTCTACCCTTCAAAGTCCATATTGCATGAGTATGATGAATGGTACTCACCTTGATTATCATACAGTAACTTAAAAGATTGGCTTGGATGATGGTCCTTGTTTAGTACATGAGCCTCTTTTTGTTTTCAGGACCTTATTTACTGAATTAATACTCACTGTTTTTTATGTTGTCATCATTGACTCATTGTTATCCTGTTTTCAGGAAAAATGATCCTCCTGGAACTGCCTTGGAGCAGAAATCTGATATCGATGATCTGTGCTCACAGATGATGCTTTAACTGCATGATATCTATGATGCAAACAAGGTTATTTGTTTGAAATTAACTGTGCATGTGCTCCTCCTTGTTAACTTATATTTTCAACTTAGACCACATTATGTTCTACTTTTGCAGATCAACATTAAGGTTAAGGTTGTTTCTGGATCACCTAGTGGTTCTGTGGTTGCTGAATCTAAAATAGCTCAAGCTAGCTGGGTAGTATTGGACAAGTATGTTTTCGTATCTTGTTATTTGTATAATTTCTGGTCTAAAGAATTCAAGTCATCCAGTTGGAGCATAGACATAGTCCACACATATGTATATTGGTTACCTAACTTTTCTCCTACCGAAAAATTCTACTCGCAGGCAGCCAAAAAATTAGGAGAACCGTTGCATGTAAGATCTACAATATAATATCGTAGTTATGAAGCATTCACAAGCCAATGTTTGGGATTGAATCTGGTAAGATCACCTAAGGTACAGGCACAACTGCCTCATGAGATGGACGAATCATCTGGCAGAGATGCCTACATAGCTAATAAAGACTTTATCTTTTGAAGACTTGTCTTTTGAAGAATTTTGAAGAATCAAGGACTATTCTATTATAGTTTTTTTCTTGTTTGTATATAGGGACATATATGATCCGTCTACCTATCTAATAAAGAATTGTCCTTTGAAGAATTTTAGAAAGAAAGTCGTTTATATTGGACATGTAAGCTAGCAATAACATTTTCTTTTTGTTCATCATGAGAATGAAACCGTTGTGAGCTAGAAACATTGGAGTTACTTTTTGTTTTTTGATGTAATATTGCTATGTAAACTCGATACAGTTAATGCAATTTTGATTGAGTTTTTCCATTGTTGATGGTTATATAAAATTTTATTCAGATGTATTTCAGTTTTATATAGAGGATAAATATGTTTAAATAGATATGCTATTGATGCATTGAGTTTTTTTTTTAAATTTTGTTTCTAAAAAACGACAGACCTTACCTGTTAAAAAAGTAAAAAATAGTGGCAGGCCAATTTACAGGTTATTTGACTGTTTTAGTACGTCGTTTTTATTTGACAGATAATAACTGTCATTTTATTCAGCTATAAAACGACGGTTCAAAACTGTCGTTTAAATTTTGGGACGCGCTATTAACGACGGATGTTCTGACAGGCCAAAACTGTCGTTTAATGTGATTTACGACGGTTTTGGTCTGTCGAAAAATACATGTTTTGGCGTAGTGGATCATGATTTATGTGTGTTTTGGTCCTAGTTGGGTCTTCTATTGACTCGTGAGTGTTTCGGCCCTAGTTGGATCTTGTATAACGTTGTAAGTATTTTGGTCCTAGTTGGATCTTTCGTATCATTTTTTTGTGACAATCATCATATTGTTTGTTTGGACATTATGATTGGTTTATATATTTCAGGTGTTCATACATTATGGCTGGTTTCTTATGTTGTTCGTTTATGTGTTATTTATTTTCAATCATGGTTTCTTATATTGTCGGTTGAGTATTCTCTGTTTATGTATCAAACAGTCATCACTGTATCAGAGAGCTATTCAGGGCTGATGTATTTCTTATTTTTTTGGAAATTAACAATGTTTAGTGACGTTTGGCTATGCGAGAGATATGTCGCTAAATTGTATCAAAATGTCGCTACACATATTGAAACGTCGCTAAAGTCGATATACCTCATTAAACTAGAACGTTTAGTGACATATTAGCGACATAGATAAGTCGCTGTAACTGGAAGTATAGCAGCGTATCGACATGTCGTCGAACATCGCGAATCTTTTGACATGACAAAGTCTGCCATGTTATCAACCATGTCGCTAATAGCTTACTAAACGTCATTATTATGTCCCTGATTTGGAAACATAACCAACCTAAAATAGTCTAAATCTAGCGTCAAATTTTTCTAATGGATATTCAAATTGTCTAAATCTAGTTGATGAAAACATATAATAAAATGATGAAAACATAACCAACCTAAAATAGTTGAACATATTTTTCTAATGGTTATGTTCAACTAATGGATATTCAAATTGTCTAAATCTAGCGTCAAATTTTTCTGTTGATGAAAACATATAATAAAATGAATAACGATCAATACCCAAATGAGAAGTAATATGTAATCACACAATTTAGAGCCTCCAAGACCTAAGCAGGGCCAGCCCAGGGCACAGACGAGGTGGACGACCGTCATGGACCCCCAATTTTGGAAGTCCCGAAATTTACAATAGACTAGGTATATCAAAAAAGAAAAAAAAAAACAAAGACCCAATCTGGAAGCAATAAAAAGCCAGTGCTCCAATCGAAAAAAAATATATGATAGTTTGATTGATGATTTTGATAGTTTAATAGATGATTTTGCTTGTAAAAGTGCTATTTTTTTTAATTTATGTGAGAACAATGGCCCAAATTTTAAATTTTGTCATAGGTTCCGTAAATCATATGACCGACTATGGACCTGAGTAACCTGATACAAGACCAAGAGCTCCGGTTTTCGACATCATTATTTTTTAAATAAATATGCCTGCACATCCAAATTCTTAAATTATATATATATAAAAAAATCTGATCATTATTGTAGAAAATAAATTCATCTAATAATTGAGGGATCTTTAGAAACAAAATAGCAATTAACACACCGGTTAGAGCAATATCTTTAAGAAATCCTAATTTTTTTTTTCTATGATTATAAATATGAATCTTAGAGTCAGTAGGAAATAGAGATCCAAGAATTGGAGGTATTGTATAGTAGGAATTGAGAAAGAAAATGAATAACTTGAAATATAAAATTACAAAACTAATCCTAATTTTTTTTTGAGGCCCCCCAAAAATTGGAGGCCCTGTGCGGCCGCACTATTGGCACGGCCCCAGGGCCGGCCCTGTAGGTGACTTAGGTCCAGATTGGACATTCTGCTTCTTCCACTTCGACAACTACCGATACTGACGTAGGATATCGTTGCATTTTCAGAAGTATTTGTGTTGGCTAAATTACCAAATTAGATATCTCGATTTGAAAGACATCACCAGAACATAATTATTTATAATAAATTAATAATAATGAATTAATTAACTATAGTTATTTTCATCTACTGTGACTATATTTTTTCTAAATTTCCTAATTTTATATGCATCGTAATTTTTTCCATGGGCCCTCCTACCGCTTCATGTAGTCGGTCATATTGTTGCAATCACTTGCTTATCGTACGGAAGGCAGGCCTAAAAGAAGCATAACAACAGTGTCAGTCAGTGTGACAGGGTTATCCGTCCAGAAAAATGGCAAAGATAATGTCCATTCATCATTTGTTGCTGCGAACTGCAACTATCAAGAGAGAGAGAGAGAGAGAGAGAGAGAGAGAGAAACATGGGGCTCCAGTATCACGTACTGTCTGGTGATAACGAAAGTATTCCAGAAAAAAGAAGAAGGTCAAAGCTCTCCTTTCCCACCAATTGCAGCTCTCCTTTCCCACCAATTGCAGTGGGAGAGTGCATGCAGTCCAGTTCCTGGGACCCGCTCAATGATGTCACATATACCCAATGGTCCACCCGCCTTTACTTGTGCGGCTGTGCCCTTTCTCTTGCGGTGCCACTGCATGCCCCCCACCACCTCCATCGAACGATAGGTCAGAAGTGCAATCATCTTTGCATATTTTAATAGTAAACTCACCGAAGAATTGCTTATTACAGCTGGAATGGGACCAACAAGGTCTTTTCGGTTCCTATATTTTTTTTTTTTTTTTCTCATGGGACTTTGTGTTCGTAAGTTACTCCTTTTCTCAGTAACCACAAATAAATTAGATCCATGTAGTCAAGAAAGTTATTTCTCTGCTAGCTAACCACAACAATCAGATGAATATATATATATATATATATATATATATATATATATATATATATATATATATATATATATATATATATATATATATGCAAATGACCTCTAGTCTAGTGGTTAAGAGAGATGCATGTGGTCCAAGTGGTCGGAGTTCGAGTTCCAGTGGAGACGAGTTCGCCACAATTACCCATTGCTTCAAAAAATATATATATATATATATATATATATATATATATATATATATATATATATAATTCACTATTTTTATTAATTAATAACTTTAAGCTAGATAAAGTGTCAATGTAAAAGAAAAGAAAATATTTATAATCCCGATGCCATGAAGAAATGACAAAATGGTGATGGAACGCTTGTAAAGGAGAAATAAGATGATGGTTGTAGATTGTATGCCGTGAAAAAATGGCAGCGGAATGCTTACATGTAAAGGAGAGAAAATGACGATTGTGTATTCGAATTTAGGAAGAGGAAACATATGATAGTGGATTAGAGTTTATAGGCGAGAGAGAAAGAATATGATAGTAGTGTGAGCTATACTTTATGAGAAATAATATGTGTTAGGAGTTGACTATAAGGTGTGATATATATTGGATTAAATTTGTCTTAAAAGGAAATCATCGTGTAAGGTATGAACCAATTTTAATTATTTATTCCTCGTAATTTTACGTCCTATTCAATGTGGGACTAAACTCAAACTCTATTATCACTACCTTGAACGTTCAACCAGAAACGAGATGCGTACAACCTAATATGTTGGTAGAATTAGACTTGCGAATGGTGGAGGAAGAAGATGGTATTGTTAAGGGTTTAGGGCTAGAAAGAGGAACAAGAACATGATGGTAGATTAGACTAGGAGGACAGAGGAAGGTATCATCGTAAGTATAAATTCTGCAGTAGATAAAAAATTTATCATAGCTTAGAAGTTGTAGTCATGTGAATAGGAAAAAATGTCATATAACAAAGTGAATATATGACGAAGGTCGGGATATATAAGTCTGAATAATATAATTATATAATCTTCATTTCTCAAGGGTTGTCTTTGTTATCATAGCGACATACTGATGTTTATCATGACAATTGACGATAAGTGCACCTTCCAGTGCCAACTTGTGGACCACTACAAAAATTCTGCAAAATAGCGATGGAAGTTTTCATCGCTGTTTTGACATATTCCGTCCCTAAACAGTAATAATGAAGGAACAACCACCGAAATTTTTTGTCACTAGTTCATATATCGTTGTTTATTTTTTGTCGTTGATCCGTCGCTGGATGGACTAATCATCAACAAAACTAGCGATAGAACATCAACGACAAAATAACGACTGATATTTTGTCGCTGCATCAGTGACTAACTTAGAGACAAAAATGTCGACCGTCTCTGGTACGTTTTGTGTATCAAACAGGAACTGGATCATAATAGCGATTAAAAATTTAGTTGTTGATCCATCACTTGCCATCACTAGGTAGTCATTAGTCCGTCATTAATGAAAATTTTCCATCTTTTCATCAGTATTCGATCGCTGGTTAGTCTGTTCTGTCGCTAACTAGAATATTTTTTCCAGATCAAGTATTTTCTACTATACACAACTTGTAACACGTAATATATATTAAAAAAACACAATATCGAAACATCCATAACTACACACATATCTAACAAAGATCCAACACACAAAAAAAATACTAATTTTTATTGGTGCATATTAGCGACGAAATTTTTTCAGTCGCTATATAGCGACAGACTAGTAACGAATTAGCAACTTATATTTTACGCAAAATTAGTTATTCATATACGTTATATTCATCACAAATCTTTCGATAAAATTTTACCGACAGATTATCGACGGAATATTCCGTCGCTGGTAACGATTAAAACCCTCACAGTACCGTTTCATGTTCACTCTCAAAATTTTTAACCCCAAAATTCCCCCCCCCCCCCAACTTGACCCCCTGAGTAACCGACCCGTCCCCCTCCTCCTCCTCCCTCGGCGACCGAGCCCCGACCCCTTCTCCACCTCCCTCGGCGACCGACGGCCCCTTCGTCCTCCTCCTTCCTGCTCCTCTCTCCGCGGTCGACGAACCCGACCCCCCTCCTTCGCCTCCCTCGGCGACCGACGGCCCCCTCGTCCTCCTCCTCCCTGCTCCTCCCTCGGTGACCAACGACCCCCCCTCCTCCTTTGAAAGTCCTCTTCTCCTTCATTATTGTGAGATTTTTTAGCCAATTTTTTATTTCCAGAATTTATTTCAGTAAAAATAGGGTTTTTTATTTCCTGAATTTATTTTTCTGAATTTATTTCAGTAGAAGTAGGGATTAAATAAGCATTTCAGTAGAAATAGGGATCTGGGATTAAATCCCTATTTTAGTAGAAATAGGGGGAATATAAATTTAGATTTTGGTGTTGGACACGTATAGACAAGATACATTGGACTTGGACACGAGCATATTATATGTTGGTATCTAACACGATACATTGGACTTGGACACGAGCACATTGGACTTGCACTATTAATCTAGGTTCATGTATGTATTCCCTTTCTCATAACATATACTTCATAGAAATGGTCTGATACCAATTTTGATAATGATACTCATAGGAATGGTCTGATACCGATTTCGATATCGATACTAATAGGATTGGTATAATACCGATTTCGATATCGATACTCATAGGAATCGTGTAAAACCCACTTCCTAAAAAAAACTCATTCAACCCTCTCCCGTACTCACAGCACCCCCTTCATTCTCTCCCACTCTCTCCATGTTCTCTCACCTCCCTAAAATTCCTCATCACCACCACCAGCCCCTCAATTTCCTCTCCTTCACTAAACCACCAACTCCTTCCCTTCCTCTGCACACAAGACTTCCCCCCTCACAAAAACCCACAGCACCAAAGCCCCAATTCTCTTCCAACTCTAGACACTCCAGCCCCGCGCCCCGGCTGACCGTCCCTATGCCCACCGGTTGACCGCCCTGCGCTGACCGTCGACCATCCCGATGATAACGTCGCCGACCGCGTGCCGGCAGCAGCCGCTACTTGTGCCAACCAGCGCGCTGCTGTGCTACAGCGTCCCGCGCGGATTTCTGCCCTCGCGACAGCCCCGTCGGCCTTCCCTCGACCATCGGCGTCCGCCTTCTCGCAGCCGCGAGCTCCCCCGTGGAGCCGCTGTCCCGCTCGCGCCCTTCTGCGACGACCCTCTGCTCCGTGCGTCTCCGTGCCGTACCAGTGAGTGCGCAGCATCCCGCTGCCTCATGGACGCGCCTCCCGCACGTTGCCAGATCTTTCGCACACGTTCGTTTGTGCGTCCCTGCGTGTCTGTGCCATGCTCGCGTGTATTTCGAGTCCGAGGCCACCCTTCGGATTCCGTCATTGAGCCCTTCGGTTTAATCAGAGTAGTTCGTCCCTCCCCGTTGTAGTCAATGATGTGCGTTCCCGATCCCGCTATGGAAAACGGCTTCGTTTAGTTGCCTAGTGGATACGCGAACAATTCCGAGTTTGGCTCGAAACTTACCTTCTGTAGGTTTTGGTTCTGTGGTATATCTTAGTTCATGATTTTAGATTTTGTGGCTCTTAGTTTTTATACATATGTCAATATTGAGTTTGATAGTTGGTTCTGTAGATTAGTTTTTATCATACCGGGTTGGAATTTATATATACGTTTATGTGGTTGTTATTCTGGTTTTCGGTATCGCCGAGTTTGGCTAGATTGTTCTAGTTACAAAGGAGGTGCTGTCCGAATTTTCTAAAAATCCTAATTTTAAATCTTTATTCTTTTTCTTTTGTTTGGTTTTGTTAACTTATTATTACCATTTTCAAAATGGTTCGTCCTTATATATATATATATATATATATATATATATATATATATATATATATATATATATATATATATATATATATATATATATATATATAGAATAAGGGAGGTAGGGTGCCACCTCATGGGAGGGTGTCTACTTGTCACCCCCCATGCTATCATCAAGCACATGGGTGCATGATGATAGCATGTGGGGGGTTACAAGTAGACACCCTCCATAGGGTGGCACCTCACCTCCCTCATCCTCTATATATATATATATATATATATATATATATATATATATATATATATATATATATATATATATATATATATATATATATATATATATATATTTATTTATTTATTTATTTATTTATATATATATATATATATATATATATATATATATATATATCTATTTTTCTATCCATTTATTCTGATCAGTTCTCTTTAATTATTTTGTTGGCTTTGGGTTTTGAGTATCCACTCTTGGGCGATGACCGAGTCGTTCGAATAAGCCTTAGCGAAATGCAAACGTTAAAGGGCATTCCTGTACGTTGAGGCGTAAGCTACCGCAACATGAGATTGCATGACCAAGTCTGAGACCTTATTTGCCGTTATTTTCATATTTTTATATTTAAACTATTTTTAGAACTTGTTACTCGGATTTTTTTTTTATATTTTGGGTGCAGGACATTCGTGCCTCCTGATTGGACCGCTTCCCGGCTTCAGTGGAACTCCCGTATTTTTATTATTTTAAAATATATTGTAAGGGCATAAGCCCATTTTTCTATTTTATTTTCTGTGACCCTGTATTGTGTAGCTTAGTTTATTGTTTTGCTTGGATTTTGTAGTCGTACTTAGTTTCGTTATATACGTAAAATGATCATTAGATTAAATAAAAATGAAAAGTGTTTTCTCACATTAATTAAAAGGTAAAAATTGTAAGTTATTAATTAAACAAAGTTCATGTTTTATCCATTAAAAGAAAAGTGTAGTTTTATATATATTACAAATATTACAATATTTTAGTAAATAAATTGAACACTCTATTTTTCTAATAAATAGTAAATTGACTCTGGTTCCACAAATGGAAAAATGAACCTTTCGCGACGTTAGATTGATTGTTTGTTAGTTTAACTTAATTTAACTTATAAAACTGACTAGGACTTTATTTTCTAGAAATTGCAACTAGCACACCTAGATATGGCTTTATATGTTTCTAAGTCAGGATTCTCAGCTGTAGGATTTCGAGGACGTAGTTGACTTCCTCTCCTGTGCCGACATCCTGATCCAGTCATACAAACAGAGGCAAGTTACGGTTATGCTATCTTATATTTTAATTAGTAATTGTCAAGTTGCATGTTTAAACCACATTGCTACACGGAACCCTCTCCTAGGGTTCAAATATTGATTGATATTGATTGTGGAGATATTGGGGGAATAGTGTAGCGTTTATGACCAATATCTCTCATATTGCATATTGTTATTGTGCGAGCTTACCCCTCTTACACACGGGGATAAGCCGTATCGCGTCGCTAGGATGCTATTGTACAACCCAAGCCTGTCATAGACGTTACATATTCAAATCACATTGTTTCAAGTATTGAATTGTTAAATTGCTGAAAAATATTGTTTCAACTGTTTAGCTTTCACTTTTCCGTTATTATTTGAAATGTGAGGTACATACTCGTACTTGCTCCTTTCCTGACTGGATCCCCCCCCCAATAGGTGATATTGATGACGCTGAGCTATTGTACAATAGCTATTATGATCCTGTGCTATATCTTGCGGTGTTACCAGAGTCTCCCTTGGAGGACGCGGATTCTGAGGCCGAAGAGCCGGCCGTTTAGCTAGTTGCTATTTTCTTATTTTCTAGTTTCATTATGTTGGAGATTGTAGACTTTTGGTTTTAGTGTTTATTTCAGTATTTTCCTTTTCAGTTGTATTTTTCTTATTTAATAAAAGTTTTAAATATTCGTAAATTCGTGTTGTGACAAATGTATAGATGTTGTTAAGATTTCTTGCAAATTAAAACAGCTTACTGCCGCCGTCTCACAACGGTGCAGGCTGGGCATGATCCGATTCGACCCAACAATTTGGAATCGGGTCGTGACATGTTTCTAGTGGTGGCCCATGCAGGTCCAATCAACAACTTAGGTAAACATATCTAGAAATAATTAGAACACTAGAACATTAATTTGTCACAACATAGGAACAAAATATACTATAAGTAAATATATTTGTTTGTTATAGACTGGTAGGCTACCTTGCTTATGTTTGTACCTCAACCTTCTGATCATGATTAATATTCCAAAACTATTCTCTTGTTGGCTTTGCTAAACCATTTCTACTTGACTTCCTTGAATCAATAAAACTTACTTTTTAGCCCAACTTACATATCAAACTCTTAAATTTTCCTTGGATAAGAAATTATTTTTCTCAAAATAATTTCGGTAAAGCTCAGTATTCTCTAAGTGATTTTGCCAAGAATATTCTTATTGACTTCTTCTACTCAACTCAAAGCTCTGATGCTTCTATCTTATCTTGTGTCCAACTCAATTAGTCAGAATCAGATTTGATCCATTCCGAAAGTTTAATCTTTGGAAAGGAAAATATCGGAGAACATATACTCCTCTTGACTTCAAACCAATCTCTTAATTCTCAAGAGCTACTGGAACACATATTTATTCTGATAAATTTTCTTGATTTCAGAAGAACATACATTTACATCTCTTCCTATCTTGATTAGAACTTTAGAACTTGTTTGAATTTTTCGGAAGCTCCTTTGAAATTCTTATGGACAAAGTTGAAAAAAATATTTAGTGACATAATATGGCCTCGCACATATGCGTTGTAGTCATTTGTATGAATCATGGAAACTGCGAGTTTACTGCAGCTAGTTGTGCACTGACGAGGCATAGACTCTAAGTGAAAGTGATATCAGGTGTGCATAGATTTTCTGATATTATTGAGACTATATCCTAAATGCATCACATTTGTTCCCTATTTTGCTCAGCCATGAAATGGATAAATTTGATAGACTACTCGAAAACCTAGTATTATTCAAGTTATGGAGCCAAAAATTCACTGCAGTCAGGTGCACTCTGGCGAGGCATGAATTAGTGGCAAAATGACTTCGGATATGTATGGTTCCGGGTAATATTGAGACTAAATCCCTATTATAAATATATCATGTTTGGTCTCTTATCACCATTGATAACTTTACAAGAATTGTCTTGATTCGTTTAAATTTTGGGTTATTTGGAATCTTAGCGACTAGTTTAAATTTTTCAGAAATCATTTCTATAGGATTCATATGGGAATTTCACTTGATTTTCTAGGACTATTTTCCAACACTTAATTTAGTACCATCAAATTATTCTGACTTTTGCACGATTAGAGGATTTGCATCTCTACCAGTTGTCTCCATTTTCAGAAATATCTTATCACAGCGTGAAGGAATAGATTTTCTATGAAATTCCTCTTGAGTTTGATAGTTGGTTCTGTGGATTAGTTTTTATCATACCGGGTTGGAATTTATATATATGTTTATGTGGTTGTTATTCTGGTTTTCGGTATCGCCGAGTTTGGCTAGATTGTTCTAGTTACAAAGGAGGTGCTGCCCGAATTTTCTACAAATCCTAATTTTAAATATTTATTCTTTTTCTTTTGTTTGGTTTTGTTAACTTATTATTACCATTTTCAAAACGGTTCGTCCTTATAAATGTATCTACACGCACACACACACACACACACACACACACACACACACACACACACACACACACACACACACACACACACACACATATATATATATATATATATATATATATATATTCTGATCGGTTCTCTTTAATTATTTTGTTGGCTTTGGGTTTTGAGTATCCACTCTTGGGCGACGACCGAGTCGGTCGAATTTCTCTTTAATTATTTTGTTGGCTTTGGGTTTTGAGTATCCACTCTTGGGCGACGACCGAGTCGGTCGAATAAGCCTTAGCGAAATGCAAACGCTACGGGACATTCATGTATGTTGAGGCGTAAGCTACCGCAACATGAGATTGCATGACCAAGTCTGATACCTTATTTGCCGTTATTTTCGTATTTTTATATTTAAACTATTTTTAAAACTTGTTACTCAGATTTTTTTTATATTTTGGGTGCAGGACATTCTTGCCTCCTAATTGGACCGCTTACCGGCTTCAGTGGAAGTCCCGTAGTTTTATTATTTTAAAATATGTTGTAAGGGCATAAGCCCGGTTTTCTATTTTATTTTCTGTGACCCTGTATTGTGTAGCTTAGTTTATTGTTTTGCTTGGATTTTATAGTCGTAGTTAGTTTCGTTATATACGTAAAATGACATTAGATTAAATAAAAATTAAAAGAGTTTTCTCACATTAATTAAAAGGTAAAAATTGTAAGTTATTAATTAAACAAAATTCATGTTTTATCGTTTAAAAGAAAAGTGTAGTTTTATATATATTACAAAGTTTTAGTAAATAAATTGAACACTGTATTTTTCCAATAAATAGTAAATTGACTCTGGTTCCACAAATGGACAAATGAACCTTTTGCCACGTTAGATTGATTGTTCGTTAGTTTAACTTAATTTAACTTATAAAACTGACTAGGACTTTATTTTCTAGAAATTGCAACTAGCACACCTAGATATGGCTTCATATGTTTCTAAGTCAGGATTCTCAACTGTTGGATTTCGAGGACATAGTTGACTTCCTCTCCAGTGCCGACATCTTGATCCAGTCATACAAACAGAGGCAAGTTACGGTTATGCTATCTTATATTTTAATTAGTAATTGTCAAGTTGCATGTTTAAACCATATTGCTACACGGAACCCTCTCATAGGGTTCAAATATTGATTGATATTGATTGTGGGGATATTGGAGGAATAGTGTAGCATTTATGACCAATACCCCTCATATTGCATATTATTATTGTGCGAGCTTACCCCTCTTACACACGGGGATAAGCCGTATCGCGTCGCTAGGATGCTATTGTACAACCCAAGCCGGTCATAGATGTTACATATTCAAATAACATTGTTTCAAGTATTGAATTGTTAAATTGTTTGAAAATATTGTTTCAACTGTTTAGCTTGCACTTTTCCGTTATTATTTGAAATGTGAGGTACATACTCGTACTTGCCTCTTTCCTGACTGGATCCCCCCTAATAGTTGATATTGATGACGCTGAGCTATTGTACAATAGCTATTATGATCCTATTCTATATCATGCGATGTTACCAGAGTCTCCCTTGGAGGACGCGGATCCTAAGGTCGAAGAGCCGGCCGTTTAGCTAGTTGCTATTTCCTTATTTTTAGTTTCATTATGTTGGAGATTGTAGATTTTTGGTTTCAGTATTTATTTCAGTATTTTTCTTTCCAGTTGTATTTCTCTTGTTGAATAAAAGTTTTAAATATTCGTAAATTTGTGTTGTGACAAATGTATAGATGTTGTTGAGATTACCTGCAAATAGAAACAGCTTACTACCGCCGTCTCACAACGGTGCAGGCTGGGCATGATCTGATTCGACCCAACAATTTGGGATCGGGTCGTGACAAATCGTCTGATACCGATTTATCGATACTCATAGGAATAGTCGATATTACTGACTTCGATATCGATACTCATAGGTATGGTGAGATACCGATTTCGATATCGATACTCATAGGAATGGTCGAATTTACCAATTTCGATATCGTTACTCATAGGAATGGTATGATACTAATTTCGATATCGATACTCATAGGAATGGTCCGATACCAATTTTGATATCGATACACATAGGAATGGTCGATATTACCGACTTCGATATCGATACTCATAGGAATGGTGTGATACCAATTTCGATACTGATACTGTTAACCTTGGTTTTTACAATTAGGTACTAAATTAATTTTTACTTGTATTTACCCCATATATGGTACGTGGTGCAGAATTGGTTTGAACAATGAGTCGATATTTAGTTGACCATTCGTGGATGTACAATCGGCGAGAGCAAGATTGGTTTGACGGATGATTTCAAGACGGGTGTCGAGAATTTTCTGAGATACACCAGTAGACAACCTTATTTTATGGATGGAAGGCTCATAAAGTGCCCTTGTGTTAATTGTCGTAATATACCATTCAGAGAGGTAGATCTCGTGAGAGAGCACCTCTACAAGAAGGGTTTCGTACCGAACTACAATGAGTGGACGGCTTAAGAAGAACCTTTGGTTCCTAAATATCAGTCCTCCTTCAATACGGAGGTGCACTACAAAATAAAGGCTTTTCTTGACGGGGATTTTCCATCAAGAAATCGGTATCTTGACGGTTGCGTATCCGTCAAGTAGGCCGGAGTCAACACTAATAAAATATGATCTATTAGCGACGTAATTTAGCTACGGGCCCCCCCCTTTTCTTGACGGTCGCTGGCATGGCTTTTCTTGACGGTTTTTGGCCGTCATATGAAGTAATTTTTTTGACTATTTTTAGCCGTCAAGATAGCAGTTTTTAGAAACCGTCAACGTAGGCAAACACTTTTCTTGACTCCGGCCTAGATGACGGCCTTTAGCCGTCAAGAAAATCTTTATTACAAAGAGCAATTGCAGCAAGATTGAGTTAATTATGACGTTTTATAACCGTCAAGAGAAGCTAAATTTTGTATAGCCAAAATTTTGTTTATAATTATATATAATTAATCGAACACACACATAATATCAGTCATCCATAAGATATACACACATCAAATAACTACAATTTCAATTTTTATATTAACAAATTGTATTGTTCATACACCACAAACTTCCAACATATCCAACATCCTTTTCAACCATAAACATCCAACATACGTCCAACCACAACATATCCAACCAAAGTATGTAGTCTTTGTACATCTTAAGAATCCAAAACTGATATTTATATAACTAGAAACAAAATATGTAGCAAACCTGGCCTGAGCACATCCCTCCCATATTCACAGCACCTTCATTTTTCATGTAGTTCCTGAGAGAAGAAGAGAAATATATTTAATCATTATAGTACATGTTTGTATAAACTGATATCAACTAAGAACAAAAACTCTAAAAAAAATTAGCTTATTTCAACTAAGAATAAGATATATGACAAGTGCTGTAAGGTCTGATACTCACTGTATCAGAGTAGTATCACTGTTATTTTTGTGAGAGCGTTAGAGAGTTAGTTAGCATTTTGGGTTGTATTGTGAGTATCAGCTTGGCCTTGGGTTTTGACCCTTGTATGTGTATGACTTGGATAGAGGATGCCTTGGTGACAGCTAGACTAATTAGTGTCCTAAACTATAGTAACATTTAAAGAGTATGAGGATGAGAGTACCAGTTAATTATATATTAATATTATTTTAGAGACTTATGGGCAAGGATAAGAAGGAACTAAGTTTCAATTTTGGGGTGAGATCAGTGGGTGGCCTATGCATTAGAAAGTGAGGATTGGGCTAGACAGGGAGCTTGGGAGTCTTAGAAGGTCCTGTTGAGCCCAGGCAACAGGATATGACCCTGCCTAGGCCAGGTGGTTATGGGGCATGCCTTGTGCTTGCTCATGCAAGTGCCGGAATGGCCTGTAGTATGCATGTTGCAAGCCATTTGGGTACTATTGTAGGCCTCAGGCATGGCAGCAAGGGTACACTTGCTTATTTGCCTTGGCAAATGGTGACTTTGGGTGTTAAAGTTTTTTGTTGAGTGTTTAGATGTAGAGTATCAGATATATTTGAGAGTATCGTATTTTGGTAATGTGGTTCAGATTTGAGTGTGTGTATGTGTCATGTGAAGGTGTACCAATATGGGTTATTAGAGAGTATCATATATTAGTGTCTGAAGTGTAGATAGTGTTTAGGGATTAAGTAAATTTTGTGTGAGAGTGTGTTAGTATGCGTCAGTTGGCTTTGGGTTTAAGACAGAGGCATGTGGGGGTTAGTATCAGTTAGAGACAAGGGTTACATACAAGTTTAGGGGACTTTGGCCTTTAGGCCACTGTTCTATGGCAGAAAGGGAAAGGAAACTCATTCCCTGTTGTTGTGTAGGCCAAATATGGCTACTGCTTGGCAACTAGAACACTACTCGAGTGCTAGTACAACAGGACCAATTTGTCCAGGCCTTAGGCCATATTGGTTAGGGTAGTATCTTAAGTGTTTCAGTAGCTTGTCCATCTCAGATGGAGAGATCGTGTGAGTTAGTGTTAGTTAGGAGGTCGTCTTAGAGGTTGGCTTCATGATGTGGTGGCTGTTAATTATCAGATATAGGACATCCATGTATATGCTAGCGAGTTAGATGTTAGCTTCAAGAAATTTCAGAGGTTAGAAGGTTGTATCTTGGTTTTGTTTAGTATGTTAGTATCAGAACATGAGTGTATTTATGAGTTCAGTTGTTGGGGATTTGAGTCTTGAGTTAATAGTGTGGTTAGATTGGGTACAGATTAGTGTAGCTTGATTAGGAGTTAAGTTAGAGTATCTTGGTTGGTGGTATCGGTACATGGAGATTAAGGGGCTGGAGCTTGTATTAAGGTAAACTGAGTATATGGATACCTAGACTAGGGTATCTTATAGGATTACTTGATATAGTATACTACATCTAGACTTAACCATGGTTGACCAAGGTTGCACTTACCTGTGCATGCAGGGAGAGTTCCCTGCTGTGCAGGAACACAAAGTCCCTAATCTCCCATCTCTATTATCTGTTGCCCCTTACATTCCAAGTTACCTAACTTTTTGAGCTATTGTCACACAAACACTTGCATTTTTTTTCAAACTGACACACACACACACACACTAGCATTTTTTTTGTGCCCATGATAAACTGCCCCTTACAAAGTCGCCTTTTCCAGAATTCAGAAATAAAAAGATGCAATTAGTTTTGACATCGGAACCTCATATCCTATAAGAGAGATCCCTACATCTAATAGACAAATGAAAACAAAAATAGTTGCTTATTGCATGCATGTTCCGATTCATGACCGACCTTTAAGAGTTGTGAAGACATTTCATTCATATACATCCTGTTATGCATGAGAAAGCACACATAGACAAGTAGAACGGAGGGGTGTCAAACATTTTCCCTTGTTGCAAAAGAATCATCATACAAGAGTTATCCCACAATATTGGGGCTGACTATTAACACTATTCAACATTGAGAAATTAGAATATATAAATTGACTATTTTTTATTTGACTATATGTCAACAATGCTGATACTCTGTAATTTGTAGAAACTGCAAGCCAAGGAAGCTATAAGAAAGAGAGCAATCTCCATAAAACCTTATATGCCAGTTGCATTCTGGGTGGACTGGTATCTTGGATATGCAGTTTAAATTCGGAGAGTTAATTTCAAAACACATACCTGTATTAATTGAAATTCTCCAATTGGTCGTCCAAATTGTTCTTGTTGTCGAACATATGGAAGAACAACATCAAGGCATGCTTGCATAAGATCCACAGGGCCAATAGCCAAAACAAGCCTTTCCAAATCTAGTCCTGACATCAGGACATAAACACCTGAAACAAGGAAAAGATAAAAGACTACTTCAGTTTAAGATCAGACAGGGAACATGGACATATGAAAAATAATAGTAAAGTCTGAGTAGCTATTTGTTGAGTTATATAATAAGATAATATAACAAGATAAGCAAATAAAAAAAATAAAAAAATGTTTCAAAAATACCATATTAATATCAAAGGCATATAACAAAACAACTTTTTTTTATCAAGAATCTGACCCAAACAGATTACTAACTTCCAATAGTTCCCACTTTCCTCTCGCTTCAAAGACATAATGAAACTTCCAATATGCGCACAGTACAATATTATCTTAATGACTTAAAGAAATAATATTAATACCATAAAAAATAGCAGGAATTGACAAACAAATGCATACACATTAAGCTGTTGAGAAGGTAAATTAGCACAAAAGAGAAGACATATGAGAAACTCAATTTAATTTCCTTGTAAGTTCGCCCAGAAGACATATTCTTGTTTTAAGATCAAACATGTTCTTATCAAGGGCACTAGTACCTCTCGAATCAAGACGGAGTACGGTAAAATGTACACAATCGTCCAAATATGATCAAAAAGTGTGGTTATAGTCGCATTCAAAAGTATCATATCTACAAACATATTAGTGAAACACCAATCAACTCGTAAACAAAGGATAAAAAACATGTAAATGAATCCGAATAAAAAATGATACCAAACTCTAGCAATTCATTAGCAAAGACGAATATCGAGACATCTATGAAGCAGGAACAGTCCAAAAATAGGTGCATGTGTCCCTGTAGCATCGAACATTCCAAATAGTTTTCCCATATTCAAATCTTCAACAGGGATCAGCATTGTAATTTCTAGGCAAAAGTGGCATTCTCAATACAATTCCAATCACAAATCACCTCCTTAAAAGTTTAATTTCTTCCTCCAAAATAAAAATAACCACACGTAGAAGAATTCAAAGGTCGCAACATTACAAAGAATCGAACAGAAAGATTACAACTTTAGGAGCTTACAAGCAGTTTGTAACGAGAGAAGCACCTGATCCTCGTGTCCGGGGAACTGCCTCCTCAACTTAGACGGAAAGTAGCCCATCGTCTCCTCTTCCTACCACCGCCAAACTCCAAACCTCAATCCCCCAAATTGCAATCCACGAAAACCCTAATCTCCATCTCCCCCAAACTCTGATCAGAAAAAGAAACCCTAATTTCCCAATTCAGCACCTAACAATAAAAAGCTTCAATCGTTGGTAAAAAAATTGATACTTTGGGAAGAAATTCTAACCCTAACCATAGCCGTAACCCTAGGGCTCACCGGAACGGCAGAATTCCAGAGGAAGGAACTTCGCTGGAGGGATCGAGCGGAAGGGAGGGGGAGGGAAGGGCCCTATTAATGGCGATCGGACGGTCAGGATACAAAGAAGCGGCTCAAAAAGCGACCGCTCGTCCCCGTGCCCTAGTTCGGAGTCGCTGATGACACGGAGGTCGGGCGCCACTGCACGGTAGCTTCGGTAGGTGAGGCCGAGGATCCGGTGGCTCGTGGAAGCTGAGGAGGAGGACCTTCGACTTTGCCATAAACATCATAATATTTTGGTGCCTGCGGGGAGTCGATGATGGGGAGAAGGAGGACGAGGAGAAGAGAGAGGGTTTTCAGAGTGGAGGGGAATTTGGAGATTATGGTTTGGGATTTAGAATGGAGGAGGAAGAGGTAGAAGAGGAGGAAGAGGGTGGAGAGGAGAAAGAAGGGTTTGTTGGTTTTGGTTCTCCTTCTCCATCTGCTCGTAGAGGAATAGAGCGGAGAGGAAAGAATCAGGAAATAAAGAAATTAGGATTGAAAGACAACCCGTCAACATATATCAAATTTTAAAAAATTACCAAAATGGCAGCTGAAAAAATTGTGCCAATTTTTTAGGCATATGTTAGTTGACGGTTATTACCGAACCGTCACTAAATAAAATGATGTTGCTTGACGGATCATCTAAAATCCTCAACTATTATGCTATAAGATTGCTAAATTAATGTAAAATAAGGCATTTCTTGACGTAAGGCTAAATCCGTCAAGATAAGCCATTTTCTTGACGGTTTTTTACGATCATCAACTTATAAACCGTCAAAAATCTTTATTTTTCTTATAGTGGTGGGAGACCCCACTCTTGGAGCCACTTCCAATATCGGTATCGAAACTTGGTACATGAGTTGGTATTTGAGGCGACTTGTGCCTGTCCAAGTTTTGATCTGGAGGATCCGAATCCTGTTGCAAAGGAGTTTTATGATATATCCAACCATGCCGATATTCCGTTATATCCGGGTTGTGATTCTCATTTTGTCCTGTCGGTGGTGATACAGTTGTTGAACCTCAAATGTGATTTTAATTTATCGCAAGAATGCTATGACTGGATAATTCAGTTTGTTAGAAGGTTGCTGCCAAAATGAGCGAAGGACTTGCCAGTAAACTTTTACAAGTCGAAGATGATGATACGAAAACTCGGATTAGGCTACGAAAAGATAGATTGTTGTCGAAACGGTTGCATATTGTACTACAAGAAGAAAAATGATAAAGACAAATATATTTTCTGTTACGAGGACCGGTACAAGTCCATTCGGGGCAAAGGAAAATCAACTACACGAGCAAGGTTGTGCCCCTACAAATACATGCAGTTTTTGCCGGTCAGAAAGAGGCTACAGAGGATGTATATGTCCTCGAATACTGCAGAACACATGACAAGGCATAGTAAAGAGCGAAGATGGATGAAGGAGAATTATCTCATCCATCTAATCGAGAGGCATGGAAGCATTTTGATCGATGTCATCCTGGATTTGCTGCAGAGCCTAGGAATGTTCGGCTGGCTTTATGTTCTGACGGATTCACTCCTTTCGGACAGTCGGGGGCTCAATACTCTTATTGGCCGGTAATTTTGACCCCTTACAATCTACTTTCGTGGATGTGCATGAAGACCCCTTATATGTTCTTGACACTTATCATACCCGGTCCAAATAATTCAAAGAAAAACATCGATATCTCCTTATTGCCATTGGTGGACGATTTGAAATAATTATGGTAGTTTGGCGTTCAGACGTATGATTTATCGATGAAGTAGAACTTTCAGATGAGAGCGATGTTGATGTGAACCATCAATGATTTTTCACCATATGGAATGTTATCTGGGTGGAGTACTCATGGTATTATGTCTTGTCCGATATGTATGAAAAATAGTAAGGCATTCCGCCTTCAGAATGGAGGAAAAGCTTATTTTTTTTATTGCTATCGTCAGTTTCTTCCTATGTCCCATCCATAGAGAAGGAACAAGGACGCCTTTAGAGCTAGTAAATAGGAACTAACTCCTCCCCTATTAAGATTGACTGGAGATATCGTTTGGGCAGAGGTACAGGATTTGTCGACTGTAAAGGAAGATCCGAGATCAGGCCATCACTTAGAAGGATTCGGACATAGCCATAATTGGACGAAGCAGTGTATCTTTTTGAGACATAATTTTGATGTCATGTATATCGAGAAAAATATATTCGACAACATCTTCAATACGGTGATGGATATCAAGGAAAAAGCGAAAGACAATCCCAAAGTAAGAAAGGACGTAGAAATTATTTACAAGCGCCCAGTGTTCATCTAACACGAAGACCCAATGGTAACTAGATATGGCCCTCAACACCATTTACACTGAATGGGGATGATAAATTGATAATATGCAATTGGATTACAAAGTTGAGACTCCCTGACGGTTACGTGTCGAATCTGGCAAGATGTGTCGATCTCAACGAACGCAAGCTGATAGGGATGAAGAATCATGATTGCCACGTGTTCATGGAGTGTTTACTTCCTATCGCTCTGGGAGAGATGTTGCCTTCTCAAGTATGGGGTCTGCTGGCGGAGTTATCTATATCCTTTAGAGGTTTGTGTTCAAGTAAATTGACGGAGCAACATATGTTCGAACTTGAGGAGAAGATTGTATTGATATTGTGTAAGTTAGAAAAGGTGTTCCCTACGGCTTTTTTGATAGTATGGAACATTTGCCGATTCATCTTGCATACGAAGCACGCATTGGTGCTCCCGTCCTTTATTGATGGATGTATCCCATTGAGAGGTATAAAATATTTAATTATCTAGTACTAATAATTATTTTATTCACAGTTCTAATATTAAATATATTATTTATAGATATCTACATCACCTGAAGCAGAAGGTGGACAATAAGGCTCATATAGAAGCTTCGATATGCGAAGCATATATTATTGAGGAGGTCTCAAACTTCTGCTCAATCTACTTCGATACTCATGTCAGAATAAACTGGAATAAAGCACCAAGAAATTATGAAGGTGAGGTCGATAAACCGAATTGTGGAATCCGTACTATCTTCAATGTTGGTGGCAAGCTTACAAGTGCTTCTAAGTTACGATGGTTGGAGGACGATGAGTTTAAAGCCATTCATCGGTATATCTGCCTAAAGAATGGTGTGGACACAAACGAAGAAGAAGAAGAAGCACCGTCTTTTCTTATTGGCAAAGGCACCACAAATCGAGTATACCTAAGAGATCCTGTACTGAGAATCCCCAAGTACAAAAAATATTCTGAAAAATAGGACAATAGAGATCGAGCGGCAGTTGATCCTTTACTCTGTTGACACTCCGATTTACAAAAGTAGAAGAAAACCTAAGAAAATTGCTAAATCTTGCCTCACTGGCAAGAAGGGCAGCAATTGGCTCTGAAATGCTCTCCGTTCTGTGCTTTTAAAGAGGCATGTGACCTCTATTTATAGTCGTTTGGTACTGAAATGACTATTATGCGCACATAGGGGAAAAATAAACTAATTTCCCTGTGGGTGCATAGTCTCCCTTTGAGCGCATAGAGTGTAGGCGCATAAAGACTGGATGATTGTGGGTAGATCGTGGGGTTGACGTGGCCGCATGCTTCAGTGCACGACTGCTCGTGGAGACTGACGTGGCCGCATGCTTCGGTGCATGAGTGAACGTGGATATTGACCGAGTCGTGGTGCGGTCCTGACTTAGGCACATAGTATGGGAACAGGGCTATGTTCCCTCTTCTGGAGGAGCCATGTGCGCACATAGGGATTTTACATATGGGCGCATAGGATTTGTATTGTGGGTGTTTGCTGTCATGCCCCGCTCCCGTAGGAGCGATCGTCCTCGCTAAGGCGTGATGCCGCACAAGCCTAGATGGCGCTCGTACAAGGCGAGTTCCATAACGGCCGATTACAGCGGCTGCGACGAGGTCGTCGCAGAGAAGTTCCAAGCAGAGACATTGAATAATAGCAGCAGAAATTTGAAGCAAAACATAAGTTATTCAAAAGAAGCTCTTTATTGATATTGAAACAAAGGTTACAATGGACGCAAGGCCAAAATTACAAATCACTCAGCTCTCTCTCATCTCTCAAATATAAGTCTTGAGCCAGCGGATGTTTCGGAAGGCGACGTCCATACATTATGTCCCATATAAGTCTTGACTCCATGCGGCCACACACTTCGAATCGCCAAGGAACTCCGTGCCTCGACGCATCCAAGCGAGCTCCGCGCCACGAGCTTCTACCTGTGCCTACATATGAAAACTATGTGGGTATCAAGACTCAACTGTACTGGTAGAATGAGCTCCTCGCCCACCCATACAAAACCAACACGCTTGATTTACTTTGTGCAACATAGTCCCTTCTTATCAATTGTCTTTCTAGTCTTGTCTTAGGATCAGTTTTATAAATGATGCCTTGGCCTATTTTGTGTCTCTAGACCATCCCGTGCTTGCAACATCAACGTTAACCTATCAAGTCATGTTTGACTTACGGCCTAAAATCAGAGATGCAACTACACGATAGACTCCCACTACAACAAATAGGGCATACAATAGCAGTTTATCTATAGCGTTCAAGCCTCCCTGCTATAGAATGTTATCATCAATAGCGTTCCTTCTGCAGTGCTATTAAAATTGAATACAATAGCAGTTTATCTATAGCGTTCGAGCCTCCCTGCTATTATAATATAATCATCCATAGCGTTCATATTGAAGTGCTATTAAACGTTCATACAATAGCAGTTTATCTATAGCGTTGAAGCCTCCCTGCTATTAGAATGTCATTATCAATAACGTTCATTATGTAGTGTTTTTAACAGAAATAAATTTGTATGAGCCTAATTGTGATGACAATTATAGTTGGTCGTAAATAAGGATTTATTTATGAGAAACTCTAAACATTGTCAGAAATAAATTTGTATTTACGAGGGAAGTTAAATATTGTAGGTGAAAGTATATGTTTTTCCAAGGATCTGTTTATGTCATCAGAAGTAGTTGACTATTTCCTATACATAAGTAAACATTGTCAGAAATAATAATAAAATAAAAGTCCAAATTATTCTCCAAATAAATTAAAATATTTATCCAAATAATTAAATAATTTACCAAACAAATTAAAAATACTAGTAAATGCACGTGTGTTACACGTACAATAAAATTAAATATAAAAATTTATGATATTATTGAATGTAAAAATATAAAAATGTAGAAATTAGAATATTTTAAATGATATTATTTAGTTACTTTACATATAATTTAAAATTTAAAATATTTGAGGATTTGTCATGCCCCGGTTCCAAAATATGTGGGACCAGGAACACGTGGCGTGCCAGCTGTACGATCAAGTATAGAAAAACCCCAATTTAATGGACTATACTCGATCGTAGTACGCTGAAGTAACAACTAAATAACAATACAGGCAGGTAAATACTAATCTCATCCACAGAAAAAATTACAGAATAAAGCTGGAAGGAATGAAAATAACTCTGAATCAAACTACAAGTCATGACTAGTGGAAAATAGTCCACCAATAAATGTATGAAAGAACTACTAAAAGAGTACAACTGAACCAGAAAAGAAATAGATAGCCACTAACAGAAATTACCTAAGAACTCAAGAAACTCACGAGGCTCAACATTGAAGTCCTCGTCAGCAAAAGTCTCCAATCTCCGTAGTCCGTCGGTACCTGTGCTCGTCCCAATCTGGAAAAGGTGCCAGGTCCTCAGAGGGACGTAACAAGTACACAAGAAATCGACATGCATGATAGTACAGGGCAGTATATAAATAACTAGAACAAAATGTAACATAACATCTCCCCAACCAAACAAGGACAGGATATATCATGCGACATACGACAGGTAAACTAACCATCTATGTGTAATGCACTCGAGACATCTCTAATGGTGCATGAGGGAGGGAGAAGAAGAAGAAACTGCCACCAAGCGTTCTACAGTTTGAGAAACGAGGGGCTACGAGCATCCAGCGTCCATTGGAAACAGAATTCTCATACACCACTAGTAGACTCTCCTCACCCAATGTATATCTGTACCGTATACGCGGTACAAATAATATGCAAGATGTCATAGTATATATAAGTAGACATGTACCAACCACTAGACCAGACGCGAACTCACGTGCCAATGATCAGTCGACACACAAATCCATGCTCTCAACTCACTCATATAGTGATCGTGTATGATACGGTGTCTGGCTAGAAGGTACCACATACCTTCACAATACACGGAATAAGTCCACTACTACTAGACGCGTGCACACAACTGAGAAGTAACTAGGTAACATAAACTAACTGCAAAAATATACAATCAAGCAAGGTGTACTTGCCTGTGTCCAGCAACTGAGTATCCGGGTCCGATGTAGAGTCCGAGTTCTGAGAAGCAAACAATCCTAAACAAGCATGATTCATAATTAATCTCTATTTAACAATTTACTAAATTGATTAATTGCTAATTAACCAACAAACATTAGTATTTTATTAAAACTAGCTAACTAGTACCAATAATTATGAATAATACTTATACAATAATAAGTATGTAAATATACTTATTATCATACATTTATATTCTGTAATTAATAATACAACATGATATTTAGTAATTAATTAATTAATTATAATCAATTAACTACTCAATTTAATACACACGTGCATACACAATTCCTAATAATACTAACAAAAATAGTAAAAGTCCTTAAAAATCATTTCTAGTCTATTATAATAATAAACTAAATAATACCAGAATAATAAATATATATTATATATATATTTTTACAGAAATGAATTTATTACCATTAAAACTATTTATTAAATAAATAGTTAAATAATATATAATAATTCGAAATAAATCTTGAAAATTCACTATAAAACCTAAATTTAACCATTAAATCTAAATTCACTATTCTACACAATAATAACACATAATTAGTAATTATTTAAATTAGTAAATAATTATTAAATAATTTAATAAATAATTCTAAAATAATTCTAGAAATTACTTTTAAATCCTAAAAATTAGTAATAAATATAAAATACTTAAAATAATTTCCAAAATAGTTTAATTATCTATTTACAACAGAAACCTTAACATTTACCCATTTACAAATAATTATATAATTAATATCGTTTAATTATATAATATACTTAGTAATCAAAATTACCCTTCTAAAATCTAAATAAATATAAATAAATATAATTAAATATTGGAAATATTTTTATACAGTAAAGTATATTTTTACAAATATTTTCTATGTAATATATATTATTTAATTAACAACCAATTAAATAATATAAATTAAAAAACGGTAATTGGAATTAATTTAAAAATCTAAAGTTCTCTGTTTTTAATATAAAATAATTACAAATAAAATTATATAATTTCTGGAAAAATTGTTATAAAATACTAAATAAATTTTATAAACTTTTTCCTCTACAAGGTTTTATTTAATTAATAATAAAATTATTAATTAACGATTAAAACAGTAAATACAAACAATTAATTAACCGCGTATAAAATTTATAAGTAAATAGTAATAAATACTAATAAATAATATTAATTCACACAAAATTTAATGTAGATCCTATACTTAATTACTAATGATCCCTTTCAATTAGATCTAATTAATTACCAATAATTAGGCAATAATTAACACTAAAAAAACTGAATTAATTGGATTAAAAACCCTAAAACTAGGGTTACAGTAAAAAAATAAGATTTCCCACGTGGAAGAGCCACGGGGTCGCTCGGGGGGGTTACCTGCCCGCCGCAGGGGGTCGGGGTCGGCCTCCAGGCGCGGTGGCGCCGCCGGGGGTCGCCGGGATCGGCCGGCTCTGCTGCTCACAGCGGCAGCCGCAGTCCCGTCCGGCCTTGTGCTCCTCCGTACGTCGGCGAGGAGTCTCGGGTTGAGGGAGGAGGTAGGCGAGGTAAAGGTGAGGTCAGGGGGGCGGCTTGGAGACAAAGCTCTAGGGTTAGGGTTAAGAGGAACTTGGTTAAAGAAGGCTATATATATATATATAGAATATATATCTAAATCTAATAAAACATCTATAAGCAATTCTTAAGACAAATAATAGAATTTAATAATAAAACCTAATAGGGATATCCAATTTAATAAAATAATAATAATAGACCATGGCAATAATAAAAATATAATAATAGTGATAAACCATAAATAAAAGGTAATAAATAATTATAAACTTGCTATTAATTATAATAATATGACAATAACTAAGGATTATAAATAATAATAGAGCCAATATTTATAAGGATAAAATTTGACTAGCACTAATAAAAGTAACCCTGATGATCTTGCCACCAATATTGTCAGATAGAAAATAGCATCATCTTGCATCTATATATATACAATATAAATTAAACCCTGATTAGAAATAATTAATTAATTATTTAATTAAAATAAATTAACAAGCTATTCATCAAATAAAAAAATAATTTTAAAATTCCCTGAAAATTCAGGGGGGTTACAATCTACCCAACTTATAAGAATTTCGTCCTCGAAATTTAAAATAATTCTAATACCGAAGAAATAATAAGAAAATCAATGAAAAGTAAATATGTAAATTGTAACTTACTCAACAAGACAATTTACAACGATACTTGGGGGTTTATAGAGGGGTCAAAACTGGCATCATATCCTACAAGAATATGTTCTAGGTCTGGCATAGGTCATAGGATTTCCAAGTGATCAGGGAATAGATCGATATTGCATGGTCAAATCTAATAGGTTAAGGAGAGGACACAAATAGTCTATTCTAAGGGAAAGATTTGTCAAACAAGTAGAGTTATTAAAATAGAGCACATAAAGGTGTGTTTATGGGGGGCATAAATGTCATGTGTATGGTGCGATTTGTCTAGATCATAATGGTGCAATTATTGGAAGAAAAATCCTAATATTGTGCTTCAATTACCCAAGTCATGGTAAGGGATCAAATGATATGAACCAAGGAAAGGATAATAGGAAAACTTTTATTTGCTAAATGTCCGACTAAAATCAGTCTAAGATGGCTACTAGGGTGCTAAGGGTATTACTAAAATAAGATATCATACAAGGTATACTTAACTGACTTAGTAGAAAGATGGTTCTACTATAAATCATAGCTAATAAAGGGTTATAAAGAGAAATTCTATACTAAGACGCAGAATAAAGAAGAGTTCAAGGGGGATGGGGTCGATTACAAATTTGAAGGTCCAATGCGAATAAATGTTTCAAGAAAAAAAAAATTGTCAAACGGTCGCAAATGAGATCCTAGGACAAGTTTACTGTATCTTCATCTGCATAAAATAATCATAGGGAAAGCGAATCAACATGCACTAGGTTGGCCAGACCATCATGCACCGATTCTGATTAGACAACATTTTAGTGGGTGCACCCAATAATATATGTGTCAAGAACAAGCTTGAGAAAAGAAGAAGCTTGTAAAAACTAGGCTATAACAGCAGTATTAGTCAAGACGATAAAAATAAACGTACAGAAGAAAAGAAAGTACAACATAGTTCAAGTCCAAAACACAAATAATGATTTGACCTTTCTAGTTGCCCTATGAATCTCTAACCTTAGTTGAGCTAGGGGATAGGAACCCACAAAGTTATGTCTAGGTAATCTAAATACTTATACCAACATATAGTCAGTGTTATCCAACTATAATTTCTTAATGGTCCTGAGAAAAGTATGATGCTAGACTACAAGGTATACTACCCAACTTATAAGAATTGAACTAGTACCTCTAACTGTCTCTTTAGGGAAGCAAGTTTATCCTACCAAATTGTAGCAACAACATAGAATTTTCTAGAGAAGCAATAATAATCCTAACATGAGAAAAAAAAGTCCTTTGGTCTATTCAAAAGGATAAGACGTAATGATCTGCTTTCCATTATTGCTTAAGAAAACAAAATTTTGGATCGATAGTACTAGAATTATGCAGCACGATAAATAGTAAATCAGGAAAGAAAATAAACTAATTAGATAATAAAAAAATCCTTACAACATTTAGCTCGGCAACCGTGGCATGAGCTAAAGGTGAAGGAAAATTTTTATTACAGAAAATATCAACCAATATTGTCTACAGGTAAAGTAACAAACAACTAAATAGATATTCCTAATATTAATACTAATAATATAATACTAAAATATAGGAGAAGATATACTGGTTGACGGATTTAGGGTATGGTCAAGAAAAATTTATAGACATCTATAGCTCTAAACAATTAGGGAATCATGATACTAGTTTAGGGTCGAGAACAAGGATGATAAAATTTTAAAAAGAAGACATAGTCACATGGGTCGATGACTTAACTATAACTGCATATAATCACTATCATGGCTATGAAAAATATGGCAACTAAGGTATGACACTTCTATCTCATTAGAGTAACATCCTCTATGTTTATTTCCTCATCAAGATAAAAAAAATCAAATTCCTGTAAATAAAATTTCTTCATAAATTCCTTCAGTATAAAATCTTTAAATCAAAACAATCATCCACCAATTTCCTTAATCTCTTTAAGATCGTCGCATATAATCATAATTATAACTTTAAAATACCCAACCAATCCTTTTATCATCACACCAACTCCCTTTTATTTTTCCCCTTTTTTTCCTCAACTTTAATTCAGTTTACCTAATATAAAAGATTGTAACACTCTTATGAAAATACTTAAATCAATCATCGAGATAAATATTATCATAATACTAAATTCTTCTCTCTTTTTTTTTCCAAAAGAAACTTCAATAAAAATTTATCAATCTAAAAAAAAGATTTAAATCTCAATTTTTTTTTCAATCAAAATTTGTTCCATCAAACAAAATTCAATCACAAAAAAATACCTCAAATTTCTAAATTGATCCTCGAAATAAACTTTATTATAGTACAAACATCCTTTTCTTTTCTCCTCAAAATTTTTAGATTAAAATTACCCAACTCTAAATTTTAAATCACTTTATGAAATGGATCAAATTTCTAAATTCTTCTTAAATAAATCCTTTTTTTTTCATCAAGGTCAAAATATTCAATCTTTAAAGAAATATAAATCTCATAGGCAACTCTTAACTATTTCTATTTACAATCATCTATCCTCAAATTTAAAAAAAAAATTTATTCTTCTATTTTGGAAACCAACATAAATCATCAACCAATTTAAATCTCATGTAGCAATGTGAATATTTAAATTTTTAATCATCAAGTTGATTTTATATCCTCTCTAACCAATCATAGAATTTTTTTTTTAAAAACTCAAATCAAAACTTTAAATCATCCTCTCAAATCGATCATCGAGTTTATTTTATTAATCAACTTCTAACAGTCTTTCCCTTATGAGTATAAGTAATCTTTCTCACTATCATTCGAAATTGATATATCATTACTACTCAACTTTGAATTAACTAATCATTCATGCAAAAATTATATCTTTCAAAAATATGGTGTTCATCAACCTGCAATATTTAGTACTTTCCAAGAATTCAATTATAGACTCAACCGCATAATTAGCTGCCAAGGTAACCCATCTAGCCATATAGTTAACTCAAGAGTGTATATAGTATAGCATCTTCCAAGCCTCTATCAATCATGACAAGCAAGGGGTACGGTAGATTAGATTGAGAAGGATATAATTGTAAGGAAGTCAAAGAGTCAGAAGATATAAATCAAAGAAGAGATCAAGTATTTCGAGGAGTTTGAAATGAGTCGAAATCAAACGAGATCAAAGGATAAAAATAATCAATTGTGGATGAGACACAATAGTCCTAATCCTATACGCAGGCTTGCTTGGTACGGTAAAGTAACCAAACAATATTTTCTCGACCTGCATGGGCCACCACTAAAAACATGTCATGTCCCGGTTCCAAAATATGTGGGACCAGGAACACGTGGCGTGCCAGCTGTACGATCAAGTATAGAAAAACCCTAATTTAATGGACTATACTCGATCGTAGTACGCTGAAGTAACAACTAAATAACAATACAGGCAGGTAAATATTAATCTCATCCACAGGAAAAATTACAGAATAAAGCTGGAAGGAATGAAAATAACTCTGAATCAAACTACAAGTCATGACTAGTGGAAAATAATCCACCAATAAATGTATGAAAGAACTGCTAAAAGAGTACAACTGAACCAGAAAAGAAATAGATAGCCACTAGCAGAAATCACCTAAGAACTCAAGAAACTCACGAGGCTCAACATTGAAGTCCTCGTCAGCAAAAGTCTCCAATCTCCGTAGTCCGTCGGTACCTGTGCTCGTCCCAATCTGGAAAAGGTGCCAGGTCCTCAGAGAGACGTAACAAGTACACAAGAAATCGACATGCATGATAGTACAGGGCAGTATATAAATAACTAGAACAAAATGTAACATAACATCTCCCCAACCAAACAAGGACAGGATATATCATGCGACATATGACAGGTAAACTAACCATCTATGTGTAATGCACTCGAGACATCTCTAATGGTGCATGAGGGAGGGAGAAGAAGAAGAAACTGCCACCAAACGTTCTACGGTTTGAGAAACGAGGGGCTACGAGCATCCAGCGTCCATTGGAAACAGAATTCTTATACACCACTAGTAGACTCTTCCCACCCAATGTATATCTGTACCGTATATGCGGTACAAATAATATGCAAGACGTCATAGTATATATAAGTAGACCTGTACCAACCACTAGACCAGACGCGAACTCACGTGCCAATGATCAGTCGACACACAAATCCATGCTCTCAACTCACTCATATAGTGATCGTGTATGATACGGTGTCCGGCTAGAAGGTACCACATACCTTCACAATACACGGGATAAGTCCACTACTACTAGACGCGTGCACACAACTGAGAAGTAACTAGGTAACATAAACTAACTGCAAAAATATACAATCAAGCAAGGTGTACTTGTCTGTGTCCAGCAACTGAGTATCCGGGTCCGATGTAGAGTCCGAGTTCCGAGAAGCAAACAATCCTAAACAAGCATGATTTATAATTAATCTCTATTTAACAATTTACTAAATTGATTAATTGCTAATTAACCAACAAACATTAGTATTTTATTAAAACTAGCTAACTAGTACCAATAATTATGAATAATACTTATACAATAATAAGTATGTAAATATACTTATTATCATACATTTATATTCTGTAATTAATAATACAACATGATATTTAGTAATTAATTAATTAATTATAATCAATTAACTACTCAATTTAATACACACGTGCATACACAATTCCTAATAATACTAACAAAAATAGTAAAAGTCCTTAAAAATCATTTCTAGTCTATTATAATAATAAACTAAATAATACCAGAATAATAAATATATATTATATATATATTTTTACAGAAATGAATTTATTACCATTAAAACTATTTATTAAATAAATAGTTAAATAATACATAATAATTCGAAATAAATCTTGAAAATTCACTATAAAACCTAAATTTAACCATTAAATCTAAATTCACTATTCTACACAATAATAACACATAATTAGTAATTATTTAAATTGATAAATAATTATTAAATAATTTAATAAATAATTCTAAAATAATTCTAGAAATTACTTTTAAATCCTAAAAATTAGTAATAAATATAAAATACCTAAAATAATTTCCAAAATAGTTTAATTATCTATTTACAACAGAAACCTTAACATTTACCCATTTACAAATAATTATATAATTAATATCGATTAATTATATAGTATACTTAGTAATCAAAATTACCCTTCTAAAATCTAAATAAATATAAATAAATATAATTAAATATTGGAAATATTTTTATACAGTAAAGTATATTTTTACAAACATTTTCTATATAATATATATTATTTAATTAACAACCAATTAAATAATATAAATTAAAAAACGGTAATTGGAATTAATTTAAAAATCTAAAGTTCTCTGTTTTTAATATAAAATAATTACAAATGAAATTCTATAATTTCTGAAAAAATTGTTATAAAATACTAAATAAATTTTACAAACTTTTTCCTCTACAAGGTTTTATTTAATTAATAATAAAATTATTAATTAGCGATTAAAATAGTAAATACAAACAGTTAATTAACCGCGTATAAAATTTATAAGTAAATAGTCATAAATACTAATAAATAATATTAATTCACACAAAATTTAATGTAGATCCTATACTTAATTACTAATGATCCCTTTCAATTAGATCTAATTAATTACCAATAATTAGGCAATAATTAACACTAAAAAAAACTGAATTAATTTGATTAAAAACCCTAAAACTAGGGTTACAGTAAAAAAATAAGATTTTCCACGTGGAAGAGCCACGGGGTCGCTCGGGGGGGGGGGGTTACCTGCCCGCCGCAGGGGGTCGGGGTCGGCCTCCAAGCGCGGTGGCGCCGTCGGGGGTCACCGGGATCGGCCGGCTCTGCTGCTCACAGCGGCAACCGCAGTCCCGTCCGGCCTTGTGCTCCTCCGTACGTCGGCGAGGAGTCTCGGGTTGAGGGAGGAGGTAGGCGAGGTGAAGGTGAGGTCAGGGGGGGCGGCTTGGAGACAAAGCTCTGGGGTTAGGGTTAAGAGAAACTTGGTTAAAAAGGCTATATATATATATATATATATAATATATCTAAATCTAATAAAACATCTATAAGCAATTCTTAAGAAAAATAATAGAATTTAATAATAAAACCTAATAGGGATATCCAATTTAATAAAATAATAATAATAGACCATGGCAATAATAAAAATATAATAATAGTGATAAACCATAAATAAAAGGTAATAAATAATTATAAACTTGCTATTAATTATAATAATATGACAATAACTAAGGATTATAAATAATAATAGAGCCAATATTTATAAGGATAAAATTTGACTAGCACTAATAAAAGTAACCCTGATGATCTTGCCACCAATATTGTCAGATAGAAAATAGCATCATCTTGCATCTATATATATACAATATAAATTAAACCCTGATTAGAAATAATTAATTAATTATTTAATTAAAATAAATTAACAAGCTATTCTTCAAATAAAAAAATAATTTTAAAAATTCCCTGAAAATTCAGGAGGGTTACAGGATTATATGTCAAGTAGTTTGGAGAATTTTAGGTTTTTTTTTAAATAAACTACGTGAATAAGATTTTATTGAATGGAGAAGAAGAAGCCGGTTACAGATTCAAGAAAGAAACACTCGAAAATGGGAACACAAGCTAAGTATATTTTTCAATCTGATTATATACCTTCATAGCTCCTATTTATAGATTTTGATACATGGCTCCCACATACATGTCCGTGGGTGTATAGCCCGTTGGGTATACCGGAGGGTCCTGTAGGGATGTGCATGGTTCGGACCCCCCTCCCCCCCGACATTTCTCGCCGACCCGAAGAAAAGGAAACTTCAAAAAAAATCAGCTGTAGACGAGTTGTGGCATATTCGTCTAAGACGGCAAGTCGATAATTTGGCATACTTGTATGAGCTTGCAAGTCGGTAAATGATGAGGTAATGAACTGAGCACCTATCAACATATGACATAAATGACTTAATTTGGAGCCCGTTCTAAGCCACATAATAATAGTAGAGATTTTCCATTTTTTTCTTCAGAAATCAAATAATTCACAAATAAATCATAAAAAGTTTGTGGAATAATTAAATGATTCACCAATAAAGTCAAAAAGGTTTATCCAAATAATCAAATAATCCAGGAAATAAATTAAAACTATTTTCCAATTAAATTAAAAGAAAATTCTAAATAATTAAATAATTCACCAAATCAAAAAGATTTCTCCAAATAATTAAATAATTCACCAAATAAATAAAAATGATTTATAATGAATCTATGTTAACAAATTATCACCTTAACATTTTTTTCAAAATTAGGTGAAGAATAATTTTGGTTGAATATATTTCCTTTTTTCAATAAAATTTAGAGCCCGCTCTAAGATGTATATAATAGTAGAGATTTTCCAAAAATATTTTCCAAAAATCAAATATATGATAATAAATTCTTCCGCACCTACCAACATATAGACTTAATTTGGAGCCCGTTCTAAGCCGCATTATAATACACTACAAAAAATGAGTGCTTTTGGGATGACACAATTAGATACACTATTTTAAAGTGTCCTAAAAATTTAATAATTGGGACGGATATTTATTTTGTAACAAAAAATATTATTATTTTTGACAAATTTGTAAATGGATCATAATAATTTATATTATTTAGGTCTAGAGAATTTTTTCGTCCTACTCCCAACAAGTTTTGGAGGGAAACGAAAAGTAAATTTTGGGTTTCTTAAAATCATGGACCAAAAATATTGTTACCCTCCCATCTTTTGGTTTCCCTCCAGGTTTTTGATAACCTAATTTCTCTCTTTCTCATTGCATTCCATCCCAAGCCACAGACCGATTGTTGCTATTTGATTCCTCCTCCTCTTTGCTCTACTTAAAGCTGTACTTTCCCTTATACTCCCCCCAAACCCCACCCAAAAAAAAATCCTAAATCCCATATGTTGTTCATTTGTCCCTTTATTCTCATTCGGTCAAAAATCTAGGGTTTTGGGGCCATGGTGGGGGGATGATGTCGATGAGATGGTCGGAGAGGGTATTAACGCTCCTCGCTACTTCTGAGTTGGCGGAGGACACGATGTCGAAGACCTAGCAGCTGCCGGGGGGTGGCCCAGCTGGCTCACCTCCGTGGCCGGAGAGGCCATAAAGGGGTGCCTGCCGCGGAGAGCAGACTCCTTCGAGAAACTAGACAAGGTCTTTGCCCCTCCATCAATTCTTCGAACCACATCTTTTGCACTCTTTTGGCATGCTAACTGAGATTTGCACTCTTTTGGCTCTCAGATTGGACAGGGAACGTACAGCTGCGTGTACAGAGCCCGCGACCTCGAGACCGGCAAGATCGTCGCGCTCAAGAAGATACGGTTCGTGAACATGGACCCCGAGAGCGTAAGGTTGATGGCGATGGAGATCCACATCCTCATGCCTCGTCTTCACTGTTTGATATGCCAAAAGCTGGATGTGCAAGATTTTATTCCTAAATTTCCTGGTATTGAGGTAAATTTTGCTAAGTTTAGGTTATTTGCCTTTTGCATATTGAAGAAATTGTGTTATTACTGTAAACTTTCTTGTTAGTTACTAATACTTCTAAATATCTTGGATGAAAATAGTCATTGCCTAGGATGGTTAGGGGAATTCGAGAATCCTTGTTAGGGCATCTTACTGAAGTTCTTGGCAATGATGGATTGGCAGCCCAGTGTGTACTATTGCATCTTCTGTCAAAGGTATTGTATACTATCAACTTTCTTTTAGATGTAAATTGCTTATGTATGTAGAATACTTATTGAACAAATCATATTTTTGCATGCAAACATTTTGTGTAACAGTGTAAGCATGGAGCATGGCTCCTTTAGTTCTTTCATGCTGATTAATGGTCACATTAGAAGGCACTAATTTTCTATAAGCTAATTATAGTTAACTGAAACATTCGTCACCTGATAGGGTTATTAATGATAATATAAATTTAAGAATGAGGTTTGTTAGCATCATCTCTCAAACTTGAAAATGTTATTCTGTTATAAATGTATAAAGTAGAAATTTCTTTCGGAAGTTTGGTTCAGCTAATGGCTGTATGGTTGCAGACCTGTCCTCAATAGGAAGACAGTAACTCATTTACTACTTTTGTGCCACCTCTTCGTTGAATATAATCCAAATCTTTTTAATCTCTGAAAAGTTTCATTATTCTACTGTAAAGGAAACTTTGGGGAAAAAAGGACTCCAGATTTCAGAACAATTATGTGATACCTTTTTTGATAGAGATATAGCAAGGTACTTTAATTTTAAAAATGATACCCTCAATATCTTTTTTTGATAAAACAAGTTTCTGAAGTTTCCCTAGCATAATAGTTTCTATCTCTGGCACTCATTATTATATGCATTTTACAGGAAGTCCTCTTTATACTATCTATTATTAGTCTGTTACTTTTCTGTTTGAAATTTTGGTTCATCACAAATCAATTATTGGTTAATCATGTTACATAGAAACGTTCAAACTTGCCATGGATAAGAACCTAATATCATTAACCTTTTGTCTTCCTAATGAAATTTATTCAATCTTTCATGGTAATATTGAAACTTTGAAAGGTATGCATGTGCTAGTAATGAACAAGGCAATGATTCATATACAAGGTTTGGCTTTCTCGGTCCTCATAGTGTAACTACCTTACTTAGTTAAATCTTTCTTTTGTAGTCTTCCATGATACATCTATTTTTGATACAACAGATCCACCATTTACTATATGCTCATCGATTTACATTTTAGTCTCTACTGAAAAGCTAAGATACATGTATGGCTAACTTTTTTGTACTTGTGCTCAGAAACCAATCCCTTTACTATTGCTTAAGTCCCTGGTTTTTATTTTATTTACTTTTCTTTGAATATGCTTGGTTATTGGCTAGGAAAGCTCACTGTCATTTTGTTCTCCTTTCTTTGCAAAATGGTCTTTTCGGTATTTGAGATTGATTATGTTCGTCTTTGGTAGGCTGGCATTTTTTTGTATAACTAATGGTCTTCGATGTACAGTCATTGGATTTATTTGAACTTGTATACATGATGACCTTCAGCAAATAGTTGGAATGAAAATCTTCACTTGCTGGTCTTGTATGTAAATTTGTACTGATTATATCTCATGAACAGCTCCGTGCTAGAAGCGATTGGCTGACAGTTGGAAGTCTTTCACTGAACCTGACAAGTTTTACCACAGAAAGTGCATCAATCTTTGGAAATCAGCTAATCAAAACAATCCAGAGTCTTTTGCCATTCTCACAAGCATTACCTCTTACCATTGAGTATCTCAACACTGAAACACTTCAGCCAAGGAAAAACAACCAAACAGGAAGGTATATTTTCTTCAGTTCATGGTAGCATTTAAATGTATATTATAGGCATATTGCTAAGTGTTTGCTCTTATGGATGCTTTAAGGAAAAAAATGATATTCTCAAATGAGCAAACTCATGCTAATTGGCAAGTCATTCCAGAAACTGCTCTGTATCAAGAATCATAATTTCTATTAATGATGCTCATTTTGCTTGATGGATGTTTCTAGGATAGGTTAATGCATGTTTTGGAGAAAAATTAAGAAACTCAATTTTTTGAAACATCAAGCTCAGGCCACTTGGTCATCCTGGAGTCAATTACTTTTGGAGAATCGTAATTACCATTGAATGGTGCTCATGTAGCTGTTTATTGGTCTCAGGCTTGTGTCTAGCGCCCTGCAACTAGCTCCGGGCACTCACTTGACAATGGATGAGACTTCTTTGCAAGATGGTGTACTTAATTCTAACGGTGTAGAGAATGAAAGGTTGTTAAAGCATTTGATGAACTGGCAAAAGGTATCTCTTTTATTTTCTCTTTTGTTCCCATTAATCATCAGCACTATGTTTGAATCCAGTTACTCATTGCTTTGTCAAGTAATTCCTTAAATATGCCCCCTCCCTTAATTTTCAAATGTATTTTTCATTAACTGTTCTTGCTGATAGCCTCATCTGATCTTGTGATCAGCCAGTACAAGGCTTTAGTCACTCCAATTGAAGGGTGCTTATGTTTAAGCCTGTCTTTAGTGAGCACTAATTTCTTCTTGTGAGAGTCCATATCGACCTCTCTCCACAATTGTGATTAGGTTGTATGCATCTTGGTCGACTCCCTTTGACCTTGTTTAGTTGTAGCCTCATGTGGGACACCCCTTTTAAAGGATGACATGACAAGATCTGCAAATAAGGTTACCACTATTTCAGAATGTTCAACAAGATTGTTTTAGCATTGAATAATTGACTTCAATAACCTGTACTTTTTAATTAATACCTTTTAATTGCATATATTTAGACTTGGCGAGGTTTTAGTTTTTGAGTGCCTAAATTTGAGATTCGATATCAGGTTGAATATGACTTTGAGTATTATAAGATGGAGATGGCTGCTGATGTTCAAATGTTGGTCCTCTCTGAGGGAAAATCTAACATTTTGCCTGCTGATCTGGTTTTACCTTTTCTCCCCACTACTTTTACTTGTAATGTAACTGCTAGTGCTGAAGAACTGCAAGCTTAGAGATGACATTCTATGCTGTACTGGGTGCTAGGCACCACTTGCCTCGACTAACAAGGTAGGTTGCAATTTTTAGGAGTTCTCTTATGTAATTGCACCTGATTTGTGCAGATTGGCCAAGAAAATTATAGAAACGTTTAAAGGGCTCGTGATATAGATAAGAAAAATTTTGTTGCTTTGAAAAAAGTGCAATTTGATAACTTGGAGCCTGAAAGTGTATGCTTCATGGCAAGGGAGATTCATGTTCTACACTGACTTGACCATCCAAACGTAATGAAGTTAGAAGGCTTGGTAACTTCACGAATGTCTTGCAGTTTGTACCTTGTTTTTGAGTACATGGAACATGACCTTTCTGGGTTTGTATCTCTCCCTGGTCTCAACTTCACAGAGCCACAGGTATGTTAGAAGTTTATTTGACTATGTATATGTCTTTCCTTTCATATTATTTTCAAATATTTGGGGATAAGTTGTGTTAAGCTTAGATCTGTGCTGTGAGGTGTGCTTTAATTCCATTGGTATAACATTATAAAGACCAATTGCCATCTTGAATTTTCATGGTATGCATAAAAAATTTCTGTATTACAGGTTGAATTTACATACAACTACTATGTGGCCTTGATCATTGTATTACAAGTATCACTACTAGGCACAATGATGAAGGTAATGAAGGATGGTGATAGGCTAAGTAGCTAATGTAGACATGTTAAAGGTCTCCCATTGGACATACCTGCAATCTTACCCACTTGAAACAAGTGGAAGAAAAAGAGCTCTTTTTCATTAGTTATGTAGAGCTCTTTTCATTAGTTAGATATTTATCAATTAGTGCACTGGTAAGGCATCACTTTTCCTATCCCAATAATTTACTTTTCGTCAATTGTCTGGATAGGCTCGAGATGGTTTTTTCTTTACACTAATGATTTACCCCTATTTTTGTGTAGGTTGGATGAAGGAAGAGGATGCTTTCTGAGGAGTTTTGGTTGTGGATAGGCTCGTAGGGAGCTAAATGTTAGATAGTCAACATTTTGGGATATATGTAGCTGACTACACTGTTAATGTTTAATTTTTGGACATATGTTTGTTACTACTTCGTTGTTCTACATGGAGAAATTAAGGATTTTGAATGTTTGGTACTACTTCGTCGTTCTACATATATTAGACATTGAAATTAATGAATGTACCTATGTTCGAAATTCATTCTGTGATTGATTCGCATTTAAATTTTTGAATACCTGCATTTTGTGTAGCTGTGGCATTATCTGCAATAGTATTCTGATGTGCTGCATTCTGCAAATGTTCGAATACAGAATTTTGACTCTGCAATAGCATTCTGACATGCTATTGTTGCACATATAATAGCAGGAAAGAAATACAATAAAAAGCAGATATATATCGAAACGCTAATAACAAACAATAATATACAGGAACGCAATTAAAAATAAACAGCGTTCAGGAATGCCATAACACATTTATAACGTTAACAAATGTTATTAATAAACTATAGCGTTCGTAAAGGCTATGTAAACTATATAGCGTTTGTAAGTGCTATAACATGTCTATAGCGTTCATGGATGCTATTAAAGTTCTATAGCGTTCCTAATTGCTATACCTATCATATAGCGTTTCAAAACGCTATACATTATCTATAGCGTCAATGAACGTTATAATCCATGAATAGCGTTCGTGAACGCTATAACTTTATAGCGTTCTTGTACATGGAATTATTATAGCGGGGGCATATATAGCGGACAGAATATGCTATAATATGCATTCTACAGCGTTCAACGCACGCTATCATATCCCATATCTGTTGTAGTGTCCATTTCCATGTGAACGTGCTACAAATCCATATTGAGGTCGTGCCTCGCATTTAAGTGAGACTAAACCACATCGCTGCTTCGCGGCCCTTGCTACTTTGGTCACCAACTGACCCAATCGAGACTTGTGAGCTTAGTTTCGTTCAATCGACTTTAACTTACGACGGTTTTCTGACTTAAACTCCAACGACTCAAACCAACTTGTGCAACTCTATGCCAACAACTTAAGACTCGAAACCACAACTCATGTCGAAGCACGTCGCCTATATTGACGCCAAATCTTAGGCCCAAACATTGTCTTCTAACTGCACACACATTCAACTCAACTCAATCTAAAGGCACACACGCGGATTGCCGCCCATGCCGACCCATCTATATGAGGTCACTAGCACCACAAGCTATACCTGGACTTATAGCTTTGATATTCGAGATACCTTTCAGCGCAAGTAGCGATCCCCGCTGAAAGCCCCCGACTAACCTGAGCGGTACTCCCAGCTCGGCTATGCCCCTGTTTCATCCTAGGCCGAGTCGATCCCGTGGCCCCGGGTTGTCGCTCGAGAAAACTTTTGCCATTGTCGACAAGTTGTCTAATGACCATGCAAGACTCGACTAAAACTGACGTTTCACATAGTCATTCTTTTTACAGTGTTACAATCTCTTTCAGAACCAATATCAAGACTTCTATCATTTGAGACCGTCTCGACGACCCACGATCGCGAGCATTCTTCCATGTTACCCTATCATTTTACTCAACTCAGAACGACCATTTGATAGCCCTTTTTCTAAACTCGACTTGAAATCAACCATAGCTCGTGCCATAAATACTAAGTCTGTGCATCGTACCTTAAGCCAACTGAACTCTATGCGACACTACTGTCCAAGTAATATTCTATATGACGGGCCTTGAGACCGTAAGACTATGTGGTTATACCCAGCCGTATAACTCGTAGGATCGTGCTTGCTACTACTCCGATAGCCTAACATAACTTGCCTAACTTAACTTTGCAACAACTTGACGAGTAAAGGCTACGTCAAGCTTTGCCTTGATGGAACGTACCGTGCATGGGTCCGACTTGAACAAACAAGTTATTTGGTTGCCTAGACTTATGCCACAATCTATGCAATACAGCTTAACCAATGGGGCGAACAAAGGCTAGGCCAAGCCTTGGACAATGGATCGTGCATGCTTTATCAAGCATTCATGCGGGCGACGCCTATGACTTTGGCTATGTTCATAACTTTGCCTACTCAACCAACTTTCTTTCTTCCAAGCCACGTGACGAAGAATCGAGTGTCATTTTCAAAGCACACCGTGCACCAACTCTAATTCGACCATTGGACCTTTCCATATTCTAACTCAATTCGATATATCGGGATTATTCTCTTAGCTATGTGGATTCGTTTATTTTATTATCAAGCCTACTTATGCATTTGGAAACTTTCGATTTATTATGTGAAGGCTAAGATGAGGAAAGTTCACCGAAACTATCCCACATGATCGAGGAGTCGCCTCGACCGAGCGATGTATTCGAGTCACCGTTGCAAGGCTAAGTCCAAACGCCGTCGGCATTTCGATTCCTCCGATTGGCTGAGCGGGATGGGGCACTACATCATACACCACTCAGAAAAAGTTTCGTCCTTGAAACTAACTGAGTACTTACTTATTGACTTATCACTCGAATGTTCAACGACTCTCGCGCACATTTCTCCTATGCATTTCTTAAATCCGAGCCACGCTTGTGCTACCCTAAATCCTTTCTTCAAAACTCACGATCTCAGAATCCTTGACACTTCCCGTTCCTCAAGTCTTACTTGAATTCAATGTATCACTTAGTTTGGATCGTGCACACATTCCAGGCGTCTCCAAAATACATGCATTTCAACCAAGCCTTGTGATAGTGAATATAATCCCACCTATTGATTCATCCACTCAATCCCAAAAATCAATCGTACCGATGCTAACTCTCACAACATGGACATCTCGCCTAGCTGCTAGGCCATCTCTCTAGGCTAAAGTCAATTGTCAGTGTTGGAATCATAGTTCCCAAACAACGATATCAATACTGACCCCATCCTATGGTCAAACCAAGTTGATATTACGGGATTTTCTACCCAATCTCGCATCACTCCGATTTCTAAACTTTGAGCATAGATATCCTACACACATACCGACATTCGTCGCACGGGGTCTGAGTCATTCGACAAAGCCATCCTACGACAACTTACGTTCAACCAATTCTACGAAGTATCAATATAGCTCGTCCAACAAACCATCTTGCATAGTCATCCATTCCAACACGTTCGATATAGTTCGCCTATCAATCCTTTCCAATTCAAACACGCTATGACATAATTCGTCGCTAAACAATAATTCACATTTTATATTTCCTAAGTCATTCATCCTAATTCATGTATTCGATCATGAGGTCATCTTAGCTTAACAATATGTTGTGTCCCGATCTCACGCGATTCAGATTATCCACTGTGGGCCTGAATCACCATGCATGCTCCCGCAGGGTAATCATTCTCATCGGGACGTAACTCTTGTTTTGTATTTAGACTAATTCATTTTCGATGCACGGATTGGACCTACTCAATTCTTAAGTTTCATTCATTCGTCAATCACAAGTCCTATAAAACCTCGAATTCACCTTCGTATCAAGCCAACAAGTCGAGACAATCAGAGTTGCCGTGTCCTGATTTTTCGAGTTCGATCATTCCCGTGACATAAATCACCATGTCAGCGCTCACGCGGAACGATCATCCCAAATCCGATGCGACGCATGTACGAGGCTAGAGTTGTGCTCGTGCAAGACAAGAATGTCGACGCTGTGGTTATCCGCGTAACCATCAAGACACTTATGTTTGCATCCACATTTATTTTAATCAAAATCTTAAGTATAGCATCCGTCAGGATAATAACACTTGCACGATCGTCATTCCTCGAATTAAGTATATGCGTAACCTGACGATCTTTCTTTGCAATGAATTTCGAGTCGTACGAATGATGCTATCGTCCGACTGGATAATCTCCTCGATATTCAAATTCAAGTTCGATCATTTTTCTTCGAATCATTCGCAATATCAATTTCCTCAAACCCAAATTCGCATATTGTTCATTCGTCTATCTTAAGTCATTGACCAACGTATATCCTCAAATTATATCATTCCTTTGCTAACTCAAATCATCGAGCAACATTCAATACCATCCTTAGAGTCATTGACAATTTATATTCGAATCATTTCTATGCACGCTATCATCCAATCGTGCTAAATTTTCGTATACGATTCTTATCGATTTCTTCGATCGAGTTGTCCAGTCGCACACCTTAACTTTTCTTCGATTCAGTTTTAACTACTCAATCATTTTCACGTTTCATACTTGCGTAATCCTCAATCCCGTGTACATTCTGTGCACGTCATCTCTAATTTGTTTGAATCGACTAGTCAAACTTTTAAGGCTAGAACTTATTCAACGATACTCAATCTACGGCTTTGCATAACAAGACACTTGCTGATAGACTCATCGACACCCCACATCCTCATTCGATCGATCGACATCCCTGAGGCTATCACATACACCCTCAAGGATGAAGTCATTCAACAAATCCTCAACTTATCATTCGATTCACAATGGACTTCTTTAAATTTTCCGTTCGAACCATTTCTCTAATTCTAAGCACGCTCATCTATATCGCACCGACGTTATCGTTGCTCGATAACACCCCTATCAATATTTATCTCACTTTTACTCAATCGAGTTCAACTCATTCTTGCTCGAAATGGTATGAGTCCCATACTCGACTTTGCTAAGGTCGACACAATCCTTGGTGTATATGCCCAGCCCGACTTAGCCAACCGTGCTTACGCAAGCCATCTTTTTGTTTTGTCAAAAACTGTTCCCCTATGTTTTACAAAATAGATAGAATAATTGTATGGACATCCCGTGGGACATTTGAGAGAGAGTGCACCAACGATATCAACTTTGCGGAAGCAATACATCAGAGTTTACAAAAATAACAGAGTTAAAGAGTTCAATCGATAGTCCAAAGAAGTAAAGCCGTGCTCTGATACCATTTATGTCACGCCCCGCTCCCGTAGGAGCGATCGTCCTTGCTAAGACATGACGCCGCACGAGCCTAGATTGCGCTCGTGCAAGACGGGTTCCATCGTAGCCGCTGTAATCGACCGTTATGGAACTCGCCTTGCACGAGCGTAATCTAGGCTCGTGCGGCATCACGTCTTAGCGAGGACGATCGCTCCTACGGAAGCGGGGCGTGACATCTGCCACTTTTTGACTTGGGTGCTTAACTACCTCCAAACTTGGGCACATAGCTATTTTCAGACTTGGGCGCATAGGTACTTCTGGATTAGGCGCATAATGCTGAAATTTTTATGCTTCTACAAGACCCCTTTCAAAAATTTTGATACTCGAACGAGTTCGAAATACTTTGAAAGAAGCATGGGAGACTGTTTTCTTATAGCTCTGTGGGCGTATAGAAAAACTCTCTCTTTGGGCGCACATATGCTACCAGGATGTCAAGAGATGGCTGTTGAGATCTTTCTCAAAAATCTGAACTGACAGATTCATCGGAGCAGAATTTGAAGAGGTCCATCCTTCGTACGATGTCTATACATTGTCCACATCAGCAAGTAGCAGGTGCATAATATGCAAAAGACTAAGTCTGCGTGGGAGCATAGACCATATGGGCGTATAGGTCATGTGGGTGCATAGTACCCTGTTTTGCGTATAAATAGGCCCGAAGAGAGGGAAAATTCATTCTCTTATTTTTCAGAAATTTCCAAGAGTTTTCTCGTTTCCTCTTTTTCGTGAGATCTTGTCTCCCATGGCTACTTCGACTCCCAAGAGGTCCACGAAGGGTAAAGAGGCTGTAGCGAGCGGTTCTCCTCCTTCGACAACGTCTACACTGGTCGAAGACCCCATTCTGGGTGAGACGATATCTTTAAAACAAAGTCCAGAGCATTAATTTGCGACACTCGGACTTCTCTCTGCTTGGGCACATAACTATTGATATGCGCCCAAAGCAACACACTTCTATGAGCATTCTTATGCGCCCACAAAAGTATGCGCCCACACACTATGTTGTGTGTTATACGCCCACACAGAATACTCTATGTTCAAGAAGGACTGCTATGCGCCCAAAGGCCATGTGGGCGCATAGAATTCAGGCGCATAGAATGTTTTTCCAGGACTTAGTCTTTTTTTCTAACTTTTTGTTCTGTTCTTGCACTTGACATGGTTGTCCCAGCACTTGGTAGAATTCCTTTCAGCTCTGCCCGCCATGCTCTGGATTCAAGCCTCATCACTTCTATGATCATGAATGTTCAAGCTAAGATCAGCCAAAACCAGTCTTCGGTGCGAATGATCGCTATCCTTGAACAGGACAAGACATTCCGAAAGCAGATGATGAACAATGAGAAGTTCATGCTCGGAGGGGCGCGGAGCTTCAAGAGACCATACTTTCTATTCGGTGACAGCCTGGAGTTTGAGGGTGACGAGCCGAAACGTCTAAGGGACCCTCTGGTGGTCAGATTGAATGACCTGAGAATATAGTTGCCGTCTATGGAACGCCAATACCCTCTGTCGACGTTTACCGATTTAGGTGTCCGGAGACAAATAAAATGTGATCTGACCCCTAAACTTTATGGAGTCATCTTTGGCAAGATCTAATTTAACTCTGGTGACCGGAAGAAAGACACCTTCAAATGTGTCAAGGGCTCCATATCCTATTCCATGAGGGGGCTGCATCCTGGGGCTATAATAAACGACATTCCAACTGACCTTCATCCTTATGTTGTCGAGACCCTCTCCAGTCTGATGATGTCAAAGAAGGAGTCGTATCCGAAAGGGAAGCTGTGGATGGAAGGTTGGAGGTACTCCGTCCCATTCTGGAGTGACCGTACTGAATGGGTGCTCTCGACCTATGAAGCCACCCTAAAAGATGTCGACCTGTTTTATGCCGTTAGAGCCACCCAATATGGCATAAAAGTGAATTGTCCTATGTTTATCGCATTGGTGGAGTTGTACAATCATTACACCTGTACTTTCTTCACTCTGGGTGGAAAGATAGGTTTGTCTCTACATGAGATGCAGGCAATATCAAAGCTGCCCTGGGAACGGAGCCGTACGAGGAATACATTTCTTGTGATGAAGAGCTTTTAGACCTAGAGAAGGAAAACCCCGAGATGGTGGGAGTGTACAAAGAGTTACTCTGTCACTTCTTCATCTGTTACAGGATCACAAAGAAGGGCAAGACCGAGGGGCCATTCCCCATACGAGGTCTTGGACTAGCTATGTCTTCATTAAGAAAGAGGAAGAAGATGGCTCGGTCTTCTTCTCAGCTTGCAAGCCCTTAACGAAATCTGAGATAGAGCAACTAATGATAGATCATGGGGCAACAGACACCGACGACAGCGATGATCCCGAGGGACAATCCTTAATTTATTACTTCTTAATGACGTAGCTGGCCGTCTTTCTGATGACGGCTGTGCTGGCCGCCTTTCTGATAACGTAGCTCCGCGACTGTATAGTCCCTGGTAGTTCAAGTCTATCGAGAGGATGAGCCGGGGTACGATTCTTCCGACTGTAAGACTGGTGTTCGGATACCGGCTCACCCTGCTTCCTGTAATAGTCTGCACCATCCAACGAGGTTTGCGGGACTTTATTGCAAGCGCGATGACGCCTGATGGTAGAACGGACTTTGCCAGGACTGAACTTCCCTTTCATTTCTTAATGGGATGGCTGGTGCTGCACTGTCCCAGATTAATGAATCCCGGGCTGATGGCAGACTCTTTGACAGGAGATGCCTTTCTTCGAATGTTCAATGATACAGATTGGGCCGTCACCGGGGTTCCTGCTTGTAGGAGGGCTTTGAGTTTTCTACATAATTATGAGTTCTACAGAGTGTCCCCTCCATCTAGCAGTGGTCGCACAGGCGATTGTTTAGTAGATGAGGGAGCACTCACTACGAGCTTGACTCCTGGAGCATTCTGTTGGCTCTAGTCTATCAGGCCTTCTCATCTGGTGCTCAGGGATAGGAACCACCCTTTCCTGGAACCTTTTATGCCAAGTCATTTTGCATGTCAGTTTGGATATAGCCAGCTTCTTCTAGGCAATCCTAGCCCGCATCTGGAGTCATTAGGAAGTGTGATTGACGGGGCGCGTGCATGGGGCTATTACAACGTCGGATGCACAGGGACAATTTTTACTTTGCCAGAAGATAAACCTGAAACTCACCTGCTCTTTACTGCTATAAAGTTTTATACTCAGGTCAATACCCTTAATCCTCGGTATGACCGTGAGCAGAGTTTAGTATCGGGGACTAGGCTTGCCCCTACTCTGGCCGATATAGGACGAGCCCGAGCAATAAAGTGCCATAGAAGGGAAGGTATCGTACCTACAACAGAGTCGGCTGTAGTACTACCACGGAGGGCAGCTCTTGAAGAGCCGGCTGCTACATCACCGTAAATGGATGATATTGAAGATGATATTTCTCTCCCTGATCTTCCTCAAAAATGAAAAGCATCAACTGAACTGGCTCAACAGTCGACTTTTAAAATGAAGAAAAAACTTGCTGTCAAAGGTGTAAAGAAGGTCAAGGATGCGGGTGCCGGCTCGCCTCCTCCCAGAAGATCTTTTTGGCAAACTCAAAGGAGTGAAACGGCGTCACGGGCCATTACTATGCCGGAAGTAGATCCCTTTCTGGATTCCATGGCCATCTTGGTAAAACTAATACTCATGATGTCTTCAATTAACACTCTCTTACCCTTGCGTTTGTCCTTTGCATAGGACGTTGAAGTCATGCCCAAGGCAGGTTGCCTCTTCATCTGAAGAGGTGGACGTGACGACAGTGTCCCCCATTCATCCTCAACCGACAGATGAAGCCAGTCCCTCATATAATATCTCTTTAGGAGATATGTCTGAGCTTGGGGTCTAATAAAAGAATTTGATGAGAATCAAGTCCAATTAGCTCACCCTCCCGTGGGTACATTATTTTTGTACCTTACTTCGGATGAGATTTTTTGACTTCCATTTTGCGTACTTCTCATGAGGCTGACTTCCGTTGTGTATTCCCTTGTAGATGAGAAGAGGGAACAAAGTACAAAGGCTACCCCAGACAGTAAGGCAAGACAAGAAGTTGCCCCTGGTTCGTCTGGAATTGCTGGCACAGAAGAATTTGTTGGTACGCCGGCATCGGCTGTAGAAAAAGAGGTTGAACAGCACACTGAAGGGGCTATTACAGAATCTGCTCTAGGTCCAGCTGGGCCGTAGAAGTTATACAGCCTGATGTCAGAAATGTGCGGGGACTTGTTGTTGTTACTGTAATGCCCCGCTCCGCACGAGGCATTTGGTTGGCTTGTTGGATGGGATCAGAATGTTGGACCGTGACTTGTGTTGGAGATCAAGAGAGTTGAGACTGACGTAGTCTCTCTTAGCTGGCTAGACGGAATGGGTATTGGAACGTGGCTCGCTGGTGGAGCTACGCTTAGTGAGATTGGAGCAGGAAGACCGTTATATAAGGCAAGTGGAACTGTCCTCCTTCCTCCTTATTCCTGCATGCTTAATAAATGGAATAATGTGATGCTATGAATCTTCCCTAAATGTTCCATGTCTTAGATGCTGAATAATAGAGATGCCTATGTTGTGGATTATTGAAATGAATAAGACATAAATATTGAATTATTGATTGAATCACACTCGAACTGCTAATGTACCTTGATGCCTGAGAATGAATCGATAATGTCTCTTATGCTTAATCGTGATGAAATGAATGAATCACTTGAGTAATGAGATGCTACGAGAATGATACATGAGTAATGAACTGGCTATGCTATTAACACAAAGAATTGAATGAAACACTAGAATCATGTATATTCTGTATAACTGTTGCTGTTGCTTGCTTCCTTCTAAGCAATAAAAGAAAGAATATTGTCCTTATGATATGAATGAAATAATGCAGGTCCTATCGGTATGAATGAAATGTTATTTGTTCCTCTTAGAAAGGAATGATATGAGAAATGTTGTAATGATTGATGCAATGAGAAATGATGAGGCTTGGGATCATTGAGATCACCAAGTGAACAGGTAGAAATATTGGAAAGAGGAGATGATGAACTGTTGCCTTTTCTTATCTTATTATTGTATCATGCGACTTCGAACACGATCGGGTCGGACACGCATTCGCATGACCATAGACGTACTTGTATACAAGGATTTCCTCGAACGGTACCCGCGGCGGTGGGATCGAGTCGGCCTAGGAGGAATTGGTGCTTTGGTAGCACGGTATTGGGATCCTCATTCGGGCTCGCAACCTGGTGAAAGGTACATCCCATACCCTATGAAGTCCTATATGGCACGTCGACATGGTGCACAATCACCAGTGGTCATGTAGTCAGGATGCATGCTAATGAATATTTTGTGCAGACAGAGTAAGAATATCATATTATCCTGTATTTTATGCAGGTACGAGGGAGTCGGCTATCGGTAAGAAATCACTTAATGTGATAATTCAATATACGTGTTGGTTTAACTTGCGTGTTTACGTTCCAAATAAGTAAATGATGCTGTATGTAGCCTTTCAGTATGAGATCCTGCTTAACATGTTAAATTGAGTATGCTAGAAAGATGCCATGCTATAATCATTGCTCAAAACACAACATACATGCTAAGTGATGCTTGAAGTGAGAACTGTCATAACATGTTTAAAATGTTAATGTTAACGATGCCTCAATGATGCCTTTTCATGATAATACCTAGTATGCCTCAATGATGCTTTTGCATGATAACACCAAGAATGATAAATGATATGTCCACATGAATGCTACTAAGAATATGTTTACATGCTTCACTCTGTTTATTGCCCATGAACTGTAAACTGATGCTAGGCCCCAAATAGAAAGATCACTCTAATAGATGCATGCTTAAATGATCACTTAAATGTTGGTTTATGCGAGTGGGTTGGATTCTGCTCGCCAGTACATAGATGATGTGCTGACCCACGTTTTGTGGGCAGGTGCTTGTGCTTGGAATGTTCTACACACGAAGTTTAGCTGGATTGGTCCCGCGGTATCGAAGATTTGTTGGGCATACAGAAGCTCTCCTTGCACAAGATGATGTCTTCTGTTTATAAAGGGCATAATGTATGGAACATTGTAATCAGTTGTACCAGTGAGATTGTAAGCCAAGTCGGTATATCGAGTTGTAATCCATTGTATCCAAATATCAAATGTAAGCTGTATAGCATTGTTCAGTTGGTTTCCAATATAAAGTGAGATGTGCTGTAATCATTGTACTTCAATACAAGTCTTGTACTCTTCTTCAATTATCAATAAAGAGAATAAAGTTCTACATATCTCTGTGTGGCTTCAAGTTACTCTTTTTCTCCACTGCTATAACGAAGTGATGTACTTCTATTCAATAAGAAAGATTGTCCTCATTAAATTCAATTTATCTGCTTCTGCCGCTGTGATGTATTCTTATTTGAAGAATAATCGATTACGTACCACCTTTGCCTTGTACAAGTGCAATACCATACTTGTACGGCATCACGCCCAAGCGAGGACGATCGATTCCAAGAGATAAAATATATGAATAAATGACTCTATGAATCGGGGCGTGACAAATTGGTATCAGAGCACGGCTTTACGTCCTTGGTCTCTTCTTTGGTTCGTTTCAAATCAAAGTTGCATCGATGATTGACCAAAGTTGCTTCCGCGATCACTCAACGTTGCTTCCGTGATTAAATCAAAGATTGCTTCCGCGATTATATTATTGTTGTTCTGTAATCATCCTATGTTGTTCGTGTCTGAAAGATCATTGACCCTCTTGGCTGCTCACTAGATGTTCCATACAATAAGTCTATATACATTGTGATGCCCCTGAAAGAATGATTGTTGTTGGTTTGGACACAAATAACCCAACAATGACTCGATGCCATAGTATGCTATATGGTGAATGCTGTTAGAAATATGGGAATATAGAAAAGTGGCTGGGTATGCTGTAACAAGTTAAGAATTGCATGTGATGCAGAAAGAGTTGGGAATGAAATAATTGATGGATGAGTTCAACAGAATTGGTGAATTGTCTCATGCGTGCTGGCTACTGCTTTCTAGACCCTAAGAATGTTGGCTTGTGATATTGAGACCCCGAGATGTTGGTTAAGTATTATGATCAATATAAGATCATGAAAGTTCGGAATAGATTGAGTTGGTTTTTGCTTAAGGATGGCTTCGTTTCTGAGTGGTATATTGCCTCTACCACCTCAGAACGAGACGTATGTTGACCCTTTCCATAGAATAGCAATAAGACTATCTGTGGGTATTGGGTAGTGCCGAGACTTAGCTGGGAGTCATGTATTGTGGTTAGATGACTCGAGTGTCCCTTGACGGTGATGTTATATTGAGTAGCGAGATTGTCGGAAATTGTAACTGGTGGCTTGGTTAGAAATTTTTTTTTTAGTCGAGTGATGACTCAGACTAGTAAGACCGTTAGTATGCTATGGGTAAATAGACTTGGCTAGAGAATATTGTGGCTTAGAACATCTGAATGTTGACTTCGATTGGTTGGATACAAATCAAATGTGGCTAATACAAAGTTGGTTGCTAAGCTGAAAGTTTAAAAATATTGTCGGTGAATCAAAGGGATATTAGAAATCTGTGCCTTGATCCTAAGGTGTAATGGATGTCAATCCATCTTGATCACCAAAGGATAGTCATTGCATAGATGCATGATGCTGAAGAATTGAATTGTACTAGAAAAATAACAAGTAGTGACTCAGAATCCTGTTGTTGCCTAGAGGATGGTTAAGTGATACATAAATTGTCGGATTGAATGGGATGAACTACTTGACCATTACTGCATGAGATTAAGAGTGCCGTAAGATAGTTGATGATTGAGAAACAAATGGAAACGAGAAATTGCAAACATGTTGGATAATGTCGGTATAGGTGAATGTTGGTTGGGATATAGATTGTTGGCTTATGACTTAGTGGTTTGACTCTGTCATACGGACCGAATAGTATGATTCCATAATTATATTAAGATTATCGGAATCGATGACCCTTAAATAGTTAGCATTGGCTTATGGGTTCGTGTGGGTACAAAGGAATTTGAATAGAAATATGGATCATTTGGAATTTACTTGATGGATTATTAGAACGATGAAGATCGTATGTCGGATTGGGATTGACCGTAATATTGATAGATCGATCTTAGTCGATCGTTGGGTAAGTCTAGAGTGAGCCTCTGTGGGAATTATTTCCTTGAGGAAGACCCTGAATAGATAGACTTGACCCTAGCGACCAGTTGATGATTTACCAATTGCTGGCTTAGCCCAATTGGCGATTCATTATTCAGACTGAATTGATACCCATAGGTTTGGGTAGAGTTCCTTAGAACTGCCGGTTGCTTGTTGGCCCTAAGAAACAGAAACTAGTATAACCCTAGTAGCCGTCCACTCTAGGGGAGTCACCTGAATGATTAGGTATAGCTGTCGGTATAGCTAACCATTGAGACTGGACCGAATAATAGAATGACCTTGTGGCATTGAACGAGAGATGGTGGTGAGTATGATCTAAGAATGATAAGTTGTAAGTATATGCTCCAATATGAACCTTAGAGATGTTTGACCCTTGAGGATTATGTGTCGGCCTATAGCGGGAAATAGAATCGTGGGATGAGACTTGATTTGTATGTATCGAATAGTAAATTATTATATGAGATGGAATTGACTGCTCATGACGGAAATGTTGGATAGATATCTATAGTCGGGTAGCTGGGTTAACCTTGACTGTTGTATAGAATTATACCCTGACTTGGATAATCGATAGTTGGTGATGTCGGATTGTACCTTTTAGAAAAGATGAATTGCCTCGGTGAGAAATATTGTTGGATTTGGAAAGGAATAAATTGCATATTGTGAACTCTTAATATGATTGGCTCTAAGATTGGACCCTTGACCGAATGTTAAAATATTATGCTTGGATAGAGAGTTGTCCCTGAAAGATAGTGATTGTGACAAGTGAATAAAGTGATAAGTCAATTGAAAGTATGCTAAGTCTGATTTGGGAAAGAGAGTTATATCATGGCTGATTGAATTATACTATCATGAAAGTTGGCTGAAGTGCATATGTTTTGGGGACGCCTAAAATATGTGTATGGATCCAGCCGAAGTGATAGGTTGCGACTGAGATAATATTGTTGGAAGAATTTATCGCACTAGCGCGAACTTTGGCTGAAATGCATATGTTTTGGGGACGCCTAAAATATGTGTATGGATCCAAATGAAGTGATGTATTGCGACCAAGATAGAATGCAAGAAAAATGTTAGTGAATCAATGAGAAGTTACAAGTAATTGAAAAAGAGATAGACAGATCGAATCGTTGATGGACTTAAATGGTACAGTTGGATATATATTTTGAAATGACCGAGTGGGCTGAAATGAATATAGAATTTAAGCTGAATGAGTAACTCATTGTGACTAAAAGAATCTAGTAGAAAGAGTTGTTTCCTTAAGTTTCGAGGACGAAACTTTTTCTGAGTGGTATATTATGTAATGCCCCGCTCCGCACGAGGCATTTGGTTGGCTTGTTGGATGGGATCAGAATGTTGGACCGTGACTTGTGTTGGAGATCAAGAGAGTTGAGACTGACGTAGTCTCTCTTAGCTGGCTAGACGGAATGGGTATTGGAACGTGGCTCGCTGGTGGAGCTACGCTTAGTGAGATTGGAGCAGGAAGACCGTTATATAAGGCAAGTGGAACTGTCCTCCTTCCTCCTTATTCCTGCATGCTTAATAAATGGAATAATGTGATGCTATGAATCTTCCCTAAATGTTCCATGTCTTAGATGCTGAATAATAGAGATGCCTATGTTGTGGATTATTGAAATGAATAAGACATGAATATTGAATTATTGATTGAATCACACTCGAACTGCTAATGTAACTTGATGCCTGAGAATGAATCGATAATGTCTCTTATGCTTAATCGTGATGAAATGAATGAATCACTTGAGTAATGAGATGCTACGAGAATGATACATGAGTAATGAACTGGCTATGCTATTAACACAAAGAATTGAATGAAACACTAGAATCATGTATATTCTGTATAACTGTTGATGTTGCTTGCTTCCTTCTAAGCAATAAAAGAAAGAATATTGTCCTTATGATATGAATGAAATAATGCAGGTCCTATCGGTATGAATGAAATGTTATTTGTTCCTCTTAGAAAGGAATGATATGAGAAATGTTGCAATGATTGATGCAATGAGAAATGATGAGGCTTGGGATCATTGAGATCACCAAGTGAACAGGTAGAAATATTGGAAAGAGGAGATGATGAACTGTTGCCTTTTCTTATCTTATTATTGTATCATGCGACTTCGAACACGATCGGGTCGGACATGCATTCGCATGACCATAGACGTACTTGTATACAAGGATTTCCTCGAACGGTACCCGCGGCGGTGGGATCGAGTCGGCCTAGGAGGAATTGGTGCTTTGGTAGCACGGTATTGGGATCCTCATTCGGGCTCGCAACCTGGTGAAGGGTACATCCCATACCCTATGAAGTCCTATATGGCACGTCGACATGGTGCACAATCACCAGTGGTCATGTAGTCAGGATGCATGCTAATGAATGTTTTGTGCAGACAGAGTAAGAATATCATATTATCCTGTATTTTATGCAGGTACGAGGGAGTCGGCTATCGGTAAGAAATCACTTAATGTGATAATTCAATATACGTGTTGGTTTAACTTGCGTGTTTACGTTCCAAATAAGTAAATGATGCTGTATGTAGCCTTTCAGTATGAGATCCTGCTTAACATGTTAAATTGAGTATGCTAGAAAGATGCCATGCTATAATCATTGCTCAAAACACAACATACATGCTAAGTGATGCTTGAAGTGAGAACTGTCATAACATGTTTAAAATGTTAATGTTAACGATGCCTCAATGATGCCTTTTCATGATAATACCTAGTATGCCTCAATGATGCCTTTGCATGATAACACCAAGAATGATAAATGATATGTCCACATGAATGCTACTAAGAATATGTTTACATGCTTCACTCTGTTTATTGCCCATGAACTGTAAACTGATGCTAGGCCCCAAATAGAAAGATCACTCTAATAGATGCATGCTTAAATGATCACTTAAATGTTGGTTTATGCGAGTGGGTTGGATTCTGCTCGCCAGTACATAGATGATGTGCTGACCCACGTTTTGTGGGCAGGTGCTTGTGCTTGGAATGTTCTACACACGAAGTTTAGCTGGATTGGTCCCGCGGCATCGAAGATTTGTTGGGCATACAGAAGCTCTCCTTGCACAAGATGATGTCTTCTGTTTATAAAGGGCATAATGTATGGAACATTGTAATCAGTTGTACCAGTGAGATTGTAAGCCAAGTCGGTATATCGAGTTGTAATCCATTGTATCCAAATATCAAATGTAAGCTGTATAGCATTGTTCAGTTGGTTTCCAATGTAAAGTGAGATGTGCTGTAATCATTGTACTTCAATACAAGTCTTGTACTCTTCTTCAATTATCAATAAAGAGAATAAAGTTCTACATATCTCTGTGTGGCTTCAAGTTACTCTTTTTCTCCACTGCTATAACGAAGTGATGTACTTCTATTCAATAAGTAAGATTGTCCTCATTAAATTCAATTTATCTGCTTCTGCCGCTGCGATGTATTCCTATTTGAAGAATAATCGATTACGTACCACCTTTGCCTTGTACAAGTGCAATACCAGACTTGTACGGCATCACGCCCAAGCGAGGACGATCGATTCCAAGAGATAAAATATATGAATAAATGACTCTATGAATCGGGGCGTGACAGATACCTTTGAACAATCTGGGCCTGCTCTTGGCTCCTTCGTAACCAGGGTTGAAGACCTAGCTCAAGTTGGTGCTGAGCAAGTAGAAGGTACAAAATTACAACTCTTTTGCACACTTTCAGGTTTTTCCTTTCTGTCACTGATAGATATATTGCTTCCTTGTCAGGTTTGGTTTCTTGTCATGCGTCTCTTCCTAGAGTGGAAGATCCCCAACAGGCTTTTCTCCCAACGACCTCTTCCGAAGATGATGAGATGGCCCAGGAAGTCGTCAAAGCTTTCTATTCTATTTTGAAAGTAAAGCTTCCTGGAGTTCTACACCGGAACACCGCCTTTGGACGTGCAACGGCTATTGCTGAATGCCAAGTGACGGCCCTTGAGAGTATCACCGGCTACGAGGAGCGGGCTATTGGTCTGAGAAAAGTTCTGAATGATCTAGAGGACCAAGTGGCCAGATTCCAGGAAGCCAAGCAATATAGTCCCACCTCGCTGTTTCTTGAAGAAGACGAGACTTTGGTTGCGTCTCTTGCGGAGGAGGAAGCTTCTTTCCAAGCAAGGAAGGATGCCCTTGCTAAGGAGATCAGTGAATTGGCTGATCAATATGAACAGTTCGACGCCTTAAGCGAGGCCCGTGTTGCTTCGAAGAACAAGCTGGCCGCCCAGATCACTGAAAAGTACAATCATATTATACAGATCCATAAGAAGATTGCCCAACTAGAGGCCAGCTTAATGATAGTCGCTTCTGAACAGGAGGACTATACGGTTCAGGCTGCTATGACTGTCACAACTTCAGACCAGTTGAAAGTACAGCTGGTGAAGTTGGAGGGAGAGCACGCAGAACTGATCCCCTTCAGGGATTAAGCTGTTCGACAGGAAGAAGCGCGCCATCGTGCTACTACCAAGTCCTAGACTAAGATCGCATCTCTAAGGGACAACATCAATCGGTTGTGTATTCCTTAGATCTTCTTTTGTAATATGCTTAATGAGCCATAAAGACTCTTGTATCTTTTTTCTTTTCTCTATTTTTTAGAGACGTTTTTGATAAAGAATCTTTTGGCCTTCGAAACTTATGAATGTAGTTTATGAAATACAAAACTAGAGGTAGTGTGGACGTAGTAGGGATATTTTTGGTGGGTATTCCGTTGGGGAATTTGATGTGGATTTATTATCTGTTTTATGTTCAAGATTTTCGAACATAGATAATAAGTTGAAAGAAACTGCTAATAGAGGTAATGAGGACGTAATAGTAGAGGATGTTCTATATCTGACCAGAGGTAATATAGACATGTACAGATATATAACATTAGGTAGGAGTGGATAATTCAGAGGTAATATGGACATGATTATCTTTGATGAATGTTTTTCTCAGAGGTTGTATGGACGTGGCAATACATTTTTTAATTATTCTACTGGAAAATAATTATCGAAAAATAGTTCAGAGGTAATATGGACGTGACAGTTTTCATAAGACCGAGTTTGGGCAGAGTTCAAACGAAGATAATTTTTAAAGGACCCATTATCCATGGCGTATTCAAGACTCTTGAAATACGAATAATAGTTAGATGATTTTTCGAATCACATAAATATTGCACTGTACATTTACATGATTAAAGTCGGGTATCTGTGAACGCTGATGGTTACACATAACATTTCTTCAAGAACATGCCGTTGAGTGACATCATAAGCAAGTCACCATCAGGCTTGGTTAGTCGATACGCACCGTTAGAATACACAGATTCTATAACAAAAGGACCTTCCCATTTAGGCTGAAATTTTTCTTTTGTCTTGTGCGTCATGACCATTGGTCTTCTCACTACTAAGACCAGATCACCAACTTGAATGATTATTTTCTTCACCTTTCTATTAAAGGCTCTAGAAATGCGTGCTTGGTATAGCTTATACGCTGTTGAGATAATAAGCATTTTTCGTCTAGCACCTCCAGCTTTTGTAGTCGTAGACGGTAGCTTTCTTCGGTGGTCAACTCACTGGCTAAGGCTACCCGAAGAGAGGGAATCTGGATTTCTAGAGAAAGAATTGCATCACTTCCATAAACCAGAGAAAATAGCATATTATCTGTTGGAGTCCGAACCGTTGTACGATAGGCTCAGAGACATTCGTCGATCTTTTCATTCCAATCGTGCTTGTTTGAAGACACGAACTTCTTGAGAAGTTTGATGATAGTATTATTAAAGGCTTCTGCTAATCCATTAGCTGCTGGATTGTAAGTCCTAGAGACTATATTCTGAATTCGATTCTTATTGCAAAATCGATAGAATGCATGGCTCATAAATTCTGGACCATTATCATGGATGATCCTACGAGGTAGGCCGAAGCAGTCGATGACGTGATGTTTGACGAAACTGATCACATTCGACGTCTTTACTTCGATGAGCGGTATAGCTTTCGCCCATTTGGAGAAGTAATCGGTTATAGCTAGGATAAATCGATGTCCTCTGGAGGATGGCTGGCTGATTGGGCTGATGACGTCCATACCCCAGGCTTTAAAAGTCCAAGATGGTGTCGTCGGGTATAGAAACTCCGAAGGTTGATGAATAAATCGGCATGGAACTGACAAGCCCTACACTTCTTTGCATATTCAACAGCATCTGCTATCATTTTGGGCCACAAATTCCATCGTGAGCCTCACGTGGTGCACGTTTGGCTTTTATGTCTGATAAATATCGTAAAAGTAGCCCGTCGTAAGAACGTCGGTACAGCATTTTAGTAGCAGTATCATAGTAAAATATGAGGGATCGCCGTTAGATAGACACTGCTTCCTTTGGGTCCTTAGGGAGGATTCCCTAGACAACATAGTCTATGAAAGGAAATCTCCAGTCTTTGACGTCGACTTCATTTTTGTTGCGTAACTGTGATGAATATGCTAGGCATCTTTCGTACAGAATAACTCTCGACCATACACTGTGATTGAATGATGAGTATTGATAGGGACGGTCAAAGAAGCAGCCAGACCGGCTAAACCATCTGCTTCTATATTCTGTAATCGAGGCACGTGCTCGATGAAGAATCCAGTGAAGGTAGAAGCCAACTCGATTGTCACTTTATGATATAGAATGAGATCTTCGTGACGAACTTTATAATCCCCTCAGACCTGACTAACAATTAGCTTAGAATCGCCGTAAGCTTCTAAATAGTCAACTCCCAGTTGTTTTGCCAATTGAAGGCCGGTTAGTAGGGCACTATATTTGGCCACGTTGTTGGTGCAAGGTTCCATAAGAGAATACGCACGGTGCATAACCAGATGGTCGGGTGACACAAGCACGATGCCTACTCTGGCCATAATATTTTCTTTAGGTCCTGTTCTTGATGCACCGTCAAAGAACATTCGCCAAAAGGGGACTTCCTCAGTTGTAGCGTTAGACTCAACCACTTCATCTGGGATTTCATCGTAGAGTTTGGAAGATTCTTGTACTGGATGAGCTACTAAGAAATCAGCTAATGCTTGACCTTTTACTGCCTTCTGAGGGACGAATATCATATCGTATCGAATCAACAGAATTACCCATGTAGCAAAACGGGAATTAAGAGAACCCAGTTTAGTCATGAGTATTATGAGAGAATTGACTCTAGATATGATGTCGATAGTCTGCCCAGACACATAGTGACGTATCTTCTGGATAGCAAATACCAGCGCAAGACATTCCTTTTTCGCAGGTGTGTATCTGTGTTCGGTACCCACCATCGTGCGGCTGAGGTAATAGATTGCATATTTATGACCGTCTTCATTCTTTTGGGATAATAGGGTCCCAAGGGAATGATCTATGGCGCAAACATATAACAAGAAATGCTTTCCAACTATCGGAGCCACCAATACTGGAGGGCTTGTGAGATACTTCTTGATGTCGTCAAATATGTACTGATATCGTTCAGTCCAGACGAAAGATACTCCTTTCTTCCTGAACTGAGTAAACGGTTGACACCTTCTAGAAAGATTTGAAATGAATCGTCTGATGTAGGCCAACCTTCCTTGGAGTCCGCATAGCTTTTTGATATTTCTTGGAGGACGCATATCAAGGATAGCTTTAACCTTCTTTGGGACAAGATGTATACCCTTTGAAGTGATAACAAAACCAAAAAACTTGCTGCTAGACTCCCAGAAAAGACTTGGTTGGATTCATCTTGAGTTGGTGTGTACGCATCAGTTCGAACACCATTCTCAATTCTTGGAGGTGGTTACCCTTGAGACGACTTTTAACTGTAATATCATCTACATAGCATTATACTGTTTTACGTAAATGATCGCAAAAAATTATGTTCATAGCTCGCTGGTATGTTGCACCCTCATTTTTCAATCCAAAGGGCATCACCGTATAGCAGTATACCCCCAACGGTGTTTGAAAAGATATGTGCTTCTCGTTATCGGGGAACATCTTGATCTGGTTGTAGCCTGAGAACCCATCCTTGAAGGACATTCGCTCAAAGCCACAAGTATTGTCGATCATTACGTCGGTGATTGGTAGAGAAAACTCATATTTTGGGCATGCAGAGTTCAAGTCACGATAATCAATACAGACTCGAACTTTATCGTTCTTTTTCAAGACCGAAACAATGTTAGCGACCCAGTCAGGGTGTTGTTCTTCGTGAATGAAACCGCTTGAAATAAGCTTCTTAACTTCACTTTCAATAGCCTCTATGATATCTGGTCAGAACCACCGTTGATGCTGCTTCACTGGCTTAGCTTTAGACGAGATATTTAGGGGGTGCATAGCAACTTTAGGTTATACGCCTGGCATGTCATCACAGCTCCATGCAAAGACGTCGATATATTCTCTTATAAGTTGTACAAGAGATTGTCGTTCTTCACTAGACAGACTTTTGTTGATAACGACTGGTTTAAGAGATGTTTCATCTCCTAAATTAACTTGGACGACTTCGTCTTCAGTAGGTGGTTTACGTTGTTCGAAACGTAACTCCCATATAGTGTCCATCTTTTGAGCCCATTGTTCGAGCTCGATTGATTGGACGTCGTCTGTAATTTGGTCAACTGACACCATGTTGACAGATAGAGTTGCTTTGAGCATGTCTCCAATATTAGAGTCTGAATCCCAGAGACAGGAATCAGAAGAATGAGAACAATGATCAACTTCAACGTCTGAACCTTTAGGAGTTGTTGGAGGAGTAGTATAACCCAAGTCGACGCTGTTTCGTTGATAATAGTTCTCGAGTTTGCCGGGAGGAGCAAAGTGACGTATTGGCAATCATCGCCCTTGACCGTGGTTTAGTCCCTGACCGCTTTTTATATCATATCCCATATTCTGGATGACATTCTTGGCCTACCAACTATATCGGAAAAGCTGCATTTTATCTAAATTATAGTCGACTTCGGTGTTGTAATCGGGAGTAGTAAAGTCCTGAACAAACTTTCTTTCGCCAATTATTCAATCGAAGATGATCAATTCTTCACCCTTCTTTCTAATTGGAACGATGAAGTAGTAGATATCTTCTGGCCAGACTTTTCTCACAGACGAGGCGTCGTGACCAGCATGCAGAGGTGTAGTCCTATGCCAAGCTCTAGGGCGTACAACGTATCTATGTACTGGTTTACAGATTGGTAGACATTAGAGTAATTCAAAGATAAACCTTTACTTAGAAAATATACAAGTTCTTCTTCGGGGATAACATCATCCACTGAAGGTACATTATTTTGAGTATTGATATACACATTGATGGCATCATTGTTTGGAACAGGAGACACAGACTTGGTTAAGTTCACTATGTAGGGTAACTCATCCGGATTTGGTGGATGGACTTCAGCAGGCTCCACCGAGTCGTTTTGCGGAGAGTGATGGTCAATGGTTTGACAATATCATGATGCTTCTTTTTGATCCAGATTGTGAGAGGCTTTGGAGTACTTTTTGGAGTAGTGCATCCTTTAACTCGGATAACCAGGGGAACGTCAGTGGAGGATGATTTAACTTCATCTTCATCGACAGCTTCATTGCCGTCATCCTTGGAAGGCTGAGATTGATAAAGTACCGAATCTCCATAGTAGGCTTCAATACCCTTAAAAGGATCGACATCGGCAAACTACATCTTCACGATGCCATCACTATTGACGTACTTAAAGCACTGGTGGAGGGTAGAAGGAACGATCATGTTCTCGTGTATCCACGAACGTCCCAACAAGACGTTGTAGGACACATTGACATCAATTAAAAAGCAAGCAATCTCTGTTCAGAGATCACCAATCTGGCACTTGAGACAGATCTTGTCCAGGGGGTGACTTCTTCCAGCATTAAAAGCCAAGATAGTTGTATTGGTTGCAGACAGCTTGTGCAGAGGGATCCTTAGAATTTGGAGTAAACTTCTAGGGATGATGCTGAGGGAGGAACCTGGATCGAAATGCATCTGATCCACCTTAATCGCCCCGATGTATCCTGTATAGTACAGAGGTCTATCATGACGATTATTTTTTAGCAGCATGTCCTCTTGTGAAAAGGTGATGTTGGGCACCACTTCCATAGTGCCATGGAAGTGAGGCCAGGAGACTGGATCTTCAGCGGAGGCTTTGACTTCAGCGAGATAAGAGTCGGCATATAGTAATGCCTCACTTAAAGCTTTATGCATCTCTTTGGAGAGGCACAGTAGAACGAACAAAGACAACCTGGTAGGTGTATTGGCCAATTGTGCCAGTATGTTGTAAGACCGATCCATGCCTTCGGGAGTTGGTGTCTTCAAAGACTTGTCAAATCGTGTCTCCTTCTGCTTAGCTTTGTCGGTAGTTGAGGACTTAGATGGACCAGCATCTGAACTTGTAGGGGGCAACAGGAGCTTGAGAAGGCTCTACGTCTTCTTATGCGGGGTCATAAGTCCGCAGGTAAGTCTTTTCGTATCGCGTCTCGCCAGATAGAACTTCATAAATGAGAGAAGACACTATATGGCATGACTTGTATTTCTTGCCCCTCTTTGCTTTGGAAGGCACCATCCCCTACGTCATTTCTTGCACAAGGTCTGGATGGACCCACATGATCTCACCACATTCTGTCGTGAGCGACACCAACGTTGATGTTGAGTCGCGAGCTGGCGGCAGGTTGACGACTTCCATCACTACCATGGGTATCAGGACTACGCCGTCTGGAACTTCTATTGAAGGAAAGTCACCAAATTGGAGAGAGATCATGTTAGAAGATACGACCTTGTCTTCAGATTTGAGGTTGATAACTTGGTTGTCAATAAGCTATTATATCTTCTTCTTTAGGATGATGCAATCCTTGGTAGAATGGTGCACGTACTGGTGATAAAGATAGTACTTGGGATCGTTGAGTTGGTTTGCCTTTGCAGGACGTCGTGATGGAGGCAAGATCAGTTTATTACCCTTCATCAGTGTGGGAAAAATAGTAATAACATCACCTTCGTCAAAGGAGAAAGTCTCCTTGGATTTGATAGGAGCGCCCTGAGAATTGGAAGCTCCCTTGGAAGTGTCGACCTTCAAGACTTATTTCTCATTAACCCCACGGATAGGGATAGTTTGGGGGTACTTGATTTTGTCTTCAGATTTGGGTGTCTTCAACCCCAGTAATTCCAGATTAGGAATATCATTCTCAGCAGCATCAACAGCCCCGATGAAAGCGGGCCATGTATCATACTTATGTATATCCAAACATAAGTTTACTGTAGGAAAGAAGTTATGCCGACTGGTATCCATAAGCTCTAAGTCTGGTATACCGAAGGGCATTTTCAATGATAGTTGCCTGAAGCGTTCGATGAAAGCAATAGCAGACTCACTCCTCCTATGCTTGTCTCGATGAGGGTGGACATACTAACATGCATGCCGCTCTCATAAAACCTGTTGAGGAATAACCACTCCAAGTCTTTAAAGGAGTTAATGCAACCGCCAGGCAGACTGCAGAACCATTCAAAACCTGCCCCTACAAGGTGCTGATATATATATATATATATATATATATATATATATATATATATATATATATATAAGTTAGGAAAGGAAATATGATTTGTGAGTGAATAGTGATGTTGGGGCTGCTGGTACGGAGTCTAAAACTGAGAACAAAAGTAATATGAGACTACAAGAGTATTCTATGTATAATATTTCACAATCTATAGTAAAAAATAATATATATATATATATATATATATATATATATATATATATATATATATATATATATATATATATATATATATATAGACATATATCCATATATAGGTATATGCCCAATATGAAGCTAATGAAGGTCGTACTCGAACCTGGAGTGAATCCTCAGGTCTGAAATCAGAGCCTCGACCCTCACAAATACACATTTCGAAATTTAGGCATAGAAGAAATTAGTATATATATACACATACATATATATCTATATAGGTATAATAGGTAAAACACCATATATGCCAAAATGGCTAGAAATTATGAATCAACCCCGAGAGTCAATTCCCACAAGTCCCGAATAGTGTCCAAGGACCAAATACTCAGAAATTATCTTCAAAATTCTCAGAAATCGAAATATCACATAAATCCCAATTTTCCATTTCAAAGAAAACTTGTTTTTTCACAAAGAGACTCAAAATGCAAAATACTCTGAATTAACCCGCAAAACTTGGCAAATAGGTCGGTCTCGACATGTGGGACGTGCTTGGGTATTCCCAGGATCGAAATCGTGCCTGTATCGTGTCCAACGAATGAGTATCGGGAAACCCGATACGCGCGTGAACCGAATCGGTGCGGACTCGATTTCTCGCTCGTTTTCGATCCATCTCTCGTAAAACTTTGGGTACACCTAGGCGTACACATCCCCGACCCACTGGCCAAGTTATTGTGCGGCCAAGTGTCATGTCCGACACGCACGCAGAGCGTGTCCGTGCGCGGGTAGGCGCGCGTGCACAGCCCCGTGCACAGCATCGTGCCCCCGTGCCATCGAGTCTAAGTACTCGCGTGTCCCACTTTGTGTCGTGTGTTTGTCTCCTAGGCTAGGGTAGGTATAGGGCTACATGTGGGACACCCTAGTTCATATCCACGTGTCGTGTCGTGTCCGCACGAACCGCGTTTCAGCGGCGGCTATCCCGTGCGCGCGTGTGTGCGGCTAGTGTCGACGGGATTTCTCCCTCGTTTCTCGACGAAACGTCACGAAACATTGGAAGCGTGATCTCAGTCACGGCCCCCACCTACATGCTAATTTTCATGTGACCACGTGGCATGTGCGTCGAGGAATCACTCCCGAGCTGTAGGGCATGAGCGCGGCCTGGCGTGCAGCGCGTTCGTGTCATGTTTGGACACGGACACAAGTCCGATTCGTGTCAAAACCTATGGGGTCATGATCCTCGTTTATAGGGCTATCCAAATATGTAAAAAAATTCAACAGAAAATATAATTCAATTCATTACGATATTTCGTCGAATACCTACGTATACTAGCCGACACGTGTCCGATACGGACACCAAATGAATGCAAAAATGGATAGAATTAATCCTACAGGTCATAGGTACCTAGATGCTCACTATCATGAAGAAAAATCAGGAAAAACTATGCTAGATTAGGATTCACCTATTGAGATTCAAGGATCTCAATGCAAAGGACTTCCCAAACGCTCCAACGGTCGAGTATCCTCAAGCAAACGTCTCCACCACCTTGCTAGCACTGCTCCAAAAAGATCTTCTCCTTCCTACGAGCATGACGGTCTTCGTTTGAGGAGAATCGGGCTCCGGATGCAAGAGTTGTAAATTTTGGAAGGGGAGAACTAGGGTTTCTTGGAGGCTACAACTAAATACAAATGAGGGGAGGGAGTGGCTGCCTATGGCCGGCCATGTATAAGGATTAGGGTTAGGTTATATACGTGGGCTTGGCCTTCCTAGGTTGCTAGTAAAGTCCAAGTCAAAAAGGCTTTAAAAAGGCTATTAGAAAAAATAGCTAAAAATCAATTAATCACTTTAGAATTAATTAATAAAATCTAAGTTTAATTCTAATGATAATAAATCTAATTCTAATATAGCATTTAGGTTCTAGGTCATGGTTGGCTAAGTCAAACCCATCAAAACTACTCAGACAGCAAACTAAACCACAAAAAATCACATAAATTCAATAAATAATAAAATAATCTAAAATTACCAAAATACCCTTGAAATAAAAAGTGGGTTTGACAAGTCTACCCCCCTTAAAATAATTGCGTTCTCGAAATTAAAGACAAAACAAAATAGATAAGGAGGATAGAAAGTCATACCTCAAGACTGGAAAAGATAAGGGTATTGCTCGCGCATCTCATCCTCCCTCTCCCAGGTAGACACACCTAGAGAGTGATGCCTCCATGCTACGCGAACCAAGGATATCGTCTGGTTCCTCAGCGCCTTCTCTCATCGGTCCAGAATCTCCATAGACTGCTCTGGATAACTGAGAGTAGGGCCTACCTCAATCTGGGAGTGATCCAATACATGGTAGGGATCTGCCACGTACCGTCTCAGCTGCGACACGTGAAATACATTGTAGACTCCCTCTAATAAAGGGGGCAAGTCCAGCCTGTATGACACGTCACCGACTCTTCTGCTGACAACGAAAGGTCCGATAAAATGCGGACTAAGCTTTTCACCTCCACCAAAGCGAATAGTGCCACGCGTCGGAGATATCCTCAAGAACACCAGATCACCAACCTAGCACAAATATGGTCTCATATTAACTATAACAAACATATGATCAAAAAAAATCACAAACAAACAAGATTCTAATCCTAAGTCTAAGCTATACCTCAAACTGCAAAGGTCTCCGGTAGCTGTCGGCCCAATGCCACTGTCTGTCCTGCGCCACGCAGAGTCGATCTCTGATGAGCTTCACCTTCTCGGCTGCGTCAAAAACTATCTTAGGTCCCAATAACGCTTGCTCCCTAATATCATCCCAAGACAAGGGTGTACGACATCTACGCCCGTACAGTGTCTCGAATGGTGACATCCCAATGTTGGCCTGAAAACTGTTGTTTTATGCAAAACACCACCAAGTACAGGTGATCCTCCCAGGATCCTTCAAAATTCAGAACACAAGTCCGCAGCATGTCCTCGAGAGTCTGAATAGTCCTCTCCGACTGTCCATCCGTCTGAGGGTGGTATGCAGTACTGAATTTGAGCTGAGTGCCCAAACTAGTCTGCAGACTCCGCCAGAAATGGGAAGTAAAGCGACTATCCCGTTCCGAGACAATGCTCACTGGAACTCCGTGTATCCTGACAATCTGTCGCATATACATCTCTGCTAGCCTCTCAGTAGACGTCTCCACTTTAAATGGCAAAAAGTGGACCAATTTGGTCAACCTGTCCATGATGACCCAAATCGCATCTTTCTCTCCTGGTGAATGTGGCAATCCAGAAATGAAATCCATCGTGATGTGCTCCCACTTCCACTCCGGAATGGGCAATAGCTGCAACAGTCCTCCTGGCCTCTGCCTCTCTGCCTTAACCTGCTGACAGACTAGACACCTTCCTACGAAGCGTGCTACTTCCTACTTCATCCCATACCACCATACATGCTCCTTCAAATCTCTATACATCTTATTGGCACCTGGATGCATAGAGTACTGAGAGCGATAGGCCTCCTGCAAGACCTGCTCTCGAAGCTCTCCGCTAGGCACACACAGTCTGGAACCGTGCCTCGATGTGCCGTCCTCTGCAATAACAAACTCCTCATCCACCAATCCTGCTCGAACCTGCTCTCGGATACACCGCAAAGTAATATCGTCGAACTGAGCTGACTTGATCCTCTCCATCAAGTCTGACTGAATTTGAAGGCCCCACATCTACATCTGAACTCCTGGCATGATCACCTCGATCCCCAAGCTCTCCAAATCAGCTAATAAATAATGATCCATCGTCAAACACATAGCTACCGGATACCTACTCAAGGCATCAGCAACCACGTTGGCCTTTCCTGGATGGTACAGCAATAAAATGTCGAAGTCCTTCATCAACTTCAACCATCTGTGCTGCCTCATGTTGAGCTTTTTCTGTGTAAACACATACTTCAAGCTCTTGTGGTCTGTGAAGATCTCCACACGCTCTCCATATAGATAGTGCTTCCACAGCTTTAGAGCAAAGATAACTTCCGCCAACTCCAAATCATGGGTAGGGTAGTTCTTCTCATGAGTACATAACTGCCTGGATGTATAGGCAATCACCTTCCCATGCTACTGCAAGACACAACCCAAATCCTTTCCTGAGGCGTCACTGTAGATAGTAAACCCGCTTGATCCTGATGGCAATGTCAAAATCGGGGCTGTCATCAGTCGCTTCTTCAACTCATCAAAAGCAACCTGACACTCCTCTGACAAGACAAACTCTGCGTCCTTCCGGGTCAGCCTAGTTAATGGCTCTGCAATTCGGAAGAAATCCTGAACAAACCTCCTGTAGTATCCTGTCAATCCCAGAAAGCTTCTGATCACTACAACTGAACTTGGTGTTATCCACGCCTCGACTGCTCTTATCTTCTTCGGGTCTACTGAGATCCCATCCCCGGTCACAACATGACCTAGGAAATCAACTCGATCCAAGAAGAACTCACACTTCGAGAGCTTACCGTAAAGCTACTCCTTCCTGAGAGTCTCCAGAACCACTCTCAAATGCTCCTCATGCTCCTCTGGGTCTTCGAATACACCAAGATGTCATTGATAAACACAACCACGAACTTGTCCAAGTATTGGTGGAATACCTTGTTCATCAAGTTCATGAATACCTCCGGGGCGTTAGTTAACCAAAACGGCATTACCATGAGCTCAAACTGGTCATACCGGGTCCTGAAAGCTATCTTCGGAATATCCTCCTTCTTTACCTTCACCTGATGATAACCTGACCTCAGATCAATTTTGGAGAATACCTTCGCTCCGTTCAACTGATCCAACAGGTCGTCGATCCTCGGCAACGGGTATTTGTTCTTAATCGTGAGGCTATTGAGTGCCCTGTAGTCGATACACATCCGTACCGACCCTTCCTTCTTCGGTATAAAGAGTACTGGTGCACCCCACGGTGAAAAACTCGATCGAATGAAGCCCTTGTCCTACAACTCATCCACTTGCTTTTTCAACTTCACAAGCTCACTGTTGTTCACTCTATAAACATGCTGGGATATCGGCTCTGTGCCAGGTATCAAGTATATGGAGAACTCCATATCCCTGTCCAGAGAAAACCCTGGCAACTCCTCCAGAAATACATCCATAAACTCAGCTATCAGTGGATGTGGCATGCTCTGCTCCACTGCTGAAACTCTGCAGAAAACTTCGCTGCTCTGCTCTGTCTTCCGCCTGGTGAACTGAAACGCTGGCTCTTCTGGCATGCTGAAAAGAACTCTACTACCACGATAATCTATAATGGCATGGTGCCTGCTCAACCAATCCATACCGAGTACAATATCGTAGTTCGGTAATGGCATTACGAGCAGACTCACATCCAATTCTTGGCCTCATAAAACTACTCTTCCATCCTTGCAAACATCACGGATGAGGATAATACCACCCCAGTCGTGATCTTATAAGTCCTAGGCAATGGTTCAGACGAAAGCTAGTGTCTAATGACAGATGATACAGACACAAAGCTATGGGAAGCATCCGAATCAAATAATGTGAATGCAAGAAAAGAGTCGATAAGAACAGAACCTGCTATAAGATCTCCTACTGGCTCGGACTCCTCAACTGCTATGGTAAAAGCTCGCCCCTGCTGACCTCCTCTGGCCTGCTGCTGGTGCTGAATGAACTTCTGCTGCTGGGTCGGCAATGGTCTTTTCTGCTGTACTACTGGGGCCTTGGCTCCTGCCCCCTGAGCTGTACGTCCCGCAGCCATGGGATAATCCCTCAACTGGTGCTCTGCTGTACCATAAAGTAGATACTTACCGAGCCTCTTTCTGTACTCATTTTATACATGCCCCGGCTTCTTGCAAAAGGTACAACTGATGGTCTGCTACTGTCTCGGTGCCTGCTGAAACTGCTTCTGCTGAAATGGCTTCTGCTGCTGCTGCTACTGCTGATAGTGAGGCCTCTTGGCTGGGCCCCCACTGCCACTGGCTCCGTGTGAATCTCGACCTCTCTTCGTGTTTAGTTCCAGATCATCCTTTGCTGCCATAGCTCCCATCAAAATCTCCTTGAATGTAGCATTCCGATTGCTCTTGGTTAAGGGCTTGGCTTCCTTAACCAAGCCCTTCCTGAACCTCCTAGCCTTCGCTGTCTCGCTAAGGCTCTCCACAAATCTGTCCAGGCGACAGAACTCTCCGGCGTACTCCTCTACTGTCTGGTTCTCCTGAACCAGGTTCTCAAACTGCGTCTCCAACGCTCCAAGTGCGGTGTCGGGGAAGAACTTCTCCTTTAAAAGCTTCTTAAAAGCCTCCCAAGTTTGCATCGTAGTACCAACCCTTGGGTCGGTTTGGTACCAAGTGCGGGCAAGTTCCTGCATCTGACTGCCTGTGGCTTCCACCTGGAGTCTAGCCAGTATCTCTACGAGACGGAAGATCTCATCTATATGCTCGATCCAGTCGTCGGCGTATAGGATACCCTTGGTACCCTTGAAGTCTCGCGGCCTTATCTTTTGGAAATCCTGAATACGTGGAGTCCTTGGCTGGTATGACTGGATCTGCCCTTCTTGGGGTTGGGCAGCCACCTTCTCCACTGCCACCATCGCTAACTGATGGGTATTGTCAATGCCATGCCTCATATCCTCTGTCTGGCTTCGCTGCGTCTCTATCATTTGCTGCATGAAGGCGAAGAACTGTGCCACATCAACTGTCCCCTGGGGCGGTGGTGGTAGCATCCCCTGAATTCCTGGGGTAGTCCTCGGAACCGGTGAAGGAGTACCCCCAAAAGTTGTAGACGGGCCTACCTGAGCTGGAACAAGAGGCACTGTGGTCCTTGGGTCCTGCTAAGTTGGACGAGAAGTGGCAGACCTCTCAGTGGTATCCCCAAGACCAGAGCGCTGCACTACCAAAATTTATCATTTTTGCGACGACCCTATCCGTCGCCAATCCGACGGTAATTACTATTAGCAACCGATTACTGATGGGTTTTGGCCAAAAAAATCCATCGGCAATCAGCTCGTCGCTAATAACGGTCCGTCGCTACGTAGTCGTCAAGCGACGGAATAGCGACGGCTTTTCGACGTCACAATACGAAGCATTAGCGACGCATTTCCGACGGACTGTCGTCCATTTCAACTATTAAGTACTGAACTGTGTAGACAATAGCGACGTAAAATTTCGTCGGTAACCTGTCATAATAGCGTATCGGAGCGTATCATTTCGTCGCTCATCCGTCGGTAGTTGTCGGTAACAAACGACGGATTAGCGATGGTGTGCTGACGGAATATCCGTCGATCAGGTTCTGGAAATGCTTGGCATTTCCAGCACCATGGCGACGGAAGAGTAGTCGCTAATCCGTCGCTACGTAGTCGACACAGCGACTGATTAGTGGCTGATTATCCGTCGCCATGGTTCTGGAAATGTCAAGCATTTCCAGAAACTTGTCGACGGATTATCCATCGCTAAGCAGTCGCTAGAACGAGCGACTGATTAGTGGCTGATTATCAATCGCCGTGGCGACGGATAGGCCGTCGCTATTCTGCCGAAGTATATACCACCAGAACCGTACTGACGGATATTCCGTCGATCATCCGTCGCTACCTGGAAACAGTTTAAAATCTCCAGATAGCGACGGCGTGTCCGTCGAAAAACTGTCGACAACTGGGAAAATCCGTCGCTAAACGGTCACTAGTCCGTCGCTAACTGAGTTTTTTGGGGAAAAAATTGCAGCACTTTCCCTGTTCACAAATATATGCATAAACCAAACCAATATATAATACACACCAATTATCCAACAATCACACAGACCAAATATATAATGCACACCAATTATCCAAGAATCACATAGACCAAATATGCACATACGAATTTAATGCACACCAATTATCTAAGAATCACAGACCAAACCAAATTAATAGAAAATAAATATCAATTATCCTGAAGAGTAACATAATATCCGGTGCTATAATCCGATTATAGCACAATTAATCCAAAGCTCTCACAAATAATCCAAATTTTCTTAATACAATATTTTAAGAAGAATGAGGAGGTTGATTGTCCGGTGGTAGTAATCCCATATGCGATCGACGAATATACTCCTCCACAAGGTACGAAGGCAAGCCGTCGTAGACACTGCTCGAAAGTCGGCGTAGCTGCTCTGCGGACATGAGATCCAGGAGTGACGTCACAATCGTAGGCGGTACCACAGGGGCATCAGGGTTGAAAGAAAGATGACCCACGGAAGACGGACCGACACCTACAGTCGACGGACCAATAGAAGACGGACGAACACCATCTGCAGACGTACCGGCAGCAGCAGACGGACCGGCAGCAGCAGACGGAGATAGAAAGTAAGTGGCAAATTGCTCCCGTAAGGACGACACCGCCTCGTGCAGCTGCGTAAGTTGCGACCTAATATCATCGTCTGTCGGGACCACGGAAGGAGGCGGTGTCGGTGGAAATCTCTGCGTCGCCATGTGTAACGGCCCTAGGGAGCCGACTCCGTACAGGAACCCTTTCTTAAAGCCGTCAACGGTATCTACGAACAAGTCGTTCTGAGCGGCAAAAGAAGAGGGCGTCCGGAAGGGCGTCATTTCACCGACATCCTCGGTGTCAGTTAACTGAGCCCGACTATGGGCCTCACGATACGCAGCCTATTAAATGAATGTGTTTATATTATAAGATTTACCTAAGTTGTAATATAAATCCTATGTTTCACTCAGTTAAGTGTGAATCGAAAGTTTACCTAAGTTATAGTCCGAATACTTTTAATTCTAACGTTAATCTCATAAACATAAGTACTTAAATCAGTCTCCTTGGCCCTCTCATCGACGAAGCTCCTGTCCTTCCGTCTTTTGTGCGTATGCTGGAACACATCGTGCATGGTGACCGATTCTGGTGCTTTTTCCTCCATCACCGCCCGTTGGGCCTGCATACGAAATTTTCGTAGAAACTAATTAACTCCTTTAATTAATAATACCTAATTCGATAGTGAAATAAATTTATGGTTGCTCACCAGATCTGCAAGTGTCGCTGCGTGGGACCTTGATCCCCCCGTATGAAGGCCCACGGCCTGTCGGTTCACCTTCGTCTTCTCCGATTTCTCCTTATACGCAGGGGTATCCATCATACCTAAGAGGTCCTCATAATACTCCTGCCGGATCCAATTCGGCCACGTATGCCCCATTTTTAGGTCATGAATCATATCCCGTATCTTCTTCGAGGCAACGCTTCTGTAGGTCCTGCGGATCCCCTCCTCTATGGGGAGGCCACCAGTACGTTGTCTAACACAGAAAATCAATTATCACATAATTTAAAAAATGGTTAATTAAAAAGTAACTAATAATTAACCAGAAGATATAGATATATACCCTCAACTCGTCGAGCCAGACGTACTGCACGTTTGGGGGCACCGACAAAAAGTTGAGGTAGGGACCGTAGAAGTTAGCCCTGATAATTTCTCCAAAAGTCATGCCAACATTAAACAGAAAAAACCTACAAAGAAGAAACGACTGGATTATTAACTTGAATAAATGAAAGAAATTTAATAAATTATCTTAAATTTACTTACGAGGTCCCCGCGGGCTATAGCTCTCGTCGGAACTCGCCTCTCGGCCTCTCTGGTGACATCAGAGGATCCGTGGGTCCGCGTATGTACTCTCCAGTAACCGGATGGAACCGAGAATGGGGGTACTCCGGGGCCCACTGTGCAGTAACTGGGGCATCCCCTGGTGGATCCCCTGCTGGTGGTTTCGATAGCGGAACAGATCCGCTAGCAGATCCGGACTCATGCCTCGATGAAGTGGCCGATCGAGGGTAGGGTGCGTCTGTGCCCGGGGTACTCTTCGAGTCGGGCTCGCTCGATGTGGTCACATCCCGGGAACTTTGAATGCGACCACGACCACCAGCACCACTACGACCACGACCATGACCCGCACCACCACCACCACAACCACGACCACCACCAGTACCACGACCACGGCCAGCCATCATGACCTGTAAATAGAACACATAAACATAATTAACAATATAAAAGTGTAAATGGATATAAAAAACTAAACTAAAATATACATACCACCAGTAGGGAGACGAGTACTGCCATGACGAAAAAGACTAGGAGTGCCATCTACAATAAGTAAATAATTGAATGAAAAAAATATGAATTCACGTAATTGCTTTTATGAGGTCAAACTTAATTCACGTAATTGAAAGTATTTTTAATATACAACAATATTTAACCTAATCATCGTCTTCGTTCTCATCCTCAGCCTCGTCTTCATCATCATCCTCCTCATCCTCATCCTCATCCTTATCTTCATCGTCGATTTCATCTGTATCCTCATCTCCATCAAATTCTTCTTCTTCTTCTTCTTCTTCTTCTTCTTCTTCTTCTTCTTCTTCTTCTTCTTCTTCTTCTGCCTCAATATTTAGGACAAGACGCCTCTTTCTTCCCTAGTTGACAGCTAAGTCTTGTGTATCAACCTCTTCCTCCCCTCTATTTTCCTCAATAATATCTTCAACATCCATTGTATCTGAGTGTTGTCCCAAGTATTGGGACTTTTCGATCTGGTCCTCTTGGTATGCTGGGTCTCCAACATTGAATGTATTTCTAGATTTAATCTTGCATACTGCCCACCAGTCAAATCGATCTCTACGACGCCTTAGGTAGCTTGTATAGTAGACTTGAATAACCTGATTTGCTATCGCAAATGTATCGGACCCTCTATACCTCCTGCGATGATTTATATCGATGAATCCAAACTGTTTATCGATTCTCCAACCGATATTTGGTGTCGTATCAAACCACTCACATTTGAACATCACAATATACATATCATATGGGCCAGTATATTGTAAATCTACAATATCCCGAAGCACTCCATAATAGTCAAAGTCCGGCTCGTCGTCATAGATGGTGCCTCTTATGCAAATACCGAAATCCTTGGTACTGATGTCGTCATTGATAAATTCGACATTTATAGCATTCTAAGTTGACTTAAACCTGAAGCCATTAACGACATAGCCTGGCCAAGTTTTTATTTGCTTCTTCGGTCCCAGTGCCAGATAACGAACACTCTCATGAGTGAGTGTTGTTTCAGGCAATAAAACCTATAAACAAATATTTATAATTTAAATGTTTCAGATTATATATTAATAATCTCAATTATAATCACAGTTACTTACGTATTTGCGAAACCATGACGAAAATGTACAATCAACCTCTCTTTGAAGTCCCTCATCGGTAATATCGGGTCTCCTCATTTTGACTTCATCTCTAAATACACTATTAGAGAAAATAAGAATATATATAAGTGTAGTCACTTACACTACAACAAAAAACCCTTTTAATAACGCTCGATAAGACATATTGATGACGCCTGATACCTAAGCGTTATCAAAATTCGAAATACCTTTATTTCTATGACGGTTTGACTAATTCTGGGCTTTTTATGACGTTTATAAAATAAAGCGTCATTAATAGTTTAGAGCGGTGGAAAACTTGTAATATTTTGCAAACGTATTAATATGTTTGAAATACCATTCGTCGTCTCTCTCCTTAATAGACTTCAACTCTTTCTTCCTTTCTCCATTCAAAAAAAATTAGGGTTAGGGTTTTGAGAAGAGAAGGATGAAGAAATCGGGTCCGAGCAGAAATCACTGGGAGCTCTGCGGAGAAGAAGCCTCACTCTACTGCACGGGGTCGTCCTGATGGGGAGGGCGGCGTTCTCCTGCAGGGCCCTGTTCTGGGTGCTGAGGCTCGTGTCGGGCCCCGGTGTCACGGCGAGCAGGGAGTGCAGGCAGGGGCCGGAGAGGGTGATCGGCCTGGCGCTGGACCAGGCGACGCTGGACGCCCCCACTTTTACCATGCGCCAGCAGCAGATCGGCTTCTGCCCCCGCCGCCCCCGCCCCGTCCAGAAGCCCGTCTGGCAGAGCGGCGAGACCTGCACCCTCCCCCAGTGCGAGTCCAAGGCCAAGCACTTCGAGCGCTCCCACCTCAAGAAGCTCCTCACCTCTGGAAGGCTCGCGCCGACTCTGACCCCGCTCGAGACCGAGTCCCTCTTCTGGAAGGCTTGCACTGACCGCCCCTTCTCCGTCGAATATGCCAACGACATGCCCGGCTCTGGCTTCTCGCCTATCCCAGCCTCCACCGCCACCGGCACGGGGAACGTCGGGGAGAGCGCGTGGAACATGAGGGGCGTCTCGAGGTCCAAGGGCTCGCTGCTGAGGTTCATGAGGGAGGACATCCCCGGGGTGACCTCGCCTATGGTCTACGTCGCCATGCTGTTCAGCTGGTTCGCGTGGCACGTGGAGGACCACGAGCTGCACAGCCTGAATTATCTGCACATGGGGGCTGGGAAGACATGGTACGGGGTGCCAAGGGACGCCGTGCTCGCATTCGAGGAGGTGGTCAGGGTGTACGGGTACGGCGGCGAGGTCAATCCCCTCGGTGAGTTTTACTTTGACTTTTCTTCCAATGTGGCTTCTTTTTTTTAGCTTCTCTGTTATTTGTGAATTGTGGAAGGGCTAAACTTTCTAGTTGATCATAGTAGACAAGCTTACTTAGTTAAGAACCATATGGCCTCTTTGTTTTAAAGCAATGTCTTGATGGCATTATGTCCTGGAAAAACATCAAACTTGCCACCGAGATTCTGATACCGATGCTTATAATCTTGCTTGTTTAAACAGATGACCTTTACCTATTTAGACACACAAGAACTTATACTTCTTGTCTAAACTCCATCAGTCCTTAAAACAAATGTAAGTTTCTTCAGGTTTTTGGTTTAACTACCCTGATTTTGCTTTAGATAATTGGAACGACCTTCATTGATTTAACCACAGTGAAAATTACCTGAAAGTAGGTCTTAATTCTTATGAGCATCTTTGTCTTTCAGTTATTTGTGGCAACTTGCTCACCTGCTCGAGATTCTGGTTCTGGCTACATTGCTTGGGGTCACTCAATGCTTGTTGGACCTGTAAGTGGAAACCAAACCAGAATATTGTTTTCTTTGGCCTATTTTATTACTTGCCATCCACATTTAGAAGTGTTTGTAACTCGCAAATTATTGTGCTTTTTGCAATCAAAACCTGTGTATTCATCTAAACATTCTGGCCTTTCCTCCTCTGCTTGTCAGTTTGGGGAGATAATTGCAACCACTGAACATGAGGAGGCTATGATTGTTGAAGAGATTGATTATTCTCAAATTGAGCTCAGAAGGTAATAATGTCTTAAAGTCTGTAAATTTTAGTTAATTAAAATCTTGAATTTGTTTCACTCTTGCTTTTAGTTGTATTTTCCCTCAAATATAGATGCTATTTGTTCAATTTAGACAATTTATAGTTATTACTTTTGATATCGACCGTCGTTAATCATGAGATCAAAATGCTTATCCTGTAATTTAAATTTTCTTCCCCGAGGACTAGAATTTTTTGCTTTTTGAGCAGGCTAGTCGTGTCTGTAATATATTTTTTAGTGAATTTCTCACCTATTGATAAGAGTGATGGATAATAGGTCAACTTATGTTTGTTGAAATTTGATAGATGTGTTCATAGAGAGGGGTTAAGAGTTGTGTGCCATACTGTCATTGGTGACCTACTAAAGGTTGAGACATTAATGACAATGATACCTGTTTCTCACCAATTTCTTTGGTGTTGTTACACTGGCAATGTTCTTTCAATTTTTTTTAAATGTTGCTATACTGAGCCATAAGGATTTCATGTTTGTGGATCACTTTAGTCGGGAATCTGAGATGTCCCATTTGCTATTTAATTGTCAATGGATCCCTCTGGTTTTATGCCTGGGGCGAGGTGGCTCGATCATTGACATTTGCCTCTTGTTGCTCATATTAGTACTTATATATAAGAATGTACCATTTGTCTTAGATTTGAACTAGAAGACTGTCTTACATTTTACTTTTACTGCCACTTCCGGAGTTTTGCTTTCAGCTTTTGGTAGGTTTGACTGTTAGAAACATATCAATTTGACAAGATGAGCTTGTTATGGGCTCATCTCACATGTTTGATCTCTTAGACTCTCCATTTAGTATTTCTCCTAACTGCTGCAGTACTGATGTTTCAGTGGCAAGTTTGACCAGGTAGACAAATATATGGTCTTCAGAAAAAAGGCTTCAGTTTTTTTGGTCTTTAGCTAATTCTCTATGTACCTACAGTTTCGTGTAAACCTACCTAATGGAGACATGGTGGGACATACTGGTGATATTGAGGCTATAGTTGTAGCTTGCAAGGCTGCTGATGAAGCCATGAAGGTAATATTTGTAGCTCAAGTCTTTGGTGTATTCAGTACATCAACACTTATTTTGTCATGTGATTTCTCAGCTTCATCTTCTTTAATCCAGCACAATACCACAGGAGAATGTTGTGATAGGTCTTTCTTCTAAATTGAAATATGAACACATATATCTAGAACCAACCTTAGTGCCAAACTCGAGATGGGCCTACCTAGTGATTATGGTCATACTTTTATAGACATTGGCATCTAAGAAATACATCCTCTGTCGGGGAGTGGAAGAAAGAACCTCAGGATTAAACATCTTTTTCTCCCATGGTGATTTAGAATAAGAAAATGCTAGATTCAATGGATTACTTTAGCTCATGGGTTTATTTTCTACAGTATCTAGTAGGAATAAGTTTAATTTTTGTAGTTTAGGCAGAGTTTCACATGAAGTGGGACGTGATTAATTAGTCAAGAAAAGACTCATGAGCTTACAGTTTCAAGTGTAAATTAATTTCTTAACTATTAAAATTCCAAGTTCACTAAATCCTAACAAACAATTTTGTTCTTATGATTTAGAGATTTAATTTTTTGAAACACTGCTGCAATTAACAGATTTAGTGATTTATAATTTTAATACTTATAGATTTTATACTATCTCTAATACTCTTAATTGTTTTGATTTAGAGATTTAGAGACTAAATTTGGAGAAGAGATGGATGTAGTGTTAAATAGACCATGGGTGCGTTGTCGGATCTGTGTTGCATCGAACGATGTCCGTGTTAAATAGACCATGGGTGCCTTTTCTTATTCTATTTCTTTTGCCATCGTACCCTGAAATCTAATCAACTCTACTTGCGCGATTTTGATTTTTGTATTAATAGTTGAGCAGTAATTAATTCTGTGACTGGTGAATTACAGGTCCTAACAAATGGCATAGTGGTGAAGCTGCAAAGGAATGCGTTTAGTGTGATTGAAGCCCCGACTGGTCTTGAGGAGAACAATGATGTTGAATGTGAAAATATGCTGTAGAATGGTTCTGATATATGTATTTGGATGTCCTATTTTGAAAAAATGTAATAAAGATGGTGATATAAATTATGTATATTTGTAAATGGATTAAATGGTACTTTATAACATTTAGATGTTTTCTTGTGAATATGGTTCAAAATGAATGTTTTGAAATTGAATTGAGCAACATTGAGCATTGATCTATAATTTTTTGGAAATTAATATATAAATGTACAGAATTGAGCGTTATAAATGTGCTGAATTGAGTCTATATAGATTATCTATTCATAACGCTTTCAAACTACGCTGAAAATAAGTGTAGCAGAAACTCATCATATTCATGACGTTTTTATTTATGACGCTTTTAAAAAATATTTATAACACCCGTTTTCATCACGCTTGTTTTGGAAAAAAAAGCGTCATGGTTTGTCATTAATGACGGTTTTTAGCCGTCATTAAAAGGTATTTCTGTTATAGTGTTACTTCATCAAATTCGAGATTATAACGAGTGCAAGTGTACTGACTTACTTCTCCAAATCTCTCACTACTTGTAAGTCACAGTTTAATAAGACATATCGGTGAGCGGCATCATACTCGTCGTCTGTCAACTACCGTCTTTTACTAGCTCCAACAGGCTTGTCCCTTACATTGAATCTTCCTCCATCCTCAACGTCCTCGTCATTCCTTTGAGGTCTATTTCGATTTGTTTTAACATGAGTATCGAAATAAATGGAGCAGAAGTTTGACACCTCTTCGATAAGATATGCTTCGCATATCGAAGCCTCTATATGAGCTTTGTAGCCAACTTTCTTCTTTAGATGGTGTAGGTATCTAGAGAGACAAATTATCTTGAGAATTAAGAAAGAATTTTAAAATCCACTGAAATTCAACATAAATTATATCGATATTTATGTACCTTTCAAATGGGTACATCCATCGATAATGAACAGATGTACCGACACGGGCTTCGTATGCTAGATGAATCGGTAGATGCTCCATGCTGTCGAAGAAGCCAGGAGAAAATATTTTCTCCAACTTGCAAATTGTTAAGATGATCTTCTCCTCAAATTCAACCATGTGTTGCACAGTCAACATAGTTGAACAAATATCCCTAAATAATATTGATAGTTCGGCCAACGGAACCCATACAGCAGAAGGCAACAACTCTTTCAAAGCAATGGACAGTAATCTTTCCATAAACACGTGGCAGTCATGACTCTTCATTCCCATTAGCTTGCGTTCATTGAGGTCAACGCACCTAGACAAATTCGACACATTGCCGTCGGAAAATCTTAAAGTAGATACCCACTTGCAGATTATTAATCTATCTTCCTTGCTCAATGTGTTTTGTGCTATCGGCTTACTTAATTATCCAGCAGCTCCCTTTTGTACCAAGTTCAGATAAGGACGCTTGCATATCTCGGCAATGTCTTGTCTTGCTTTTGGATTGTCCTTCGTCTTTCCTTTAATGTCCATGACGGTATTGAAGACATTATCGAACACATTCTTTTCGATATGCATAACATCAAGATTATGCCTTATAAGATTATCTTTCCAATAAGGCAAGTCCTAGAAGATACTCCGTTTGGTCCAGTTATGGGTTTGTCCGAACCCATCGACACGATTGTTCGATGGATCTTCCATTACAGTGGGCAAATCCTTTACATCTTCCCAAATATCGTATCCCGACAATCTGGCAGGCGGATGAAAAAATTCTTGTTTTCCAGCTCTGAATCCGTCCTTGTTCTTTCTCCAAGGATGACTCGTGGGCAGAAATTGACGATGACAATCAAAGAAAGAAGTTTTTCCTCCATGCTTAAGGCGGAACGCCTTACTATTTTGCATGCATATCGGACAAGACAGGGTGCCGTGAGTACTCCATCCCGATAGCATACCGTATGCGAGAAAATCATTGATTGTCCACATCAGTGAAGCTCTCATCTGAAAGTTCTGTTTCCTAGAAATATCATAGGTCGTGACGCCAATCTCCCACAGTTGTTTCAGCTCATCCACCAACGGCTGTAAATATATATCGATATTCTTCGTCGGATTTTTGGGACCCAGTATGATAGCAGTCAAGAACATATAAGGAGTCTTCATACACATCTATGGTGGCAGATTGTAAGGGGTCAGAATGACCGGCCAGCAGGAGTATTGAGATCCCGACTACCCGAAAGGGGCGAATCCATCAGAACATAGCCCCATGCGTACATTTCTGGGCTCTGCAGCAAAATCTAGATGGCAAAAATCGAAATATTTCCATACCTCTCCATCCGAAGGATGTGACAATTCTCCATCGTCCTTTGTGCGTTCTTCGTTGTGCCACGTCATGTGTTCTGCTGTATTCTGAGACATATACATCGTCTGCAAGCGCTTCGTGATCGACAAGTAATGCATATACTTGTAAGGACGTCGTTTTCTACTTGACTTTCCTTTTTCCCTGACTTCCTTGTAACGATCCGCATTACAGAAGCGACAACTTTCTACATCCTCGTTCTCTTTGTAGTACAACATGCATCCGTTGCGACAACAATCTATCTTGTCGTACCCCAGTCCCAGTTGTCGGACCATCATCTTCGACTTGTAGAAGTTTTTTAGAAGCTCTTTTGATTCCTTTGGTAACACCTCCTTCATTAGTTGTGTAATCCGATCATAGCATGTTTGTGGCAAGTTAAAATCGGACTTTATGTTCAATAACCGCATCGTCACTGACAGTACGGAATGTGGATCACAACCAGGATATAAAGAAGTTTCAGCATCCTAAAACATATCATAGAACTTCTTCGCCTCGGGATTAGGATCCTCCAGATCAAAATTAGGCCCTGTCGTGTCGTACACCATATCTCGTGCAAGGTTCTGCACGTCTCCATAATCAACGGAGCATTCGTCGTCATCGACGACAAAATCCGCTGCAGTATTATCATCAAAAGCATAAGTAGCAGCATTCGCAACCTGTCTTTCGACATATAGTTCACCTTGCGATGACCACAGGCCGTAATCACGTACGAAACCCATACGGGTCAAATGATCTCTTACACTCACCCTTTCTTCGTAACGTCTATTGCGACAATTACGGCATGGACACTTGATTTTGTTACCGTCCATAAACTGAGCTTTGCTCATGGCATACTTAAGAAACACTTCCACGTCTGCCTGAAAATCGTCACTCACACCTTTTCTGCTCTCGTGTTGTCGTTTGTACATCCATGTACGATCAACGAAATAACGATCCATCACAGATTGGATGTAAAAATCTGTATAGTAAGACAAACTAAACAAAATTAGTATATAATCATGTAACTGGTGGATCCGCTAGTATTATAGCTCGAGAAGAAAAAAAATCTAAGTACAGTTGTTACTAATAGTTCGATACCGATAGTGCGATACCGATAGTACAATACCGATATCAAACTGAGTCAATCTATCTATTTCTAAATTGCAAGAGTCCACTTCTAGGATATGGGAGCTATATCCTAAATATCTAGTCTAAAATTAACTTGGTTAGGATACTAGAGTGTCCTTATTATCTATCAAGCACTACCTTAGTCTAGTCACACTAGCATTAATTACCTATAATTCCTACCATGTCTATAATCACACATTACACCCCAAGTCGTCCTGCATGCTAATAGGCATGGTAGGCCTGCCTTTTCATTCCTCACTCTCTAAAGCACACATACACATATATATGTATATCACAGTTAGATGTATAGATATATACATCTATATAGAAGCACACAACTGACTTATGCAGATGAAGAACTCGCACTGTCCTTGACACAGTGAACATATACACCATGAACCCAAACTCCATATTCACATTTACTAATCCAAACACCACCAAACTAATTGATAACACCCAATATGGATAACACATTATTTAGCCAATATATAAACTCAGATGAATTTGATACGCAAATCCCCCTGCCGCCCGCGACCAAAGCCCGCCGCCCCAAGCCCGCCGCCCAGCCCCCGACACCCCCACCCCAAGCCCGCAGCCCAGCCCCCGACGCCCCCGCACCAAGCCCGCCGCCCAGTCCCCGACGCCCCGCCCCAAGCCCGATGCCCAGCCCCCGACGCCCCCGTCCCAAGCCAGCCGCCCAGCCCCCGACGCCCCCGCCCCAAGCCCGCCGCCCAGCCCCCGACGCCCCCGCCCTAAGCCAGCCGCCCAGCCCCCGAATGTCCCCAAGCCCGCCGCCCCCGCTGCCCCTACGTCGACACCACGACACAGATCAAGAGAGAGAGAGAGATCGAGAGAGAGAGAGAGAGAGGATTACCTTCGGGAGAGAGAGAAGAGAGGATGCCGACGCCGTTTATCGAAGCCGCGAGAGAGAGAGAGAGAGAGGAGAGAGAGTGAATTTGGGAGGAATACGAAAAGTTTCCCCCGACTTTTTATTTTAAGTCTGGAATGTAAATTTAGCGACGGAATTGCGACTGCTAATAATCCGTCGCCAATTAGTCGCTATTATTGATTATCTGACTGAATATCCGTCGCTACGTAGTCGAAGAAATGTCCCGCTAATTCTCTACACAATTCTCGCCAAATAATCGACTACGTAGCGACGACTGAAGATCCGTCGCTATAACTCCGACAGTCTAGCGACGGATGTGCGACCTTTTCTTCCCCTAAAATTGAAATAAAAAATGGCAAAGGAGTGTGGTCGGTAATCCGTTGGCGAGCTGCCACGAAGCCGTCGCTAACGTCGACTGATAATTTTCGTCGCTAATTGTCCGTCGCTAATTTACTGTATTTTGGTAGTGCTGCGATCGTGACTCCACCATCCTGAAGACAGATCAAACAAGGAATCAATTACTGAAAAGGAAGCGAAATCATCAAAGAAGGACAATTGTTTTCAAAAGGAGACAATTAATAGCAAGAATTTAGATAAGTGTTTTCCAAATGTGATTGAGTACCTTAACTTATATCCTATATCCTACTGCAGGCTGTAATGATACTCTAGTTCGAGTACCACTATAAAATCACACTAGTTGTGATTAGTACCTGCATGGGCCACCACTAAAAATGTTTCACGACCCGTACCCAGTGTAAGGGCAAGAGACATGGGTACGTCCAGCCTACGCCGCAGTGTCGACGGTAGAACGCTGTCCTAGGTCCAACATCTAACACAATCTAGGAAATACTCTGAATGGAGAATAATATATAAATGGTACTACTCAATTACAATAACTAAGATAGAATGGCAGAAAGATAATCACAGCAGAGAGTTATAATATGAATATAAATCCCGGTGTAAAACTACACCATAATAAGTCTCAATACAACCATAAAATCTTATAACTAAAAGATAATAAGGCTAATCTAACTCAAGGTAAGTCCTCAGCGACTACTGGATCCTGCTGAGGGTCCAGGTCACCTGTGTCAACTAGGCCTGCTCCATAGTAGGTTTTGCAGCAATCATCATCATCTGTAATATTTCAACAGGCCTAGTCAGGACAAAAACGAATATATATCTCTCACACAGTTCATAACATAAAAAAAATATAAAACAAGCTATAGAATAATATACATGAACTGCTGATAAGGAAATGAATCTTTAAAGGAGGAAACATGATATATGGAAATAAATATACAGGATATATATGAGAACTGAACTAACTACGTAATGTAGAGCACAATCTGGTTATGTAAACTGGCTTAGGTTATACCTGACTTAAATCTAGTTTAGATTTGCATATGAAAATGGTGTATATCACATAACCAAATAAATACTCTCCCTATCCCAAATAGTACACAAGGATCTGTCCGGGTTATGTTATTGCACATGAAAGTAGTGCATCACATGGATAGCTAATCCACATACACACTGGGATATACATGAAGGCTCACATGATCATGAGTGTACATGAATGCCACATGAGTATACATGAATAAATACGAATACAATGAGTAGACGATGCACATGATAAAGTACATGAGCACAATATACCCGATGTATTCGAGGGGATAACGTCGCATAAAGAGATCCATATAGTACTAATCCGTGATATATCGTGACAGCAACAAGTAAACTAGTCTATAACAAGTAAATATTTTCAAGCAAGAATGAAACGGTCAGAAAAAATACTCGCCTGACAATCTGAGCTGCTGATGAGAATGTGCAACTGTACTGGAGTGATGTAAACCTATTTAAGACAACCACAAGTCACAACAAGGTCTAACATATCATAAGGAATGCCTACAATACACTTCTACGTGATTCTAGGTCCATCTAGGTCAACCCAATGTCAACTAGTTTTTTTTACTAATTTCTAGGTCATACACAAAATTTTAGGTTATTCGGAGTTCGTTTGAGTCAATTTGGATCAAGTTTGACCCAATGTTGACTTTTGTCAACTTGGTCAACTTGTCGGCCAATTCGACCAAACTAGGCTCCTAACGACGATCCTAATCTGTCCAAACACTTCCTATAGTCATATCACAAGAAATTATTGCATTACCTACATTTACACATTCATCACAATTTATGCCCAATATGAAGCTAATGTTATATATATATATATATATATATATATATATATATATATATATATATATATATATATATATATATATATATTATATATATATAAGTTAGGAAAGAAAATATGATTTGTGAGTGAATAGTGATGTTGGGGCTGCTGGTACGGAGTCTAAAACTGAGAACAAAAGTAATATGAGACTACAAGAGTATTCTATGTATAACATTTCACAATGTATAGTAATATATATATATATATATATATATATATATATATATATATATATATATATATATATATATATATATATATATAGGCATATATCCATATATAAGTATATACCCAATATGAAGCTAAAGAAGGTCGTACTCGAACCTGGAGTGAATCCTCAGGTCTGAAATCAGAGCCTCGACCCTCACAAATACACATTTCAAAATTTAGGCATAGAAGAAATTAGTATATATACACATACATATATATCTATATAGGTATAATAGGTAAAACACCATATATGTCCAAACTGGCTAGAAATTATGAATCAACCCCGAGAGTTGATTCCCACAAGTCCAGAACAGTGTCCAAGGACCAAATACTCATAAATTATCTTCAAAATTCTCAAAAATTGAAATATCACAAAAATCCTAATTTTCCAATTCAAAGAAAACCCGATTTTTCACAAAGAGACTCAAAACGCAAAATACTCAGAATTAACCCACAAAACTTGGCAAATAGGTCGGTCTCGACATGTGGGACATGCTCGAGTATTCCCGGGATCCAAACCGTGTCCTTATCGTGTCCAACAAACGAGTATCGAAAAACCCGATACGCGCGTGAACCGAATTAGTGCAGACTCGATTTCTCGCTCGTTTCCGATCCATCTCTCGTGAAACTTCGCGTACACCTAGACGTACACATCCCCGACCCACAGGCCGAGTTATCATGCGGCCAAGTGTCATGTCTGACACGCACGCAAAGTGTGTCCGTGCGTGCACAGCCCCGTGCACAGCATCGTGCACGCGTGCCATCGAGTCTAGGGACTCGCGTGTCCCACTTTGTGTCACGTGTTCATGTCCTAGGCTAAGGTAGGTATAGGGATACACGTGGGACACCCTGGTTCATGTCCATATGTCGTGTCATGTCTGTGCGAACCGTGTTTCAGCGGCGGCTGTCCTGTGCGTGCGCGTGTATGTGTGGCCAATGTCTACGAGATTTCTCCTTCATTTCTCGACGAAACATCACGAAACTTTGGGAGCGTGATCTCAGTCATGGCCCCCATCTACACACCAATTTTCATGTGACCATGTGGCCTGTGCATCGAGGAATCACCCCCGAGCAGCAGGACACGTGCGCAGCCTGGCGTACAACGCGTTCGTGTCATGTTTGGACACGGACACTAGTCCAATTTGTGTCGAAACCTATGGTGTCTTGATCCTCGTGTATAGGGCTATCCAAATATGTAAAAAGATTCAACAGAAAATATAATTCAATTTATTGCGATATTTCGTCGAACACCTACGCATACTAGCCGACACGTGTCCGATACGGACACCAAATGAATGCAAAAATGGACAGAATTAATCCTACAGGTCATGGGTACCTAGATGCTCACTATCATGAAGATAAATCAGGAAAAACTATGCTATATTAGGATTCACCTATTGAGAGTCAAGGATCTCAATGCAAAGGACTTCCCGAACGCTCCAACGATCGAGTATCCTCAAGCAAACGTCTCCACCACCTTGCTAGCACTGCTCCAGAAAGATCCTCTCCTTCCTACGAGCATGAAGGTCTTTATTTGAGGAGAATCGGGCTTCGGATGCAAGAGTTGTAAATTTTGGAAGGGGAGATCTAGGGTTTCTTGGAGGCTACAACTAAATGCAAATGAGGGGGGAGTGGCTGCCTATGGCCGGCCATGTATAAGGATTAGGGTTAGGTTAGATGCATGGGCTTGGGCTTCCTAGGTTGCTAGTAAAGTCCAAGTCAAAAAGACTTTAAAAAGGCTATTAAAAAAAGGCTAAAAATCAATTAATCACTCTAAAATTAATTAATAAAATCTAAATTTAATTCTAATGATAATAAATCTAATTCTAATATAGCATTTAGGTTCTAGGTCATGGGTGGCTAAGTCAAACCCATCAAAACTACTTAGACAGCAAACCAAACCACATATCATCACATGAGTTCAATAAATAATAAAATAATCTAAAATTACCAAAATACCCTTGAAATGAAAAGTGGGTGTGACAACCCCTCCGACCTACAAGGACTTTAGTAAGGAAGAAGAGTTCGTGGATGCAGGGACATATCATACTAGTTTACCGGAGCAAGCGTTCTATTGGTTGCAATCAATCCGGCCATACCACTTGGTCTGTCGTCGTCGGAATGATGTGTACTTGGAGCTTTACTTATCGAGTTGCTTTGCACGTCAGTTTGGCTACAACCAGCTCCTGTTAATTAATGTTAGTCACTGCCTCGAGTACAAAGGCAGCCTACTCGATGGTGCACGGGCCTTGGAATATTATAATGCTGGCTGGACGCAGGCGCATTTCTTTCCTTCTCCGTGAGCATTGACGGTGTGCATTTTGTATTCAGCTGTGAGCTTCTTTTGCTTGACAAACAGTTTAGCACCGGACTATAACCGGGCAGAGAGTTTCATAAAGGGGCATGGTTTGATCCCCGTACGAAGAGGGCCCGGGCCTCTTCTCCAGTTAGTGGAACGAAAAATGAGGTAGTTCACGTACGTTCGTCTCCTCGGCAAAAGCGAGCAAAGAAGGTTGCTTCTAGGGTAACTTCTCCATTAAGGGTCATGAATCTTCTAACCTCCTTATGAGAAGATAGAAAATTCTTATCTAATCATTCATCATTTTTCTTATGTAGATGACTCGTAAGAGTACCAGGACCCCCAGGGAGGTGTACAACCCACATGTGTCCCCTACTCAAGAGGAGGCAGTTGACATGGCCTCTCCTTCTAGAAATGAGGAATATCTGGATGCGATAACCTCCTCATTCGACCTCCTCCTTCGACTTTTCGAAGGGGGATATCAATGATTTAATGATTGCTTTGAGTAGAGCCCAGGCGAAGGCAGGCTTATCTAGTAAGTTTCTTGCCATAGATCTTTCTCTATTTTTCCCATGAGGTTTGACAGGGACTGTTTGTTGTAGGGGACTGTCGGCACCGATGATCAGTATGGAGCCCAGAATTGAAGAAGGGTAACTACCACGCACCCTAATACCCTGTTCGGGGTGTGGCCATAGAGCCCCCACCAGGGCCTGATGCTCAGTCTAACTTGGAGGGAGATAATGCTGATGTTGGTCCATCTTCTTCAGCGCCCCCTTTTGAAGATACAACTGTTGAAGATGTGACCCCCCAACAAACATGTGAGGGTTCGATCCACGACGCGACCGGTCTCTCGGGTACAGAACTAGTATCGTAGGTTCCGACCTCGGTCGAGATATCTCTTTGCGAGAAAGATCGACAGTGACACCAACAGCCAAGGTCTCAGAACTGGAGAATACACAGTCTCAAACTTCTAAGGCAGTTGTCACCCAAAAGGGTTCTCTGAGGATCCTTCTTAATTTACTGCTTCGGCAGTCTTCTTCTGCGTCGGATGCCCCTCAGATGTTGGCTTCTATCCTGACCGGACCGTCAGCTGACAAAGGAGTAGATACTCCTTACTTTGGTACTCTTTTGCCTAGGGTACTTTTGACCCCAAGGAAGTTGTCATCAGCCTTAACTTTGGTAGGCCGTTCAGGAGAGGTTGTCTCCCCGACGGTCTCGATAAATATAGTTATATTAACCTCGAGCGTGAGGCGAATCCAGTAATATGTCGATGTCTCGATCTTTGAGCTTTTCTATTGCTTCTGTAGCCATTCCTACTCCAGTTTCTTATTATGCGGGTCCATCAACCTCAATACCACCGATAACACCCCTTTCTCTTATGGAGGATGATGAATATATCCGTGCATTCATAGAGGCTTTCTACTTCGTTTTACGAAAAGGCGGTAGAGAACGCCTTAGAACGTGGCCATCCTTTTCTAGTGGGCAAGACGGCTGCCCTGGTGCAGGTTAATTTGATAAGGGCCAATCCCGGTTAGGAGGGAGTGCCTGATGTACTAGAGGCAACGGTTCGGGGTGTGGAGGTTCGATTGGATGAACTTCAATCCATGTGATCCTCCGATATCTCCAATCTGATTGTCGAGGAGAGGAGTAAACTGCTAGAAAATGTCTTTGTAGCAAGGGCGTCGTACCAATCTGACCTGGCGTTCTATAACCGAGATCTGGTGGATGCAGCCTCCATAGAAACAGGCCTTGCGTATGTTGAGGAATCAATTCTCGGTGAACGATAGGGCTTAGTTGTGCGCATACATGGACTCGGGAGCAGATTAAGCGGCTCCAAGAAACAGTGGTTGTCCTTGAAACGGAAGACCAGGAAAAAGCACATGAAAAAGAGCATATTCGCCAGCAGAGGGTGGACCATGCTTGATGTCAGGCCATTCTGAAAGAGCGCAGAGCTGAAATGGATATTATTGCTAAAAAACTGGCCGAGCTGAATGACGTGACAGTCTTGAACCAACAGACAGAACGTCAGGCTTTGATCGTGGTTCAAGAAAAAACGGAGTTTCTGAAGCAACGTCTGAATGAGCTATGCATCGACATCACCAAGTAGTGATCCTATTTTTCTTTTCCTTTCTCTTAGGATTTCACTTTCCTCTCTCCCCTTCCCCTTCTTCTTTTGTTCTGGGGGTGATGAATAAAGAAATTTTTTTTTTGCTGGTCGAATTCTTATTGCTTGTGCAGTTACTGTTATGTCTGTGATACTGTCCTTGATGATGGCACTCAAAGGTCAAGTGTGGAGGATGATTAGAAATTTTTGTTTAGAGGTAATTTTAGACATGACAAACATAGGATTCCACATAGGTGACTTAACTAGACGTTAGAGCAAACATGTAAGAAACATAGGAACAACTCAGAGGTGATATGGACATATTTGTTCGTCTGGGTATCCTTTCTTATGGACTCACCAATGCTAATGCATCTAGAACTAGATGCGAGCGTTAAGCTTGGAATGACGATTCCATCAACAGAAGTAATGTGGACGTGTTGAGAGGACGATCAAAAGTTTAGAATATATACTCAGAGGTAGTATGGACATAGTAGACATTCAAATACAATGGAGTTACTTTCAGTTTCGTTCGTAACTGGATCTGGACATTGTATTTACTAATAGAATTCTTCGGAATACTTCCCCGATGCTAACGTCGGAGTCATAGGAAGAATACGAGTACTTCACCTCCTCGTTTTATAGAATTTTAGGAGCCTTGGATACCGCATACCCCAGGCCACAACGGGTCTTATGGTAATACTGATCAGATTCACCCTTAGGGACGTTGATTTTTATTGGCAAATGTCAACCTTTACCGTAGTTAAGGCCCATATTGTTGTTCAAGTCATACCCCATCTTCTGGATGATACGTTTGGCTTGAGAAGTGTAGTGGTGAACATGTACTGTGCCGGTCTCGTGCTTTGACTCATAAGGGATATAGGTCCGATAACCTTCTGTTCCATCGAAAGTAATGGGCTTATCTCCCTTCTTCTTGGTTGGTACTATTAAATACGGGTCGTGTATTGGGAGTACTAGGCTTACAGAATAAGCGGACACGACTTGTGTTTGTAGAGATAACCTTAGGGTTTGCTCGAAGGAGTATGCAGTGAGAGAAGCGAAGTACTCTGAAGACATTCCTTTGTTGATAAAATAGGACAACTCGTCCTCCGGGATTACATTGTCAGAGGGAGGAAAATGATATACAACAATGTTCTTCATATTGCCACCCTAGTGCTTATGGTTGGGGAGGTTTTAGAGGGAGTAGATGGACTACGCAGTTTCACCACATAAGGTTTATCATATGACATCTTCCTTACTGGCGGTCATTTTAGCCAAACCACTAACGGAGTTGTTGTCGGTGGTTTGATCGTTAATGTTGTAGGGCGTTCCCTCAACTTCACTTTGACCGGCACCTCGGAGGAGGTCTGCGCTTCTGCCTCATCCTCAGTGCCCTCAGCTGAGTCCCTTTGATGGTTCTTTCAGAATATGTGAGACTCCGTATAGTAGACTTCAATCCCTTTGAAAGGATCTATGTCTGCGATCTCAGTCTTCACTACGTCGTCACTTTTGACATATTTTAAGCATTAGAGTAGGGTGGACGATACGATCATGTGCTCATGTATCCACGGCCTCCCTAGTAAGACATTGTAGCAAGAGTCTACGTCGATGACATAGCAAGTTGCCTTCATCTTCAGATCGCTAATCTGGATTTTCAGGCGGATCTTCCCTTTTTGGCAACTTTTTCCATTGTTTAAACAACTGATCATGATTTGGGTTGGAGTTAGCCAATGCATCAGAATCCCTAGAGTATGAAATAAGTGATGGACAATGACGCTTACGGATGGCCCAAGGTCAATGTGCATGCGATCGACCTTGACATCGTCGACATATCCTGTATAATACAAGGATCGGGCGTGCCTATTGTTCTTTAGCAACATGTCCTGTTGCGAGAATGTGATGCCCGACATGGTCTCCATTATATTGCGACGCTGGGGACACGCAATGATCTCTTCTTTGGGCTACTGTATGCATCCTAAGTAGGATTCGGCGTGCTGCAACGCTTCGCTAAGGACCTCTCGTGTCTTCTTAGAGAGACGAAGAAACTTGAACAGTGATAACCTGGCCGGAGTGTTGGCCAATTGAGCCAAGATGTCAAAGTTATAGGGCCTATCAATCCCTACTGCAATATCTTTTCTAAGGGGTTTGTCAAAATGCCCCTCTTTCTGTTTCTACTTATTCATTGCTGGTTGTTGGGACGATCCAGGTTCGGACGAGCTAGGGTTGGCGGATGTCGAAGCCGACGACGCCTCTTTTTCCATGGCTTGGTCGTAGTTATGTGTGTAATCCACACCAGTCCTGGTTGCTTCCTCCCTCTCTTCATCTGGTGTAGAAGAGATCGTATTGCAGGATTTAACCTTCTTTCCTTTGACTTTGCCAGCCGGTGCGACAGGCTCGGTCAAATCATCTGTAAGATCCGGGGGTACCAACATGACCTCTCCTCGAGGTGTTTTGACGGGTATTAGCCCTGATGTTCGAGCAGCTGGGAGGTTAACGACCTCCATAGTTGTTTTTGGGATAGGGAGGACCCCATCTTATGCCTTCGTTAGCGAGAAATTGCCGAATTTGAGGGTCACCATATTGGCAGAGACCACATTTTCTTCAAAGTCCAATGAGAGGACATTTGCATCGACTCTCTGTATGTGGTTATCCAGGATGTAGCAATCTCGAGTCACGTGGTGGACGTACCGATGATAATGACAATATTTGGGATCGTCCACATTCTCCACTTCATCAGGACTCCATGTAGGAGAAGTTAAGAGTTTTTCGCCCTCAAGAAGCACGTTGAGCAGCTGCAGTGCGTCTTCATCTTTGAAAGAGTAATTTTTTCTTCTGAATTGGGGGTTTCTCAGGTTTCTAAGTAGGAGCTGCACCCCGACTAAGGCTCGTGGTCATAACCTGCTTTGTTTTGGACTCGCGGTCATTGTTGTTGGAAGTCCCGGCAGACCTTCTGTCCTTCTCATTCGGAAAGCTCATTCCTAGTAAATGGGCCTCCTTAGCTTCCTTTCCGCATTCTCGGCATTGATAATGAACGCAGCCCAGTTTGTATGACCAGATAAACCCCTCCACAGTTTTGTCATAGGGTCGAGACTTTCCGACAGGTGTCAATCAAGACTGACTCGGCAACCCCGGGTGGTAATCTCAGTGCAGCTTGCCGAAATTGTTCTATGTAAACCCGGGCAGATTCCTTATCCTTATGGGTGGTGTCCAACAAAGTGGACATTGTCATATCCATTCCTGGCTCATAAAATCGAGATAGGAACATCAAGTAATATTAAAACCAATATAAGGACAACACCTTTGAATTTTTTTGAGTTCGACTACAGGAACTCAATAGGAACTTGCAATATAGTTATAACAAGTGGCATTATTTTTATATTTCGGCCCTTAACCTTAACCTTTCTGTTTAGGTCCTTGGAAAAAAAATACGGGATGGGATGCATGCAATCCAACGACTATTAATAACTGAGTTTTTAAAATTAAGAACTTATGAGTTCCTTTAGAATTTTTGATTATTTAGGACAATTTTTGTTAACTATTCCTATGTTTCGGACTTACTATACGGATCACCCGAAGTTTTATAGTTACTGTAGAAACTTATAATGCTAAGCATCCATATTTTAAAAATAAAACATTATGCATTCATAGTCCCTGTAATTATTTCTGAAATAGAAATGGTTTCTATAGTACTCACAGAGGCGGAGCTACAGCTGGACTGGCCCGGGCTGTAGCCCGAGCTAAACTTTTGGTTTTTAAAACTAGTGTTATATGTTCACATTGAAAAACAGTAGCAGCCTTAGCGTAGTTGGTTGACTGTCTTGAATCTAGTGGACATTGTCATATCCATTCCTGGCTCATAAAATCGAGATAGGAACATCAAGTAATATTAAAACCAATATAAGGACAACACCTTTGAATTTTTTTGAGTTCGACTACAGGAACTCAATAGGAACTTGCAATATAGTTATAACAAGTGGCATTATTTTTATATTTCGGCCCTTAACCATAACCTTTCTGTTTAGGTCCTTGGAAAAAAAATACGGGATGGGATGCATGCAATCCAACGACTATTAATAACTGAGTTTTTAAAATTAAGAACTTATGAGTTCCTTTAGAATTTTTGATTTTTTAGGACAATTTTTGTTAACTATTCCTATGTTTCGGACTTACTATACGGATCACCCGAAGTTTTATAGTTACTGTAGAAACTTATAATGCTAAGCATCCATATTTTAAAAATAAAACATTATGCATTCATAGTCCCTGTAATTATTTCTGAAATAGAAATGGTTTCTATAGTACTCACAGAGGCGGAGCTACAGCTGGACTGGCCCGGACTGTAGCCCGAGCTAAACTTTTGGTTTTTAAAACTAGTGTTATATGTTCACATTGAAAAACAGTAGCAACCTTAGCGTAGTTGGTTGACTGTCTTGAATCTAGTATGTAAGGTCCTGGGTTCAAGTCCTTTCATTGTTGTTTCACAAAATTCTAGCTCCGCCCTTGAGTACTCATATATAAGATTGTCCCTAAGGCACTAGTCTAGTGGGTGAGAGGGAATCGGTTGGGTGGGTGGGTTGGTGGGTGTGAGTTAATATTTTCTTTTTTATGAACTCCTATGCGAAGTAGGACAAGCTGTACCTGCGTCATCCCACGTTCCACCGACGCATCTCATTCGGACCAACTGTTCAATAAAAACCGAAACCCATACTCAAAATAGAAAACCTCTCCAAATGAAGTAACAGCAAAGATTACAAAGAAGACTTTTGGAATATAGAGAGAACTGTTGAAATGGTGGCGCACAGAGTAAAATATTCTCTCTCAGATTCTCCGTCCATAATGTAACAAATACAACTCCCAAATAACATCAGATTGGCAGAGAGACAGTGCCAAGAAATACTACTTTAATTTGCTTCCGTTAAATACTGAGAAGCATGCACATCTTTCACTACTAGATCTACCTCCTTCTGTAACTAGGTCTTCTCCTCCCTACCAGAGAAACTACATTTATCAATACCTCAAAAATATTAAAGGGACCACTATTTCATTTCTTGGAAACTAGAATGATCTCCATCGAAAATGTGTACTGATATTCTGTGAATTTTGAACTGTATGAAGATCTGCATACATGAAGGTATTCGTATTCGTAGACGTATACGATTATGATAGCTTCTATTTCTAGGTATTGAAGACAATTATCAGTACTTCAAATAGATTCGTACCTCCAAATTGTCCCTCCAATACATCATTCCTTATGTGACAGCTGACGTGGCATGTTAAATAATATTATGTATCTTCTGACATGGCCGATAACATGACAAATTTTAACCCAAAAAGTTAATTACTCAATTTGGTACATGTTAATTTAATGTTAATATTAATTAATATTAATATTAGTTAATGTTAATATTAATGTTAATGTTAATTTTAATGTTAATGTTAATATTAATATTATTGTTAATTTTAACGTTAATATTAATTTTAATGTTAATGTTAATGTTAATGTTAACATTAATTTTAATGTTAATTTTATGTTAATGTTAATTTTAATTTTAAAATTTGTCACGTCAGCTGCCGTATCAACATGTCATGTCAGCTGCCACGTAAGGAGGGACGGTTTGGAGGTACAATTTGGAGGGACAAATAGCATTATTCCTTCTAATATATTGAAGGAACCACTATTTACTTTCTTGGAAACTAGAATGATCTCATCGAAAATGTACGGATGTACTATGAATTTTGAACTGTATGAAAATCTGCATACATGAAGATATTCGTATACATAGACGTATACGATTATGATAGCTTTTAGTTCTAGGTATTGAAGATTAGGATAGCTTCTCGGCATGGCATGCTTGTGGTGGTACATAGACGTATACGATTATGATAGCTTTTATTTTTTACTTTTTATTGCTTTATAATCGAAATAATCTTCTTTCTCTTCTAATCGTGACATATGTTTCATACATTATCTTCATTTCTACATTTTTAATCAAAGGCATTAATTAGAAACTGCTAGGATCATACAACCCTGTTTGCTATCATTGTGGAGTTTTGGTGTAGTGTGGCTACAGTTGGGTGAATCCAACTCTGATTGCATATAAAATAGACTATTATAACAAAGTCGAGTTCTCATGTAGTAGAAGAATTTCTTGAAGTTGTCCTTGCAGTGAATCTAACTCTAATCCTATACAATAGATAATCATATCGAAATCAAACATTTAAGTCTCAAGCCACCACCGTCACCACAACTGTAGAGTTACGATACAGTGACCGAAATTTAACACAACATTTATCATGGTTACACAAAAACACAACCTACACGAAATGAGAAACACAATAGGAGATTTTGACCACCAAGATATTGTTATTATTATTCAAATAGAAATTACAGAAAGAAATTAAGAAAGTAGTAACCAATTAGATCAGGATTACTTGGAAACTCCATGTAGAGCATCTCTTTAGCCTTAGCTAGCTGTTAACTTCTCCTCCTCCTCCGACATGGACTCCGCCACCGAGGCCAGCTTTTGCAGGTTAAGCCTGACCACCGTGTCGGCGAACAGCCTCGTGTCTTCCTCCGTGTTTCCTTGGGGAACGTCCACTATGTACGACTCGAGAACAACGCTCCACACCGCAGCTCCCTCCTTGAACTCTGTTACAGTAGTAACGGAGCGGTAGTTCTTGAGCCGGTGCTCGCCGCCGATGATGGTGAACCCGGTGACCATGCCGGCATCGTCGAGCATGTCGAGGCGCTCCGTGCTGGTGCTGGCGGGCAGGCCGGAGATGATGCTTACATCTCGGAGGCACCCGGGCTTGATTTCTTGATTACCATGGTTGTCGTTCCTGAGGGCGCAGCTGCGGATGAAGTGCTTGTAGATCTGGGGGCGGTCGAAGCGGCGGGCGACGGACCAGACTCTGCTGGCGGGGGCATGCACGCGCTGCGCTAGGAGGGAGGAGCATTGGCCGCGGTTGATGCGGTAGGTGTGGTGGGCGGAGATGGTCGGGAGGAGGGCGGAGTGCTCGGCGGCTGTCAGGCCGGTGGGGATTGAGGAGGAGACTTCTTCTTGAAGACCTTCTGCTTCCATTGATGAGTTTGAGTTAGAAAAGAGAGAGAGTCTGACATATATGTATATGATGCATAGGGTGTGGGGGATGTCCATTGACTCAGCTCCTTGTTGTTAACCTATATGCCAAGGAGGATATCAATATCAGTTACATTTGCTTAACTTGTTACGTTCTAATGTACCACCAAAACTAGGTTCAACACAAAATATGAATGGCAAATTTGGCTCATCTCGACTTCTTGCAGGGATTTTATTGTACTGGTCCCTACAACTTTCAGAGCCTATTCCACGTCCCTGTTAAATAGTATATGCCCAAAAAAAAATTGTGCGGCGCCATCTAACATTTTGACTGATCCTTGTTGAGAAGTCTTCCTCCTCCAACCCCCTCTACATGAAGGAAAAACCATGTGCGCATAACGCAAGGGTTGATCCTTTTGCCCTTTCTATTAAAAAAAATTAGTTTAAATTTTTTTATCAGTTGTTCTAGTGTTTTTTTGCCTTTTCTTTTTTCTTTTGACACTTTTTGTATAACTACTATTGATTGTGTCCAATAGATAGAGATTTTCTAGCCCATACAGATCTCAATCGATATACCTGTTATCAGTCGTAATCAATTATGACTATGTATATAAGGCTAGCAGTACATCCATTCTTTTTTTTTTTGAAAGGTAAAGGGTAGTATTATTAATCAACTAATGAATCAGAGAGTACAATATTTTCAGCTTCTTCAATAAGAAGTTGGAGAATACAACTAGGTGGTGAATACATTTGGTTCCCATTTAAAACCTGTAAGCAGTTGAGGGTGTGTGATGCCAACCGATGCGCTACTTCATTGCCTTCTCTACGGATGAAGGAGAATTTGATTTTCTTGACAAAACCGGAGATCTCAGCATGTGTCTCCTGAACGAGGTCTAGTATCCTCCATGGAATTAGCTCCTTCTCTCCTTGGAAAATTCGATAGGTAATGAGTGAGTCTCCCTCTATCCAAGTGTCCCTCATATTAAGTTCTTTGGCGAGAAGTACCCCCAGTCGAAGGGCTTGAACATCTGATGTTAAACTTCTATCTTCAGCATGGCCAAAGTCTGGTGATAGAAACCATGTTTTCGCTGCCACAAAATTCCCCTGATGATCTCTAGCGACCGCCGCAGCAGCTATGGAATTTGTAGAGACCGCTCCGTCAACATTTATTTTGATTTCACCTGTTCTAGGAGGGTTCCATTTGGCTTCAGTCACTTCTTGTCTTAATGCATTGATGCGATCCAGTCTATCTGATCGGACGCCATACACATGGTATATATTGTAAGCCTGCTGAAGAATCTTATGGACGCTTGGCGGTTCATGATTGAATATACAAGCACACCGAGCTTTCCATAATGCCCAGAGAATCGCTTCCCCCAATAAAAAGCTCTGCTCATGATGTTTGTTGATCAACCACTAGTCTATCAACTTGTAAACATCCCCCTTATTGTCGACCCGTAAGCCTAGCGAGCTTGCAAACCAGACTGCTCTTGTTATATTGCACATGAGGAAGAGATGATTAGAGTCCTCCGTATGAGCGAGACAAAAAGGGCAATCTGCATTTGAGTTAGGGATTTTCTTACTGAGTACACTTAGAAGCGGGAGGGCATTGTGAAGGAGTCGCCATATAAATGTTTGAACTCTTGGGGAGATATCTTTCACCCGCCACAAGTTACTCCAACGGTGGCAGACTGAGACACTAAAGGAGCTGCTTGGGGCCTGTCTTCTCAGTGTTTCATAGAGAGATTTGGACGAAAACTTTCTGTTTCTAGATGCGGTCCATATCAGCACGTCTTCCCCATCTCCATCCCGCAATGAGATGTTCTCAATGGCTGTTGCCTCTCTCGCTGAAAACAAGGCTTGGATGAGTTCGATATTCCAGGATCTCGTGTTCGGGATGATGAGATCCCTAACCAAAGTTGGTCTGCCTGGTATTGGACTGCTCTCAGTTATACAAAAACTCGGAAGAGAAGGAACCCATGGCTGTTCAAAGATATTAATCCATCCTCCTCTTATACGCCAAAGGATATTACCAACTAGCTGTTGTCTTACTTCGAGCATGCTTAGCCATGTAGCTGATGCTCTCTTTGGCTTCCTGGCAGACCAAATAGGTCTGTTCTGTAGATACAAGCCTCGGAGAAGTCGAGACCATAACTGATCAGGTTGCTCCAGGAAGCGCTATAATAATTTGCCTATTAGTGACCTGTTCACCCATTCGAACTTCCTTATGCCCAGACCGCCTTCGCCTTTCGGTTGAGTTAATTTATCCCATTTTAGAAAATGCATCTTCTTTTCAGTAGCGGCGTGCCCCCACCAAAACGCTCGTTGTTGTCTCGTTAGTTTGGCCAAAATCCATTTCGGGACTAAATAAGACGAAAGATAGTATACCGGGATTGAACCAAGGGTGGCTTTAATTAATGTAGATCGTCCCGCATGGGAAATGAGTTTGGCGGTCTACCCTTGCAGCCTTGTCTCACATTGCTCGAGGAGATGAGAGTATGATTCAAGCCTTGCTTTCGATTTCAGCAAGGGGAGGCCAAGATATCTATCATCTTCTGTCATCGGCCTGAATTGGAGAGCCGAAGCAATTTGATCTCGGTCTTGTGGTAGGACCTTCTTGCTGAAATGGATGCTCGATTTATTGAAGTTCACCTTTTGTCCCGACCATGCTGAGTATATTTGTAGAATATCATGGACGGCGTGTATAGATGCGAGGGAGGCCTGTCCAAACACTAGTATATCATCAGCAAAGAGAAGATGAGAGATTGACGGTGTGTACATGTTGATCCGAATGCCCTGGAAGAGACCTTCATGTTCGAATTTGGCGAAGAGTCTCGACAGAACTTCCGAGCACAGGACAAAAATAAACGGTGGTAGCGGGCAACCTTGTCGAATTCCTCTTGTAGGTACAATGCACCCTTCAGGTGCCCCATTAACTAGAATGGAGAATGTGGGTGTCGTAATGCATTTCATAATAATGTTGTTTGAATGTCCTCTTATTCCCATACCGTCCAGGACCTGTCGGATGAATGACCACGAGAGCCGATCATATGCTTTTGACATATCAATCTTGAGGGCGAAGGCGTTCTTCTTTGTTGGAAAATTTTTCATTGCATGGAAGATTTTATGAGCTATGATGATATTGTCATTTATTTGTCATCCTGGAACGAACGCACACTGCACTGGAGCCACCAATTTGTTCATGAGCGGTTTCAGGCGATTTGTAATAATTTTGGAGATTACTTTGTAAGCCACGTTGCACAAAGCAATTGGCCTGAAATTGCCTGGTTCAGTAGGATTGCCTTTTTTAGGAATTAATGCAATATGAGTGTGGTTTATGTGAGGGGGGAGGTCTTCCTCAGAAAAGAATTTAGCCACTACTTCGCATAGATCTTTGCCAAGAACATCCCAATTCTTTTGATATACAACTGCCGGGAATCCATATGGTCCATGGGATTTTAGGGGGTCCATGCTCATCACAGCTCTCCGGACTTCTTCGTCACTCGGAGGAAGACCCAGGAGGTTGTTCTCCGGATCTGATATGGGATTTGTAGATACGATAAAGTTCGGATCCATGCCAGTTTGTTCTTCCGAGCAATAAATAGAAGAGAAGTGGGTGATAAGAGCTTCAGAGATGCTATCTTGGTTGTATGTCCAGCTGCCATTTGGGAGGAGAATGGATTGAATCTCATTTCTGCGTTTCCGAATTGTCGCCTTCGTATGGAAATATTTTGTATTCTTGTCGCCACCTTGTATCCATAGGCATTTGGCTCTTTGACTCCAATACGCTTCCTCAATGGAGAGAAGGTCGTTGATCTCCGCGGTGATGTCCCTCTCTTCTTCAAGTGAATGATCCGTGGGGCTCATTGATTGTAGTAGTTTTGGTCGGCCTTGTAGGTTGGTGATGCGAGATTTGATATTGCCAAACATTTTTCGGCTCCACCTGTGGAGATTAGAAAGAGTGTAATGCACTTTATTATTGAAGGAATCATTTACCTGGGCATTAGCATCCTGCCAAGTCTTTTTGAACTTGTCCGAAAATGAGGGGTGTGACAACCAGTATGCTTCAAAGCGCTTTGGTCTTTCCTTCCTCAGGGGATCTCTCCTTGTGTTGAGAAGATTGGTGAATGGTCGCTATTGATTCTTGGCAAAGTAGACACTGTTGAATGTGGGAAAGTGCAGCACCAGAAAGAATTTGCAAGTGCCCTATCAAGGCGCTCTCTTATATGAAAAGCCCTCCCTCTGTTATTGGTCCATGTATAAGCTGGCCCCGAGCACCCGAGATCGATGAGGCCACATTGTTGTATCATCTGGTGGAATGCAGCTGCTGCTTGATAATCGAAATTACCTCCTCCTTGCTTTTCTTCAGGAGTAAGGACAACATTTAGATCTCCAATACAGCACCATGGAGTCGAGATGGATTCAGATAGTGTTGTTATCTGCTTCCATAATTTAGGGCGTTCACTCTTCTTTGGATGTCCATATGTTCACAGCAGGTTCCAAGTCGGGGTTATATTACTAGCTTCGATGTTAAGGAGAATGAGATTTGTCGTAGAGAAAGTAACAGATGCATTGATTGATGAGTCCCAGCCTAACCAAAGCCCTCCTGAGCGGCCGGTAGGGGGAACAGAAAAGTAGTTTGAGTAGCTGAGATGGAGAAGGACGAGGGCGGTGTGGGAGGGTGAAGACATGGTCTCTGAGAGGAAGAAGATGGTTGGACGTGTGGCGGAGAGAAATGATCGGAGAGTATGAACTGTCGAGGCATTTCTCGCCCCTCGACAGTTCCAAGAAAGGACTAACATTGTCCTTGCGGCTGTTCTAGGTCAGCCGCCACGACCTGTGACTTTGTTTCTGTAGAGTAATAGCTGAGTCGCATCTTTTTGGTATCATATTGATCTTGCCAAAATGGATACGATCGCTTTTTGTGAGGGGATGAGTTGCCCTCTTGGGATTGCTTTTTTTGAGATGTTTTACGCGCAAGCCGCTTCCATAAGAATTTGTGGGGCTGAGCCTACCGAATGATTATTCCCCATGTGGAATTACTAGATATAGGTGTCTGTTCAACCTTTGTAGTAGAGTTATCCTTGTCACTCTGAGATAGAAAGGATGGAGAACTTGGAATTGCTTGATGTGAATCAACCACAGGGGTGGTATTGGTTCTTATTAGGATTGGCATGGACAAGTTGATTGCTGGTAGAGGAATCCAATCAGTCATATCGTTAAATGGCAATTCAGAAAACTCTGGTGGCACTGCTACGTTGTGACTTTCTGATGAATAGATATGGTCGTGGTCGAGTTCCTTTATGATCCAGATGCTCAGAGTACCCACCACTTGTTGCGTCTCCGCCGTTTCCATGCTCGGCTCAATGTTGTTGCCGGAGGTTGGTGAAGGCTCCCTCCGTATAGGATCATAAATAATAAGTTGATTGTTGACCATCGTCCGTGATTGCTCACCACCCGACATCTGACTCCTCTGGGGTGAAGGAACTGGGTTCTCGGGTGAGAGTGGTGATTCATTGTTGATATTTGTCCGATCTTGACCTCTCTCGTTCTCTGGGTGAATCACCCTACGTGGATAGATTCTTTGGGCCTCCGTTCGATAGTCCTCGTCCCTAATCCTTGGGCGAAGTAGTTCTTGAATTCTGGAAATTTCATCTACTGACCAATCCTCTCCGATAAGAGAGGTGAATCTCTCTTTGTCAGGGAAGATCTGATATAGATGGCCAATTTTGGCACAGAAAGAGCAAAGACGAGGAAGTCTCTCGTATCTGATGGCTACCTGGTTCACATTACACCCTTCAATATTGGTGGATATGGATTTCTTGAGGGGTTTAGTATTGTCTATCAAGATTTTGAGTTTCGCGAACGTTCGCCATTGCCTTTCATCTGCATTAGATACAGGCCTGGGCTATCCTATGGCCTCCGCTATTCTGGCTATCGCCTGACGGTTGAGATATTTTGGGGGGATTTTGTGAAATTGAACCCAGAGATCAGCCATATTGAACTTGTATTCCTCAGGAAGTTTGCCCGGATCACACTTCTCGATTGCCAATAATTCCTCATTGATACTCCACAGAGCTTCGCGGAGAATTCGATCTACCTCTTCTGGAGAGGTCAGTTGCACGAAGAAGGAACCTGCTTCTATGTCCAATTCGGAGACGTGTATAGAGTCCGATGTCTTCCAGAGTTTTGCTAGGATTGTAGCGAGTGCTGTGCGTGAGAAGCATCTATTGGAATACGGCTTCACCGCCACCATAGAGGACCACCGATGAGGGGCTGAGCTATCTCTCGCCGTTAAGGAGATGACCCCCGCAGGGCCTTGGAGATTGAATAAGGAGGACATCTTCTCCACCACCTCCCTGTAGGAAGCCATGGATTGATGCTAATATTTCTGATTCTTGTGCGAACGATCCGGCGGGGGAGTTGGGGGGGAGATACGGAGAACAGGTTAAGGAGAACGCAGAGGGTGGGGAGGAGGGGTAGGCGAGGGCCATAACATATTGACGGAGGAAGTCTTGGGGGAGGCGGAGCAGATAGGAGAGGGGCGGCGCTGCAAACTCGTTAGTTTGGAGGAGAGCAAACCCTTAGGGTTTGGAGGAGCAGTAAATATATATTACTCTTTTTCTCTCTCTTCTATATATAAGTTCCTGAAAACTCTTTAATCTTTCAGAGTACAACACGTTATCAGCACGTAGCTCTACCACAAGACTTTACGATTAGTGATCATCCTCGAACGAAGAGTAAGTAGTTTACACTATTTTTAGATTTGACTATTTTTCTTCTGATTCCACAGCAAACCTCATCATCACGACCCACAATTTTTTTTAAATCTAACGTGGTTGTCTTAAGGTAACAAACCTATTCCTCGAGGCACATAAAGTTCATTGAGAACTAACATGACCATCTATAGCAGCAAAGCTATTCCTAGTGGCACACAGTTCCTCGAGAATTAATATAACCGTCTATAGCAGTAACGCTATTCCTCGTGGGACAAATAGTTCCTCGAAAACTCACAGTGTAGATTATGCCAGCAAAGTTGTTCCATGCAGAAAAAAGTTTCTCATGAACTAAGGTGATTCCTTGTGGAAAGCTTTGTAGTCTGCAAGAAGCAAACGCTGTGAAAGTCTGCCAGAAGAAGATACTGCAGAAGTCTACCAAAAGAAGATGTCAAGACAGCCTACCAGAAGCAAATGTCATGGCAGTCAGCCAGAAGTTGACGTCGTGTAAGCTACCAGAAAAAGACACTGCAGAATAAAGCAACTAGGTGGAATGGAGCTACCCCATAGAATGGAGCTGGCCCACGTCATAGAAGTTTGCCAGAAGTAAACTATGTGGAATATAGCAACTCCACTGAATGGAATTGCCCCGTGAAACATAAAAGCTCACGTAGTAGATTTTGTTGGCCTATTGGTCATGGTCAAACCTGATTTTAATAATTGATCAAACTCTGTCTCGATATACGAAACAAATCAGATGTTTACTCAAGACGTGTTGGACACTTGAACACTGATCAAGATTGGATATCTACTCAGTTCAAGACCGAAGCTGTGTTTGCCACTCGAGACTGTATTTCTTTAGGCAATGTATTTTTTATTTTTATTGAGTTTAGGAATACATTGTACATCGGGTTGTACTGGCAAATAGGCTATCCAAAATCATTTTCAAAAATTGACCTATGTTTTGAAAAACCTCTCTTATTTACAAAAGCTTATAAAGGATTTCAAAAAGCCACAAAAATATTTTCTTAAAATATTCCTGACCAACCCTGACAGAACTCAGCCAGTGTTCGGCCAAGGTGAAGTTATGTGAACGTTGGTTTTTGAACTTGTTCTCCCTTTACTTGCAGTTTGTTACATAGAGTTCTGTCCGAATTCTGTAAGAGTTCTGTCTTTGGAAAAACTATAAATAGAGAGGAATTCTGATCATTTTAAATCACTCATTCACTTTTATCTCTTCTCTTCTAAAGCTTACGTTTCTTTCAAAGAGTTTTCTAAAAGCTTTCACTTTCAAATACCAAGTAAGTTATAATTCTCTAGTCAATTTGCCGGTACGGTGCAGTCTAGAAGATTTTAGAGAAATTATAATCAGAGGCTTGATTGAAGAAAGACTCTTCAAAACTAAAGTTGGTCGAGTTCTTCGTATCAAATCTCGCATCTATAGATGTTTCAAGAACTTCGTATGAAAACTTGCAGAATTTTCCAATAGTGGATTCAACTGAAAGTTAGAGTTCTTTCGACTAGACTAATCCTCACAAGAGGAAAACCAGTATAAATCGCTGTATTTGCGTTTGCCTTCTGATCTCTCTTCTTTACAGTTATTACTTTGTGATTATTGATATTATTTATGTGATCTAACTACTAATAAGTTTATAATTAACAATATTCTGCTGCCTACTCTATTCACCCCCCTTTAGAGTATTCTACTTTATGACTTCGTTCCTACAATTGGTATCAGAGCAGATTACACAGGTAAAGCAAGGTAACGATGTAGTTATATTTAATTGTTATATAGATCACAATATTACACATGGTAACAGTGAAATTCATAAGTGAAGGCCAAGCCACAAACAGACCTCTACTGTTTGACGACACAAACTACACTTATTGAAAAACATGAAAGAGTTTCTTCTTAAAATCTCTTGATTTTGACTTATTGTCTATAGTTATTGATGGATACAAAAGGCCTCCTCGTATTACTATTGAGAGCGTTTTAGCTGATAAACCCCATGATAAATATGCTGAGGATAAAAAAAAGGCCAGTCTTGACGCACGTGCTATTAACGCTTTATTTTGTGCTTTAGACAGAACTGAATTTAACAGGGTGTCGACTTGCACAACATCAAATGAAGTGTGAAAACTTCTCGAAGTAACCCAAGAAGGATTAACATAAGTCAAGGAGTCAAAGATTAGCATGCTTACTCAAAAGTACGAGGCATTCAAGATGAAGTCAAATGAATCCGTCACTCAGATGTTTATGAGATTCTTGGATATTGTAAATCCTATATCTTCATTAGGCAAGGAATACAGTAACCATAAGAAGATTCGCAAACTTCTACGAGCTCTCACAAAGAACTGGATTCCAAAGGCTACAACAATCATTGAAGGAAACGACCTCTCAACAATGTCTCTGGAAACCTTCATGGGTATAAACTACTCACTCACGAGTTAAAACTTCAAGACTTTGAAGATGCTACACCAAAAGAGAAGTCAGGGAAGTCGATCGCTTTTAAGGCTCAACATAGAAGAACCGTCGAAGATGATTCTGACGACAGCGACTCTGACTCTGAAGATCAAGCTATTCTGAAAGGACATATGAAGAAAGATTGTCCAACAGCATCATCATCAACAAAAAAAGTAACAAATATGACAAAGGCTACCTAAAGAGATCTACATCAAGGAAGTACACCAATATAAGCATTTGGCATGAGAGGGAAGCCAGCGATTCAGAATACGAACAATCGGATGACTCTGCAAATGTATGCTTGATGGCTTGCGATCAGGTAACCACTAATCCTCTGTTTGATCCTTATAATGATTTCACCTTTGAGAAATTAGGAGAGGCTTTCAGTGACCTGTTAAATGACTACATAAAACTGCGTAGTAAATATGAAACCTCTAAGAAGGTACTTAAAGAGTACAAAGGTGAGATAGAAAGACATACCGACCAACTAGCTGATGTTAGAAATAATGATACTTCTATTGAGTCTGGTGAGCTTTCTTCTATTAAGTTGTTGTTACACGAGACTATCAAGTTATCCGAAAAAAGACCAAACTATCATCCAGCTAAAGGAAGACCTATCTAAGGAGAGAAAGAATCTCTAGCGTGCACAAGTCAGAATGGAAACACTTACATCTGACTATACTAGATTATATGACACCTCCAAAAAGTTGAAAATTAGTTTAGAAAAATGGCCAGAAGTTGCTACTTCCTATTCTAACACGTGTCAATTACCGAATTATCGGAACACACCCAAACCAAACACTGTCAGACGAAACCATACCAAACTTATGCCCAAGAAGACTAATAGGCATGCATTTTTCTATACTAGAAAACCAAAACTGCCAATCATGCACCTCACACTACTTTCAATACTCAACATGCAAAATGTCATTATTGTGGCCTCATTGGTCATATATTCTCTGTATGTAAAATCAGAAAGTTAGTAGATTTAAATGTTTATGCATGGATACCAAGGACTAACATGTCAGGAACCTACAAAAAATGGTACTAAGAGCATCACCTGCAAACTGTTTTGTAGATGGAACATCCTTCACATGCTAGAAGCAAATAGATCATCGACAGCGGTTGCTCACGGCACATGGCCGGTGATGCATCATTATTCGCAACACTGTCGAAGAAGAATAAAGAAGAATACGTCTCCTTCCGTAATAATTTAAGAGGGTACATAATCGGTATTGGTAACATTGGTAAGGCTTTCTATCCTGTGATTAAAGATGTCTGTCTAGTTACCGAGTTAAAACATAATCTGCTCAGCATAAGCCATTTAGCTGATTATGGTTATGGCATTAACTTTGTCAAAGATGAATGTACTATAGATGATAGCTCAACTGGTTGTACTATCTTTGAAGGTATCAGGGAAGACAACATATGTGTTTTATATCTGTTAGAAGATGCTAACAAAACAGGTAGATGCTTGATGGCCAAGAGCATTGAGAGTCAACTATGGCATATGAGACTCAGTCATACAAACATATACACAATTTTAAAACTATCCACAAAAAAGTTGGTATACGGCTTACCGGACATATCTTTCAAGAAAGATACGGTATGTAGCGAATATGAAAAGAACAAAGCTATCCGATCCGCGTCTTTAAATCCAAGAACGTTGTAAGTACCACCAGGCCTCTACAATTATTGCATATAGACTTATTTGGACCTAGTAGAATTGCTAGTCTAGGTGGTAAGTTATATGCATTTGCCATTGTAGATAATTTTTCTAGATACACATGGGTATATTTTCTTGCACGCAAGAACGATGCTTTGTCAGAATTCATCACCTTTTGCAAGAAAGTACAGAATAAAAAAGTTTCATAATTACTCGCATTCATAGAGATCATAGCGGCAAATTTGAAAATGCAGAGTTCAAGCAATTCTGTGACACACACGATTATTTACATGAGTTTTCCTGTCCTAAGACTCCACAACAAAATAGAGTTGTGGAATGTAAGAACATGACTCTATCTAAAATGGCTAGACTAATGTTAATCCAGTTTAGTCTACCTAGATACTTTTGGGCTGAAGCTGTCAATACAGCGTGCTATATTCTCAATAGGGTTCTAATTCGACCTATATCGAAGAAGACTCCCTATGTGTTATGGTTTGATAGAACACCTAATGTTTCATATTTTAAGATATCTGGTTATAAATACTTTATTCTTAATACGAAAGACAACTTGAGTAAATTTGATGAAAAGGCCGGCGAAGTATCTTTTTAGGTTATGCGACAAAAAGCAAAGGGTATAGAGTCTTCAACAAGAGAACAATGATCATCGAAGAATCAATTAATGTCAAATTTGATGAACTAAATCAACATTTAGACGACGATGATAATGAAGACGTGAGTACACCAAGTACAGCTGCTGCAAAACCTTCCCATAAAGATGCAGAACCTTCACACCAAGCACCAGCTGAGTCTTCAAGTAAAGAAGCCAGAACCAGCAATCCTAAGGATATGCCAAAAGAGATGAGATTCTTGGCAGATCATCCAAAGGACTTGGTAATTGGTGAGATTACTAAGGGTTTAAGTACTCGTTCCTCTAATAAAGATGTAGCTTCTTGTGTTGCTTTTATTTCACAGCTTGAACCCAAAAATATTGAAGAAGCATGTAGCGATAAATTTTGGTTAGATACTATGCAAGAGGAATTAAACCAATTCGAACGAAATCAAGTTTGGAAACTTGTTCCCAAGCCCATTGATCATTCGGTCATTGGCCCCTTGGGTATTCCGAAACAAACTGAACGAGAATGGTTTAATGACTCGTAATAAGGCTCGACTCGTAGCTCAAGGATACAATCTAGAAGAAGGTATCGACTACGATGAGATTTATGCCCCAGTTACGAGATTAGAATCCATTCTCATGTTATGTGCATTTGCATGTTTTTATAATTTCAAGTTATTTCAAATGGATGTTAAAAGCGCATTTTTGAATGGTTTTATAAAAGAAGAAGTTTATGTAGCTCAACCTCCAGGTTTTACTGATTTTAAAAGTTCTTATTATGTTTTCAAGTTGAAGAAAGCCTTATACGGTTTGAAACAAGCCCCTCGTGCTTGGTATGATCGTCTAAGCTCTTTTCTACTTGACAACAGTTTTTTAAAAGGAAAGTTGACACTACACTGTTTATAAAATCTTTGAATAACAATCTTCTTTTGATTCAAATCTATGTAGATGATATTATTTTTGGATCCACTGATGAATCTCTTTGTCAAGAATTTTCAAAGTGTATGCAGAATGAGTTTGAAATGAGCATAATGGGAGAGCTGAAATTCTTTTTCGGACTGCAAATCAAACAAACCAACAATTGGACGTTCATAAAACAAGCAAAGTACATAAAAGATTTATTAAAGAAGCTCAACCTGGAAGTAGTCAAACCACTTAGCACTCTAATGGCGACTTCAACCAAGCTTGATATTGATGAACAATGCAAATACATTGGCATACGTAAGTATAGAGGTATGATCGGTAGCTTACTGTCCTTAACTGCTAGTCAACCAGACATTATGTTTAGTGTTTGCTTGTGTGCACATTTTTAAGCCAATCGTAAGGAATCACATCTGTGCGCGGTTAAGTGTATCTTTCGATACCTAAAGGCACTTCTTTTGTCGGCTTATGGTATCCAAAAAGTACGTTATTTGACCTAACCGGTTATTCTGTTGCTGATTTTGTCGGATGCAAAGTTGATAGAAAAAGTACCAATGGTACATGTCATTTCCTAGCAAAAGCCCTAGTCTCTTGGTTTGGCAAGAAATAAAATTCTGTCGCATTATCAACAACTGAGGCTGAGTATATCGCCGCAGGACGTTGTTGTGCACAAATTTTGTAGATGAAGCAAACTTTAGAAGACTTTAGACTATATTACACACACATACCCATTTTCTGTGATAACACTAGTTCTATTAATTTGACTAAGAATCCAGTTTGTCACTCTCGTACTAAGCATATCAAGATTCGACATCATTTTCTTAGAGATCATCAACAAAATGTAGATATAGACCTTGTATACATAGACACATAGAATCAATTGGCTGACATTTTCACAAAACCTCTAGCGGAAGATCGTTTCAATTATTTACGTCGAGAATTAGGAATTTTAGATGTTAATAATATTAATTAATTTTGTTTTATTAATTAATTTATTCAATACTCAATAACTATTTCGCGACAAGCCTACAAAGAGTCTGTCTGTCACCACGACTACGGTCGAAGCGAAGCGGTACTTAATTGTTCCCCGAAGAACCCAAGAGAACCCTAGGCGAATTCGACCGGCTAGAGTTTGGTCCGAATTGGGCCAGAGTTCTGTTGGTGCGGTAAGTTTTTAAGTCAGAACCCGAGGTCTTCTCCTCTTCATCTCTTCCAAACTATTTCATCACAGCAGCAACAGAAGCCGAAGAACCCTAAACCCTAGCTTTTCTCCACTCCCTTTCTTCCAATCTACGTGGAGAGATCCATCTAAAATTTGGATTCGTGCGGAGAATCGCATCCTCTACAACATACTTGATTCTCGGAAGGTATAAATCCTTCTCTCCTCCACTTTCAAATTCTTATGGTTACCTAGTTTTTTGGGAAGAATGCCTAAGGGATTCAATCCTTTCAAGAGGAAGAAGACCAATGCCAGTGAAGAGGCATCGTCTTCTTATCCGAACATGGATTCACTCTTTTTTCGGTCCAATCGGGTGACTGCGTGTCGGATGAGTTTTACTTCAAAACTCATGACCAAGCTTTGCTTTGTTATGCCGACTTTGCTATGTGTACAATATGCATAGGCGCTCCGATTAAATGGACTGTATTTCTAGATCATCGTCCTTTCTTTGAGGCATTAGGGTTACATCGTCTTGTTATCCTACAATTCTCTATAGCTACTATTGCCCTTAGACTATTCTATTGTAACTTTGTGTTGGACACTTTTACCTTAAGAACTCGTATTGGCGGGACCGATATCGAGTTCGATGATGTGTTGCTAGCAAAAATCATTGGTATTCCAAACGAAGGTGCCCGCTTGATGACATCACCGACTTCGACTTTTCCAATGGTACAACTCTTGTTAGTTTCAATAATGGGATTTGTGTGCCAGCACGTGCTCGTCCTGGAAAGTTCAAAGCCAATAACTTTAACTTGTTTAACTACGAGTTACATCGCATCATCTATTCCACTATTCTTCTGAAATCCACATCAAAAGATGATGTCACTGTACTATAACTCACTGCACTATAACTCTCTCTTATACGATGCTTATCCCTCGCATCTTTCAGCATTTTGACATCGACTTATCCACTTACTCTCTAGATCCTGAGCCCAAGTTTTTCAAGCTTTCTTATCGTAGCATTTCCAATACTCCTCCACCTCCTATACCTGCTCCTACTGCACCTGTTCCTCCTCAGACCTACCCTATAACTTTTGAAGGTATTCATCAGCACCTTTCGGACATGAAGACTTTCTTTGTTGACACTTCCAGGGAATGTGAGTTCCGTGACGTGACTCGATTCCAGGCTATTGCCAACTCATTTGTCGACGATCTTCGATTTGCTCAGACGGGTCATTCTACTAGCTTTCTTCTTAGAGACCCTTCTGTATCTAGTTACCGTATTGATGATGAGGCGGTCCACTCTCTGTTCCATCCAGGGAACGCTTACGATTGGTATCGTACTTCTGGTGCTACTCCATATACCTCTAGAGCTAGCACATCTGGAGCTGGTCCATCCGGTTATGGTGGACATGCTGGCACTGTAGATGATGATGATGATGATGATGATGATGGGGATGACATGTGATTTGTCGTACTATTGAGACTGATGTTATTATCTTTGTTTACTTGAAAATGCTTCGACATATCAAGCTAGTATCTTATTTTTCTATTGTGACTTTTTTGTCTGATAGACATGTTATATATTTTCTTCAGCATAATTTATTCAGTTTAGCATTTCTCACAACATTATCTTTTATTATGCTTCCATTTAAACTGCCTGTGAAAAAAATTTCTGCTTATCACATTTTCTTTACTGTCTGTGACATTTATACCAGGCCTGTGATAATTTTTTTTATATATATTCATATTTTTGTGTTTCTTTACTGATTGTTACTTATGTATATATTACGGGGGAGCTTTCTCTTTTGCAATTATTTTGCTAAGTGACAACGGGGGAGAAATAAGATCTAACATCATCGATCTGTAAGAATAGAGGATATGAACAATCTACAGGAACAATTTTTTGGTACATTATCTCGATACATTTTGTTTTGATAAAGACCAAAGATGTTATATCGGTCAAGGTTTGTCAATTATCAAAATGGGAGAGATTGTTGGCCCATTGGTCATGGTCAAACCTGATTTTAATAATTGATCAAACTCTATCTCGATATAAGGAACAACTCAGATATTTACTTAAGACGTGTTGGACACTTGGATACTGATCAAGATTGGATATCTACTCAGTTCAAGACCGAAGCTATGTTTGCCACTCGAGAATGTATTTCTTTATACAATGTAATTTTTATTTTTATTGAGTATAGGAATACATTGTACGTCGAGTCGTACTGGCAAATAGGCTATACAAAATCGTTTTCAAAAATTGACCTATATTTTGAAAAACATCTCTTATTTACAAAAGCTTCTGAAGGATTTCAAAAAGCCCCAAAAATATTTTCTTAAAATATTCCTGACCAACCCTGACAGAACTCGGCCAGAGTTCGGCCAATGTGAACGTTGATTTTTGAACTTGGTCGCCCTTCAGTTACGGTTTGTTAGATAGAGTTCTGTCCGAATTCTGCCAGAGTTCTATCTTTGGAAAAACTATAAATAGAGAGGAATTTTGATCATTTCAAATCACTCATTCACTTTCATCTCTTCTCTTATAAAGCTTATGTTTCTTCCAAAGAGTTTTATAAAAGCTTTCATTTTCAAATCACAAGCCAGTTACAATTCTCTAGTCAATTTGCCAGTACGGTACAGTCTAAAAGATTTCAGAGAAATTGTAATAAGAGGCTTGATTGATGAAAGACTCTTCAAAACTAAAGTTGGTCGAGATCTTCGTATCAAAGCTGGCATCTGTAGAAGTTGCAAGGACTTCGTATGAAAACTTGTGGGATTTTCCAATAGTGAATTCAACTGGAAGCTAGAGTTCTTCCGACTGGACTAGTCCTCACAAGAGGAAAACCAGTAAAAATCGTTGTGTTTGCGTTTGCCTTATGATCTCTCTTCTTTACAGTTATTACTTTGTGATTATTGATATTATTTCTGTGATCTAACTGCTAACAAGTTTTTAATTAGCAATATTCTGCTGCCTAATCTATTCACCCCCTCTAGAGTATTCTGCTTTACGACTTTGTTCCTACAATTGGTATCAGGACGGGTTATACAGGTAAAGCAAGGTAACACTGCAGTTATATGTAATTGTTATATAGATCATAATATTACACATGGCAACTGTGAAATTCACAAGTGAAGGCCAAGCCATAAACAGACCTCCACTGTTTAACGGCACAAACTACACTTATTGGAAAGTACGGATGAGTTTCTTCTTAAAATCTCTTGATTTTGCTTATGGTCTATAGTTATTGATGGCTATAAAATGCCTCCTCGTATTACTGTTGAAGGAGTTTTAGTTGATAAATACCATGATAAATATACTGAGGATGAAAAAAAGGCCAGTGTTGACGCACGTGCTATTAACGCTTTATTTTGTGCTTTAGACAGAACTGAATTTAACAAGGTGTCGACTTGCACAATATCAAATGAAGTGTGGAAACTTCTCGAAGTAACCCATGAAGGAACAACACAAGTCAAAGAGTCAAAGATCAGTATACTTACTCAAGAGTACGAGACGTTCAAGATGAAGTCAAATGAATCCGTCACTCAGATGCTTACGAGATTCTTGGATATTGTGAATCCTTTGTCTTCATTAGGCAAGGAATACAGTAACCATGAGAAGATTCGCAAATTTCTATATGCTCTCACAAAGAACTGGATTTCAAAGACTACAACAATCATTGAAGGAAACGACCTCTCAACAAAGTCTCTAGAAATACTCATGGGTAAGCTACTCACTCACGAGTTGGAACTTCAAGACTTTGAAGATGCTACACCAAAGGAGAAGTCGATCGCTTTCAAGGCTCAACATAGAAGAACCGTCGAAGATGATTCTGACGACAGCGACTCTGACTCTGAAGATCAAGCTCTTCTGAAAGGACATATGAAGAAAGATTGTCCAACAACATCATCATCAACAAGAAAAAGCAACAAATATGACAAAGGCTACCTGAAGAGATCTACATCAAGGAAGTACGCCAATACAAGCATATGGCATGAGAATGAAGCCAGCGATTCAAAAGACGAACAATCGGATGATGCTACAAATGTATGCTTGATGGCTTGCGATCAGGTAACCACTAAGCCTCTATTTGATCCTTATGATGATTTCACCTTTGAACAATTAGGAGAGGCTTTCAGTGACCTATTAAATGACCACAGGAAAATGCATAGTAAATATGAAACCTCTAAGAAGGTACTTAAAGAGTACAAAGGTGAGATAGAAAGACTTATCGACCAACTAGCTGATGTTAGAAATAATAATTTTTCTATTGAGTCTGGTGAGCTTTCTTCTATTAAGTTATTGTTACACGAGACTATCAAGTTATCCGAAGAAAAATACCAAACTATCATCCAGCTAAAGGAAGACATATCTAAGGAGAGAAAGAATCTCCTGTGTGCGCAAGTTAGAATGGAAACACTTAGATCTGACTATACTAGATTATATGACCCCTCCAAAAAGTTGGAAATTAGTTTAGGAAAACTGCCAGAAGTTGCTGCTTCCTACTCTAACACGTGTCAATTACCGAATCATCGGAACACACCCAATCCAAACACTGTCAGACCAAACCATACCAAACCTATGCCCAAGAAGACGAATAGGCATGCATTTTTCTATACTAGAAAACCAAAACCAACCAATCATGCAACTCACACTACTTTCAACACTCAACATGCAAAATGTCATTATTGTGGCCTTATTAGTCATATATCCTCTGCATGTAGAATCAGAAAGTTAGTAGATTTAAATATTTATGCATGGATACCAAAGACTAACATGTCAGGACCCTACAAGAAATGTATACCAAGAGCTTTATCTGCAAACTATTTTGTAGGTGGAACGCCCTTCACATGCTAGAAGCAAATGGATCCTCAACAGCGGTTGCTCAAGGCACATGACCGATGATGCATAATTATTCGCAACACTGTCAAAGAAGAATAAAGAATGATACGTCTCCTTCGGTAATAATTTAAGAGGGTACATAATCGGTTATTGGTAACATTGCTAAGGCTAAAGATGTTTGTCTAGTTACCGAGTTAAAATATAATCTGCTCTGCATAAGCCATTTAGCTGATCACGGTTATGGCACTAACTTTGTCAAAGACGAATATACTATAGTTGATAGCTCTACTGGTAGTACTTTCTTTGAAGGTATCAGGAACGACAACATACATGTTTTCTATCTTTTAGAAGATGCTAACAAAGCAGGTAGATGCTTGATAGCCAAGAGCATTGAGAGTCAACTATGGCATATGAGACTCGGTCATGCAAACATATACACAATTTCAAAACAATCCACAAAGAAGTTGGTACGCAGCTTACCAGACATATATTTTAAGAAGGATACGGTATATAGCGAATATGAAAAGAACAATGCTACCCGATCCGTCTTTAAATCCAAGAAGGCTATAAGTACCACTAGACCTCTACAATTATTGCATATGGACTTATTTAGACCTAGTAGAATTGCTAGTCTAGGAGGTAAGTTATATGCATTTTCATTGTAGATGATTTCTCTAGATACACATGGATATATTTTCAAGAACGATGCTTTGTCAGAATTCGTCACCTTTTGCTAGAAAGTACAGAATGAAAAAGATTTCTTGATTACTCACATTCGTAGTGATCATGGCGGCGAATTTGAGAATGCAAAGTTCAAGAAATTATGTGACATACACGGTTATTTGTATAAGTTTTCCTGCCCTAGGACTCCACAACAAAATGGAGTTGTGGTACTTAAGAATAGGACTGTATCTGAATTAGCTAGAGTAATGTTGAACCAGTTTAGTCTACTTAGATACTTTTGGGCTGAAGCTGTCAATACATCATGCTATATTCTTAATAGGGTTCTAATTCGACCTATATAGAAGAATACTCCCTATGAGTTATGGTTTGATAGAACACCGACTGTTTCATATTTCAAGATATTTGGTTGTAAATGCTTTATTCTTAATACTAAAGACAACATGAGTAAATTTGATGAAAAGGTCGATGAAGGTATCTTTTTAGGTTATGTGGCAAAGAACAAAGGGTACAGAGTCTTCAACTAGAGAACAATGATCATCGAAGAATCAATTAATGTCAAATTTGATGAACTAAATCAACATTTAGACGATGACGATAATGAAGACGTGAGTACACCAAGTACAACTACTATAAAACCTTCCTACAAAGATGCAGAACCTTCACACCAAGCACCAGCTGAGTCTTCAAACAAAGAAGCCGGAACCAAAAATCCTGAGGATATGCCAAAAGATATGAGATTCTTGGCAGATCATCCAAAGGACTTGGTAATTGGTGAGATTACTAAGGGTGTAAGTACTCGTTCCTCTAATAAAGATATATCTTCTTGTGTTACTTTTATTTCACAGCTTGAACCCAAAATCATTGAAGAAGCATGTAATAATAAATTTTGGTTAGATGCTATGCAAGAGGAATTAAGCCAATTCGAACGGAATCAAGTTTGGGAACTTGTTCCCAAGCCCATGGATCATCCGATCATTAGCACCCGTTGGGTATTCCGAAACAAACTGAACGAGAATGGTTTAGTGACTCGTAATAAGGCTCAACTCGTAGCTCAAGGATACAATCAAGAACAAGGTATCGACTATGATGAGACTTATGCCCCAGTTGCGAGATTAGAATCCATTCACATGTTATGTGCATTTGTATATTTTTATAATTTTAAGTTATTTTAAATGGATGATAAAAGCGATTTTTGAATGGTTTTATAAAAGAAGAAGTTCATGTAACTCAACCTCCAGGTTTTACTGATTTCAAAAATCCTGATTATGTTTTCAAGTTGAAGAAAGCCTTATACGGTTGAAACACGCCCTTCATGCTTGGTACGATCGTCTAAGCTCTTTTCTACTTGACAACAGTTTTTCAAAGGGAAAGGTTGATACTACACTGTTTATAAAATCTTTGAATAACAATCTTCTTTTGATTCAAATCTATGTAGATGATATTATTTTTGGGTCCACTGATAATCTTTTTGTCAAGAATTTTCAAAGTGTATGCAGAATGAGTTTGAGATGAGCATGATGGGAGAGCTAAAATTCTTTCTCGGACTGCAAATCAAACAAACCAACAATGGGACGTTCATAAATCAAGCAAAGTACACAAAAGATTTATTAATAAAGTTCGACCTAGAAGCAGTCAAACCACTTAGTACTCCAATGGCGACTTCAACCAAGCCTCATATTGATGAACAAGGCAAACCCATTGACATACGTAAGTATCGAGGTATGATCGGTAGCTTACTGTACTTAACTGCTAGTCGACCAGACATTATGTTTAGTGTTTGCTTGTGTGCACGTTTTCAAGCCAATCCTAAGGAATCACATTTGTGCGCGGTTAAGCGTATCTTCCGATACCTTAAAGGCACTTCTTCTGTCGGCTTATGGTATCCTAAAACCACGTCATTTAATCTAATCGATTATTCTGATATTGATTTTGTCAGATGCAAAGTAGATATAAAAGTACTATCGGCACATATCATTTCCTAGAAAAAGCCCTAGTCTCTTGGTTTAGCATGAAGCAAAATTCTGTCGCATTATCAACAACTGAGGCTGAGTATATCGCCGCAGGACGTTGTTGTGCACAAATTTTGTGGATGAAGCAAACTTTAGAAGACATTGGACTACATTACACACATATACCTATTTTCTGCGATAACACTAGTTCTATTAATTTGACTAAGAATTCAGTATGTCACTTTCGTACTAAGCATATCGAGATTCGACATCATTTTTTTAGAGATCATCAACAAAATAGAGATATAGACCTTGAATAGATAGACACATAGAATCAATTGGCTGACATTTTCATAAAACCTCTAGCGGAAGATCGTTTCAATTGTTTACGTCGAGAACTAAGAATTTTGGATGTCAATAATATTAATTAATTTATTCAATACTAAATAACTGTTTTCGAGACAAGCCTACAAAGAGTCTGTTTGTCACTACGACTACGTTCGAAGCGAAGCGGTACTTAATTGTTTTTCGGTGAACTCCCGTTAGCTGGGACAGTACTCCTACAGCTAATCTGAAACAGATGCTGAGTAAAGAAAATTAATTTAAAAAATAATATTAATTATATTATTTGAACTTTAAAATTACTAAACTTTGAATTAAATATTTGAAATAAGTTGATGAAAAAGATATGGCCCACAATTTTTTTTTAAAACCTAGGAGAACCCTAGGCGAATTCGGCCCAAGTTCGGTCCGATTTCGGCCAGAGTTCTGTTGGTGCTGTAAGTTTTTAAGTCAAAACCCGAGGCCTTCTCCTCTTCATCTCTTCCAAACTATTTCATCACAGTAGCAGCAGCAGCCGAAGAACCCCCAAACCCTAGCTTTTCTCTACTCTTTTTCTTCTAATCTATGTGGAGAGATCCATCCAAAATTTGGATTCGTACGGAGAATCGTGTCCTCTACAACATACTTGATTCTCGAAAGGTATAAATCCTTCTCTCCTCCACTTTCAAATTCTTAGGGTTGCCTAGTTTTTGGAAAGAATACCTAAGGGAATCAATCCTTTCAAGAGGAAGAAGACCAATGCCAGTGAAGAGGCATCGTCTTCTTATCCGAACATGGATTCACTCTTTTCCCCGGTCCAATCGGGTGACGGCGTGTCGGATGAGTTTTACTTCAAAACTCATGGCCAAGCTTTGCTTTGGTATGCCGACTTTGCTATGCGTATAATATGTACAGGCACTCCGATTAAATGGACTGTATTTTCAGGTCACCATTTTTTTTGAGGCATTAGGGTTACACCGTCTCGTTACCCTACAATTCTCTATAGCTACTAATGCCCTTAGACTATTCTATTGTAACTTCGTGTTAGACACTTTTATCGTAAGAACTCATGTTGGCGGGATCGATATCGAGATCGATGATGTGTTGCTAGCAGAAATCCTTGGTATTCCAAACGAAGGTGCCCCGCTCGATGACATCACCGACTTTGAGTTTCCCGAGGGTACGACTCTTGTTTGTTTCAAGAATGAGCTTTGTGCGCCAGCACGTGCTCGTCCTAGAAAGTTCAAGGCCAATAACTTAAACTTGTTTTACTATGAGTTACATTGCATCATCTATTCCACTATTCTTCCAAAATCCACTTCAAAAGATGATATCACTGCACTAGAACTCTTTGTCCTCTATCACCTTCTCAAGGGGATTCATTTTTCTGCCCCTACGACTATCATCCAGATGATGGGTAGATTTTGCAGAAGAGAATGCAATCTCTCTTATGCGATGCTTATCCCCCGCATCTTTCAGCATTTTGACATCGACTTATCCACTTGCATTTTGGACCCTGAGCCCAACTTTCTTAAGCTTTCTCGTCGTAGCATTGCTACTGCTCCTCCACCTCATGTATCTGTTCCTATTGCACCTGTTCCTCCTCAGACCTACCCTATGACTTTTGAGGGTATTCATCAACACCTTTCGGATATACAAAATTTCTTTGTTGACACTTTCAGAGAACATGAGTTCCGTGACATGTCTCGATTCCAGGCTATTGGCAACTTTCTTCCTAGAGACCCTTCTGTATCTGGTTACTACATTGATGATGAGGCGGTCCACTCTCTGTTCCAGCTAGGGAACGCTTACGACTGGTATCGTACTTCTGGTGCTACTCCACATACCTCTGGAGCTGGCACATCTGGAGCTGGTCCATCCGAACATGGTGGACATGCTGTCACTGCAGATGATGACGATAACGATGACGATGAGGATGATATGTGATTTATCGTACTATTGAGACTGATGTTATTGTCTTTGTTTATTTGAAAATGCTCCGACATTCCAAGCTAGTATAAGCACTCTTATTTTTCTATTGTGACTTTTTTGTCTGATGGACATGTTATATGTTTTCTTCAGCATATTTTATTCAGTTTAGCATTTCTTATAGCATTATCTTTTATTATGCTTGTCACGCCCCAGAACCAGAATACTGGCAAGTAGGGACGGACCAGGCCAGCTAGTATACCAAAGTACTCCAATACTCTGAAATAACGTATAAGCTGTATAGATGGGGGTTACTACTACAAGCCAACAGTCGATCCTAGGTCAAGCAATCCTAGGTATCTCAATCACTGGCAGTAAACAATGTACAAGAAGTAAGATCAACTGGAATATAAAATAGTAAAGCGTCCCAAACTATCATATATCAATGATCATGAAGCTAGTAATACAGAGTGAAGACTAGCAAGAGTAATAGTCATGCATGATAAGCTCTAGCTATAGTCTAGAATATGCAAATCATGTTCTGGCCCGTAGGCTAAATGTCAAGTCCAAAACACGAGCTAAACACGTGCTCGGAGGCTAAACGCCACAAACGAATAATGTACATAACTAGTGGGAGAATGAAATAGAAAATCCACTAAGGTACTCTGGTGCTCTGGGTAATCACCAATGAGTGGAAGGTATGGAAGATCCTCCGGGCTCCTCTATCAGATCTGGCCAAAAAAAACCAGTGGGGTCAGACCCCCAATAGCAAGTACCACAAAGGAAGTCAAACTATGAACTAAAACTAGCATACAAATCATAGCAATTAATAGAGAGAGAGATGAGTAAGTACTAATCGAGACTCGTGCACTACCAATGCACTTATCCCGAGAATAGAAGGACAGTAAGTAAAGCAACATGTAGCATAAAGTAAAGGACATGTGACATAATGTAAACTGTGTACATGTAAGGAAAAGGAAGCATGTGAACATGAAAGATAAACTAGACATGTGAGCATGTTAAGTAGACGGAGCATGTGAGCATGTTATGTAACTGAAGCATGTGAGCATGTTAAGTAACTGGAGCATGTGAGCATGTTAAGTAACTGGAACATGTGAGCATGTTAAGATAACTGGAGCATGTAAGATAACTGAAACATATGAGCATGTAGGGTAACTGAGACATGTGATCATGTAAGATACTATATAGAACGACAAATGATAAGATGACTTAGGAACTATTCCGAAACCCAAGTTACAACCCGTAAACCAAACAAGGACCGGGATTGTAACCCTTCTCCTGAACAGAACTTTAGTATTTAATCATTTATCGGCAAAAGTAAAGCATAAACGAAGATGTACTGAAATAAACAAATTCGGACACTGCTTAGACAAACTAGACTAGACTGGACTCCATACAATAGTCACGACCAAGCAATGAGTACGGCTTTATACATTAGCTAACTAGGGTTGTCACAATCCTAATTACTAACAAATGCAAGTTTAAGAATTCCAAGTCCAGCACCTGCCTGCTACTACCTGAATGGTCCAAGCCAATGGTAATAGTGGATACATCGCCCAGGAGACAAATGTATCCTAGTAGTGGTACATCGCCCAGGAGATAAATGTACCCTATGGTAATAGTGGATACATCGTCCGGGAGACAAATGTATCCTATAGTAGTGCAACACTCGACGGTGCGCTGGAAGTGTGCTCATCATGACAGATAGCTCCAAATCCCATGTATATATATATAATGCCAAGACCAAAGGTGCAACAGGTAACTAGGAAATTCTCAATGATCTAAGTATCGATCTAGTTGTTTAGTCATTAACATTTTCTTGTTGGATTCCGGGTGTGGCATTCCGCAGAATCCATCCTAGACATGAGACATGCAAGACTGGACAAAAGTGAGAATGTGCACCATAACAAGCCACAACAAGAAACTATAATAGACAAGAAGTTAGGAGTGCGCTAAGACGAGCCACTATCAAGGAGCAAGACATGTACTGGAATCAGGAATGCGCCATGACAGGCCGCTATCATGTAAGCAAAGAAAGACATGTACAAGAGTGCACAACGACGGATCACTATCTAGTAAGCAAAGAAGACATGTAAGAAGAGTACGCCACGACGGGCCACTATCATGTAAGCAAAGAAGGTATGGCAACAATTATTATAGCTTGTAAGAAAGAATCTATCAAAAGACATATCATGGCATGTGGGAAACAATAATTAAGCTAAGTACATTTCGTAGAAAATGATTGAACATGTGCTAGTGTCAAGTGTATATAGGGTGTACAATTATTTTCTAACTATGCAAGATCATCTAATCATGTTAAGAAATTATTACAATCGAAAAAAATATCAAAAAAGGACAAAATGGGCAGAAACGGGCAAAAACAGACAAAAATAGCCTAACCGGACTATCCGGCGGATTATTGCGAATTTTTGGCGGATTTTTCGAAGTGTCACAGCAAGTTTTGTGGTGCAAGTTCGAATTTTTCGACGGATTTCCGCGGATTTTCGACGGATTTTCCGAACCGTCACAGAAAGTTGATTTTTGAACTCAAAACTTGTTTCGGCCATAAAAACTTCGTTTTAAACCGAAATTCGGATTTTCAAAAGTCAAAATTGAATATAATTGAATTCCCTACAACATGGGAGTATTAGTTTTCATAAATCAAAATATTTGATAGATCAATACCTCAAAATACTCCCAAACAGAGGTTCTCGGGACACCGAAACAGGTTTCGATTGCCACCAAACTCAAAATCTATGATATACAAACTATGTGAGGGCCTCATATATGTATATGTGACCAAGATACATGATGGCAACACTAGTATCACTCTTGATACCAAGTTTTCTACTAAGTCCATATTGGGTTTTAACAGAAAATCAAAACCTTGCTTAAACAAATTTTAGAAACATGCATATAGACGAGAATCATAAGGAAAACATATTTAACAAAATAAGTTTAAGGCAATTCTAAGCATTTGCTACCAAGGAAAATAAAATGACAACAAAAATATTTTTGTTCAAGATTTGGCAAGATGTACTTGCCTAGGTTAAGCTCCAAGCCTAATCTTCTACTCCTCCTCCTAGGGGGGTTAGACACCACACCCAAGGCCTCAAGGCCAAGCTCTTGGCAAGCTCCAAGGGGGAGAGAAGGGAAGAAGAAATGAAGAGAGAGTGAAGAGAATGAAAAGAGAGAGGAGAGAGAAAGTGAAATGGTATATATATAGAAGGGAGAATTAATCTTAGCCGTCGGATCGTGATCCATGTGAAAATCTAAGTCAATCATGGCCATTCAAACAAAACCAAATATCCATTGGGTAATAGGATGCATCTATACTATTCACAAAAATATCTAAATACTATTCATCAAAATATCCAAAACACTATTCACGAAAATATCGGAAATAATATTCATGAAAATATCTAAAATCGAAAATATCTAAAATATGGAAAATTTGTCTGGACGGTTTGCCGTCGGTATACACCGGTATACTGGCGGTATGCCGGCCAAGGAGAAAATCTATAAGTTAGGAAAATTTTAAAGCATTATGAAAACAAAGAAAATATGAAATACACTACAAAATACGTATCCGTATATAAATGTTGATACTGTGAGACGAGTCTCACAACTCTCCACAACTTAAAAATAAATTCCGTCCTCGGAATTTCCTAAATCTAGTCAAGCATGAAAACCAAGCCAAAGAGCTGAAAAATCATATCAATCAAAACAAAGCATGGCATGTTGGTAAGATAAAGACAACAGTAATATAAGTAAATGCATAAACAATAACACAACCACAATCAAGAAGGGATAGAGGCATATAATAAATATGTCTTGTGAGTCAGTTGAGTAGGAGCAGACCTACGCTGACTCCACAACTTAGATAAAAGTCAATTCTCAAAATAAGCCGGTACCAATGACTTAATCCAAGACATGACTCTACCCAGGACGTATCTTCGTAGTTGATACCAATGAAGTTATCACATGCCTCGACTACGAAGACAGAAGAGTTTGGATGAGAAACTCGCCAAATATGCGTAACCCAAGAGATAAATAAGAGTAGAAGCAGAATAGGACAATACCTACAACATAATCGCCCTCGGCCAAAACCTGCTCTAACATACCAAACTCTGTCTGTCCACGTCTCGGAACTGCTGCTCTAACCGGCTGCTGCTGAAATGTTACCTAAGCCATATACTGCTGGACTGTCGAGGTAGTCGGTGAAGCTGGACTCTGACAGGACTGACCCTGCTGGCTGATCGGGCTGAACTGATACCTCTGCCCTCGGGTCAACTCTGAACTCTGCCCCTGAATGCTGAGACTGATCCTCCATAATTGGCCTGACATAAGATTGCTGACCTGCCATCGGCAAAACCCAAACAAGATGATCGGAAGGATTAAGAACCGTGCCCTTGAAAGTTAAAGGACACAAGGATTAGATCGAGAGAACAGAAAGGATCAACAATCAAGGCAGATATCAGGTCAATGGATGAGAGATATAGAATAATACGAAGGATATCAATGAAGGAGACTTGTGACTGAGATATCTAAATATCAGTAACCCCCACATATATGACAAATCAGACCTGCGTGGGCCACCACTAAAACCTATGTCACGCCCCAGAACCAGAATACTGGCAAGTAGGGACGGACCAGGCCAGCTACGTATACCAAAGTACTCCAGTACTCCGAAATAACGTATAAGCTGTATAGATGGGGGTTACTACTACAAGCCAACAGTCGATCCTAGGTCAAGCAATCCTAGGTATCTCAATCACTGGCAGTAAACAATGTACAAGAAGTAAGATCAACTGGAATATAAAATAGTAAAGCGTCCCAAACTATCATAAATCAATGATCATGAAGCTAGTAATACAGAGTGAGGACTAGCAAGAGTAATAGTCATACATGATAAGCTCTAGCTATAGTCTAGAATACGCAAATCATGTTCTGGCCCGTAGGTTAAATGTCAAGTCCAAAACATGAGCTAAACACGTGCTCGGAGGCTAAACGTCACAAAAGAATAATGTACATAACTAGTGGGAGAATGAAATAGAAAATCCACTAAGGTACTCTGGTGCTCTGGGTAATCACCAATGAGTAGAAGGTACGAAAGATCCTCCGGGCTCCTCTATCAGATCTGGACAAACAAAACCAGTGGGGTCAGACCTCCAATAGCAAGTACCACAAAGAAAGCCAAACTATGAACTAAAACCAGCATGCAAATCATATCAATGGATAGAGAGAGAGATGAGTAAGTACTAATCGAGACTCGTGCACTACCAATGCACTTATTCCGAGAATAGAAGGACAATAAGTAAAGCAATATGTAGCATAAAGTAAAGGACATATGACATAATGTAAACTGTGTACATGTAAGGAAAAGGAAGCATGTGAACATGAAAGATAAACTAGACATGTGAGCATGTTAAGTAGACGGAGCATGTGAGCATGTTATGTAACTGGAGCATGTGAGCATGTTAAGTAACTGGAGCATGTGAGCATGTTAAGTAACTGGAACATGTGAGCATGTTAAGATAACTGGAGCATGTAAAATAACTGGAACATATGAGCATGTAGGGTAACTGATACATGTGAGCATGTAAGATACTATATAGAACGACAAATGATAAGATGACTTAGGAACTATTCTGAAACCCAAGTTACAACCCGTAAACCAAACAAGGACCGGGGTTGTAACCCTTCTCCTGAACAGAACTTTAGTATCTAATCATTTACCGGCAAAAGTAAAGCATAAACGAAGATGTACTGAAATAAACAAATTCGGACACTGCCTAGACAAACTAGACTAGACTGAACTCCATACAATAGTCACGGCCAAGCAATGAGTACGGCTTTATACATTAGCTAACTAGGGTTGTCATAATCCTAATTACTAACAAATACAAGTTTAAGAATTCAAAGTCCAGCACCTGCCTGCTACTACCTGAATGGTCCAAACCAATGGTAATAGTGGATACATCGCCCAGGAGACAAATGTATCCTAGTAGTGGTACATCGCCCAGGAGACAAATGTACCCTATGGTAATAGTGGATACATCGCCCGGGAGACAAATGTATCCTATAGTAGTGCAACACTCGACGGTGCGCTGGAAGTGTGCTCATCATGACAGATAACTCCAAATCCTATGTATATATATATATATAATGCCAACACCAAAGGGGCAACATCTAACTGGGAAATTCTCAATGATCTAAGTAATCAAGCTAGTTGTTTAGTCCTTAACATTTTCTTGTTGGATTCCGGGTGTGGCATTCCGCAGAATCCATCCTAGACATGAGACATGCAAGACTGGACAAAAACGAGAATGTGCACCATAACAAGCCACAACAAGAAACAATAATAGACAAGAAGCTAGGAGTGCGCTAAGATGAGCCACTATCAAGGAGCAAGACATGTACTGGAATCAAGAATGCGCCATGACATGCCACTATCATGTAAGCAAAGAAAGACATGTACAAGAGTGCACAACGACGGGTCACTATCTAGTAAGCAAAGAAGACAAGTAAGAAGAGTACGCCACGATGGGCCACTATCATGTAAGCAAAGAAGGCATGGCAACAATTATTATAGCTTGTAAGAAAGTATCTATCAAAAGACATATCATGGCATGTTGGAAACAATAATTAAAGCTAAGTACATTTCATAGAAAATGATTGAACATGTGCTAGTGTCAAGTGTATATAGGGTGTACAATCATTTTTTAACTATGCAAGATCATCTAATCATGTTAAAAAATCATTACAATCGAAGAAAATATCAAAAACGGACAAAATGGGCAAAAAACGGACAAAAACAGACAAAAATAGCCTAACCGGATTATCCGGCGGATTATTGCGAATTTTCGGCAGATTTTTCGAAGTGTCACAGCAAGTTTTGTGGTGCAAGTTCGGAATTTCCGACGGATTTCTGCGGATTTCCGACGGATTTTCCGAACCGTCACAGAAAGTTGATTTTTGAACTCAAAACTTGTTTCGGCCATAAAAACTTCGTTTTAAATCAAAATTCGGATTTTCAAAAGTCAAAATTGAATAGAATTGAATTCCCTACAACATGGGAGTATTAGTTTTCATAAATCAAAACATTTTATAGATCAATAACTCAAAATACTCCCAAACTGAGGTTCTCGGGACACCGAAACGGGTTTCGATTGCCACCATACTCAAAATCTATGATATACAAACTATGTGAGGGCCTCATATATGTATATGTGACCAAGATACATGATGGCAACACTAGTATCACTCTTGATACCAAGTTTTCTACTAAGTCCATATTGGGTTTTAACAGAAAATCAAAACCTTGCTTAAACAAATTTTAGAAACATACATATAGACGAGAATCATAAGGAAAACATATTTAACAAAATGAGTTTAAGGCAATTCTAAGCATTTGCTACCAAGGAAAATAAAATGACAACAAAAATATTTTTGTTCAAGATTTGGCAAGATGTACTTGCCTAGGTTAAGCTCCAAGCCTAATCTTCTACTCCTCCTCCTAGGGGGGTTAGACACCACACCCAAGGCCTCAAGGCCAAGCTCTTGGCAAGCTCCAAGGGGGAGAGAAGGAAAGAAGAAATGAAGAGAGAGTGAAGAGAATGAAAAGAGAGAGGAGAGAGAAAGTGAAATGGTATATATAGAAGGGAGAATTAATCTTAGCCGTCGGATCATGATCCATGTGAAAATCTAAGTCAATCATGGCCATTCAAACAAAACCGAATATCCATTGGGTAATAGGGTGCATCTATACTATTCACAAAAATATCTAAACACTATTCATCAAAATATCAAAAACACTATTCACGAAAATATCGAAAACACTATTCATGAAAATATCTAAAATCGAAAATATCTAAAATGTGGAAAATCTGTCTGGACGGTTTGCCGTCGGTATACACCGGTATACTGGCAGTATGCCGGCCAAGGAGAAAATCTATAAGTTAGGAAAATTTTAAAGCATTATGAAAACCAAGAAAATACGAAATACACTCCAAAATACGTATCCGTATATAAATACCGATACTGTGAGACGAGTCTCACAATGCTTCCATTTAAACAGTCTGTAAAAAAAAAAATTTCTTATCATATTTTCTTTACTGTCTGTGACATTTATACCATGCCTATGATAAAAATTTTATATATATCCTTATTTTTGTGTTTCTTCTCTGATTATTACTTATGCATATATTGCGGGAGAGCTTTCTCTTTTGCAATTTATTTCTCTAAGTGACAACGGGAGAGAAATAAGATCTAACATCTTCGATCTGTAAGAATAGAGGATATGAACAATCTACAAGAACAATTTTTTTGGTACATTATCTCGGTACATTTTGTTTTGATAAAGACCAAAGATGTTATATCGGTCAAGGTTTGTCAATTATCAAAATGGGGAAGATTGTTGGCCCATTGGTCATGGTCAAACCTGATTTTAATAATTGATCAAACTCTGTCTCGATATACGGAACAACTCAGATGTTTACTCAAGACGTGTTGGACACTTGGACACTGATCAAGGTTGGATATCTACTCAGTTCAAGACCGAAGCTATGTTTACCACTCGAGACTGTATTTCTTTATGCAATATAATTTTTATTTTTATTAAGTCTAGGAATATATTGTACACCGAGTCGTACTGGCAAATAGGCCATCCAAAATCGTTTTCAAAAATTGACCTATGTAAAACATCTCTTATTTACAAAAGCTTCTGAAGGATTTCAAAATATCCCAAAAATATTTTCTTAAAATATTCCTGACCAGCCCTAACAGAAATCGGCCAGAGTTCGGCGGCCAAGGTGAACATTATGTGAACATTGGCTTCTGAACTTGGTCTCCCTTCAGTTGTGGTTTATTACATAGAGTTCTGTCCGAATTCTGCCCGAATTATGCTAGAGTTCTATCTTTGGAAAAACTATAAATAGAGAGAAATTCTGATCATTTCAAATCACTCATTCACTTTCATATCTTCTCTTCTAAAGCTTACGTTTCTTCCAAAGAGTTTTCTAAAAGCTTTCATTTTCAAATCCCAAGCCAGTTACAATTCTCTAGTCAATTTGTCGGTGCGGTACTGTCTAGAAGATTTCAGAGAAATTATAATCAGAGGTTTGATTGAAGAAAGACTCTTCAAAACTAAAGTTGGTCGAGTTCTTCGTATCAAAGCTCGCTGTAGGAGCGTAAAAAGTGCTTCATAAGAATGAGTCAAAGAGATGGATCATTCCATTCAAATTGATCCACTTTACGCCAAAGAGAGGCTAATCACTTTATGCCTGAAGCAGGCTAATCATTTTACGCCCGGGTCAAAGCTAATGGTTTTACGCCTAAGACAGGCTAGCCACTTTTACGTTGGACAAAACTGTCAAGTCTTGCATTTAATGCAAATTCTGACATGAAGATTTAACGATGGCATATATCATAGAAATCAAAGGGATTTGTTTTACACAGAGACCAATTTATCGTTTGGTATGTGGACTGAGCTATCTTACGCTCATAATATGGCTTCTTTTACGCACGGAGACTATACGAGTTTTTATGCTCAAAAGTTGACGTGTGTGTAAGGTTTATTTAGGCTACTTTTACGCTCAAGGTTATTTAACAACCACTTTACACGAGAAGTCCATGTCAGGACTATTTTACGCCTAGTCTACTACTTTACGCTCAGGGTATATTTGGGTTGTTTTTACGTCCTATTCTTCTTCACCAATTCAGAACGTGATTTGCCTACATGACTTTCATGCCACATATCTCGAAGAACGTGTGTACGTGAATCCTATTCTTACTGAAATGAGGGGACATGTGTCAATGTATGCAGAGGATGATTCCAATCATGGGTGCAGTTGTTAGCGTAAAGACGGAACTTTTGCTGAGTTTTTACGCACAAGAAGCCAAGTCTATAAATAGACTGATTTTTCTCATATGACACACACAGAGAGAAAGGGGAGAATACATAAAGATCAGAGGCCAGAGACTTTGATTTTTTCGGAGCATTCTTCTTCAACTTTTCTTCCAGAACAAAATAAAGCAAAGCAGGAAAGCATTCGGCCTCGCCATCAGTGCCCAAGTGCGTCGATACCTTTCTGGTGACTTAGTTCTTCCAATTGTTCATCTTCTAGCAGTCATCTTCATCATCATCGTATGGTCCAAGGAACAAAGTGATCATTTACAGATCAGACTTCCATAGCAATACTTTCCAGAATTAAATTTGTACTTCTTGTACTTTTTTTCGTTTTATTTTCAAAATCTGATTTCCAGGTATTTTGTTAAGTGAAACAAACAAATGCCTGGAAATCGAATTTTGAAAATAAAACAAAAAAAAAGTACAAGAAGTACAAATTTGATTCTGAGAAGTATTGCTATGGAAGTCAGATCTGTAAATGATCATTTTGTTCCTTGGACCATACGATGATGATGAAGATCACTACTACAAGATGAACAATTGGAAGAACTAAGTCACCAGAAAGGTATCGACGCACTTGGGCACTGATGGCGAGGCCGAATGCTTTCCTGATTTGCTTCACTCTGTTCTGGAAGAAAAGTTGAAGAAGAATGCTCTGAAAAAAAATCAAAGTCTCTGGGCTCTGATCTCTATGTATTCTCCCCTTTCTCTGTGTGTGTGTCATATGAGAAAAATCAGTCTATTTATAGACTTGGCTTTTTGTGCGTAAAAACTCAGCAAAAGTTCCGTCTTTACGCTAACAACTGCTATCCATGATTGGAGTCATCCTCTGCATACGTTGACACGTGTCCCATCATTTCAGTAACAATAGGATGCACGTACACACGTTCTTCGAGATATGTGGCATGGAAGCCATGTAGGCAAATCACGTTCTGAATTGGTGAAGAAGAATAGGGCGTAAAAAAACCCAAATATACCCTGAGCGTAAAGTAGTAGACTAGGCGTAAAATAGCCCTGACATAGACTTCTCGCGTAAAGTGGTTGTTAAATAACCTTGAGCGTAAAAGTAGCCCAAATAAACCTTACGCACACGTCAACTTTTGAGCATAAAAACTCATATAGTCTTCATGCGTAAAAGAAGCCATATTATGAGCGTAAGATAGCTCAGTCCACATACTAAACGACAAATTGGTCTCTGTGTAAAATAAATCCCTTTGATTTCTGTGATATATGCCATCATTAAATTTTTATGTCATAATTTGCATTAAATGCAAGACTTGACAGCTTTATCCAGCGTAAAAGTGGCTAGCCTGTCTTAGGCGTAAAACCATTAGCATTGACCCGGGCATAAAATGATTAGCCTGCTTCAGGCGTAAAGTGATTAGCCTCTCTTTGGCGTAAAGTGGATCAATTTAAATGGAATGATCCATCTCTTTGACTCATTCTTATGAAGCACTTCTTACGCTCCTACAAGACCCCCTTCAAAGTTTTTAAATATCCTCAAAATTTGAAACACTTTGAACAGAAGCGTAAAAGTCGAGATTTGACCAGACAGCGTAAAATTCGGGAAATAGTGCCGGTCAATACTTAACCGTCATAATGAATTTCCTATCGAAACTTTCGAATGATTCTTCATCTTCCCGAGTTTGCATTAATAATAATCAGTTTCCCATAAGGAATATGAAGAGTTGATTTGGTTGTGTATATAAGGAGAAGTCCTGCATTCTTACTTTTCATCCTTATTCTATCATGGCACCAAAGAAAGAAATTAACAAGGAAGAGGCTCCAAGCTCAAGGGTTGATATAGAGACTGAAGTTGAGCGGGCACGCAACTTTGTAGAGTGCTTTGGACTGACTCCAGTAGTCTTTAGTCGTATCGATGGTGGTCCCTCCACTGCGTATGAGGGATCAGGAGATGCAGAAGCGTTTCTTAATCTGATGCGTCACTCCGGGATTCGCAACATACACGAGTTAGGTGCCTCCCTTCGTCAGTCCAACGAAGGAGAGAAAAAATATTATAAAAGTGTTATCTGTAGGGGCCTACTCCCCTTTAAATAAATAAAATCTTGATATTGATCTCATTTGTTGGTATAAATAGAATTGTTCTATATCTCCTTTAACTGCATTTATGGCTGTTCATTCCCAAGAGAAACAAAACAACATGTGACATCTGCCTTGTGGTCACGAGTGCCTTTTTAGTAGGATCTTTCCCGAAATAGACTCATGCCAACCGTTTCCTCAACCCTTATAAATAGCTGAGTTAAAGAATGTTCTATACATTCTCATTCTCATTCTTTCGAAGATAGCTTTTTGTAACATTTCATTCTTTAGCAAATGATGATGCTTTCCGATGCTGTCCCTCTGTACGCCCGGTCGACAGACGGTGATTCAACAATTCTCAGAGCCGAATCATCTGACCTCAATGGTAAGTTTTAATTCGTAAAACAATCGTCTGCATATGAGTGTAAATCCTTGACAGACGTAGAATCTTATAGGTAAGATGTACGGGCGTAAAAGCCTTGTTGAATAATATACTCATGAAACATTGGCGTAAAAGCCTTGTTGAATGAGGTGCATATGAAATAATGGCGTAAAAAGTCTTGTTGAATAGGGTGCACATAAAACACGGGCGTAAAAAGCCTTGTTGAATGAGGTGCGCGAGCATCAGTCTTTAATTGATCAGTAAGTGGCTGATAATACTTCTGTTGAATTTTTTTTTTTGTTTTCTGCAGAAGCTTGGCTGAAGAACTTTTCCAGAACCGGTATTGGCGAGTTTGACGCTGTGAGGAGCATTCTTCTTACATCAGCATCAGGGAGCTCATGCGCTTTTGACGCGCAAATCAGACGACTCATAACTTTTCGTGGGATAAAAGGGTCTTCCTCAGATGGTAGGAAGAGCCTTTATACACGGAAAGTTGGATGGTGGAGTCAACTCTATCCCGAGAAATTGGGTAGTAGAGTTCCTTTCACGACAGGACTAGGAATCGTATCCTAATGCTGGATACATTCCTATCTCCTCTGAAAGGCCGCCACTTCTCCACCAATTGTATTGGCAGCAACATATCTTCGGGCTGCCATACTCTGGGATTCTCCTCTCGTCTGAGAGAGAAGACCAGAGTTTGATTCCTACTGTTCTGGTCGCCATTGAGGCTCAGACAGTAAGGAATTGACACCAACAACGAATCCGATGAAGAAGATCCAAAGAAGAAATATATCTCAATTAGGTCATCGTTGTTGTATAGAATGAAAATCCAAAATGTAATAGATTTCCATTATGATTTGTAAGAAAGTCTAAGAAATGTAATAGACTTTTATGATGAAATGAGAATGGAAATGATGAATCTTCTATGCTCAATGATTTGTATCTATTTAGAAGTAATATGGACATGATAGATAATAAAGTCTTATTTTCTGTTTAGAGTATACAATACTATCAGAGGTATTATGGACATGATAACATGTAAGAACTCAAAGAAAAAGTATATTAATATCTATGCAGAGGTCAAATAGATTTGATAGATAAGAAAAGCAAGCAGATTTAATATTTATTCAGAGGTTATAAGAACGTGATAAATAATAAATCTAATTTTAGAAGATCAAAATTTCTCTCCAAAGAGATGAGTAATCAGCTTAACCAAACCTTGGTAGCTGGGGATTAAGAAGACAGATGTCATTGAGGATATACGCCAATATGAAATGAATCGACATAACTTTCGGGAAAAGAAAGAACAATTCAATTCCATAATTAAATGGATGAATCTGATGTAATGAACGGACAGGCCTTTTCAGGAATAAAAAGTTATTTTCACTTTCAAAGACCGGTTCATTAATAAATCTCTCCCATTAAATAGGTGAGAACTCTTTGTGACATTTCATTCTTATTTCCACTCTTCTATCGGAAATGTCTTCCAAGGATATGCAGCAAAAAAATGAAGTCGCCAGGAAAGTTGAGAACATCATTGAGACGTGTCTCGTTGAGCCAATTGTGACAGGCCCAACCGATGTAAGCGAAAGCTCTTCTACTCCCAAGCCACCACAAGACATCCTTGCTTTCTTAGTAGAGCCAGGAAAAACTCCTGAAGAAGAAGCGCTGAGGATGACTGCCTGCAAGTTTTTTATGAACTCAGGCAACGATGCCTTCGATGCATTGGTCGACTATGTATTTAATAAGGAAGGCAGTGGTCCTCGTCCTTAATCCTTTGTTCAGAACAAAAATAATAATAAAAGAAATTTTATTTTCATTCTGTCCTTCTTCTTTTTTTTTATACATAGTACTTTTTAAGAAATTTGCCATTGGTTGGCATCATGAGTAGATCTCCATTAGGCTTTGATAACCGATAGGCGCCATTAGAAAACACGGTCTCAATTGCATAAGGACCATTCCATTTCGCTTGGAATTTCCCTTTGCTTTTGTGAGTCATAATCATCAGTCTTCGAACGGCTAATACCAACTCGCCAATCTTGAATACCCTCTCTTTAACTTTACGATTGAAAGTTCGAGATATACGGACTTGATATAGCTTAATATGTTGTTGTGCTTGAAGACGCTTCTCGTCCAATCCTTCAAGTTCTTGGAGTCGTAAGCGATCATTGTTCTCTATAGTTAACTCATTAGCAATAGCTATTCGAAGAGATGGAATCTGGATTTCCAAAGGAAGAACAGCCTCACATCCATAAACCAATAAAAATGGTGTAAAACTAGTAGGAGTCCGGACTGTTATTCGATAAGTCCATAAACATTCTTCAAGTTTCTCATTCTAATCACGTTTATTGGAAGAGAAACTTTTTGAGAAGTTTAATGATCGTCTTATTGAAGGCTTCGGCTAAACCATTAGCAGCTAGATTATAAGCCGTAGAAGCCAGATTTTGAATTTGATTCTTATCACAGAACCGATAAAATGCTTGACTGGCAAATTGTGGACCATTATCATGAATTATTCGTCGAAAAATCTCGAAGCGATAAATGACAAGATATTTGATGAAGCTGATCACATTAGATGTTTTCACTTCAGCAAGGGGAACTGCTTCTGCCCCACTTAGAAAAGTAATCGGTTATAGCTAATATGAACCAATGTCCTTTAACAGAAGGAGGGTTAATAGGACCAATGACATCCATACCCCAAGCTTCGAAGGGCCAAGAAGCTACTGTAGGATGTAGAAATTCAGAAGGTTGGTGAATAAAGTCAGCATAAATCTGACATGCTTTACACCTTCTGGCATAATCCACAGCATCTGCTATCATGGAAGGCCAATAATATCCTATTCTTCAAATGTGATCCTGTAATTTTGGACCCGGTTGATGAGCACCACAGTCACCATCATGAGCCTCACGGAGTATCAGTTTAGCTTCACTTTCTGAGAGACAGCGCAGCAAGAGTCCATCATATGAGCGACGATATAACATATGTAAAGATGAATCATAATAGAATCGAAATGATCGTCTTTTAATTGATGCAGCTTCTTTTGGATCTTCAGGTAAAATCCCATGAACCGCGTAATCAATAAATAGAGTTCTCCAATCCCTTTGCTGAGAGCTTGATTCTGTAGTATAACTCAATTCAATACACAAATTATTCTTGACACAGAATAAATCTCCGTCCAACAAAGTAATTGTATTTTGTCTTCGGATTGGAACAGCCAAATCTGCAGCTAGGCTAGCAAGAGCATCAGCCTCCATATTCTGAGAACGTGGTACGAATTCAATAAAGAATCCTTTGAATGAAAGGACCAATTCGACTACTACTTGATGATAAGGGATGAGATCAGGATTTCTAACTTCATAGATCCCTCTAACCTGATTAACAATCAGCTGAGAGTCTCCATATGCTTTCAGGAATTCAATATTCAATTGTTTTGCGACTTGGAGACCAATTAATAGAGCATTATATTCTGCTACATTATTGGAGCATGGTTCATTGAGAGAATAGGCACGGTATATGACCATTTTGTCAGAAGAAACCAAGACGATTCCTACTCCAGAGACAATATTACCTTTAGGCCCAACCCGTGATGCTCCGTCAAAATATAATTGCCAAATGTCATTTTTCAAAATCATATTGCAATCTACAACTTCATCTGGAATGTCCTCATATAACTTTGATGTTTCAGGTATAGGATGAGCAGCTAAGAAATCAGCTAATGCTTGACCCTTCACTGATTTTTCAGGTATATAAACCATGTCATAAGGAGTGAGCAACATCGCCCAGGTAGCTAACCTAGAGTTAAGAATGCTGGGTTTTCTCATCAATATCCGAATGGGATTTATTCTAGAGATGACATGGATAGTCTTTCCTGTCACATAATGTCTTGTCTTTTGGACAGCAAAAACCAAGGCCAGACATTCCTTTTCTATAGGAGTATACCTGTGTTCTGCTCTGACCATCATTCGGCTAAGATAATAAATAGCTTGTTCATGCCCTATATTACTTTTTTGTGTAAGAAGAGCACCATGTGAATGAACCAAAGCTCGAACATATAGCAAAAATGGTCTTTCTATCACTGGAGGTACCAAAACAGGGGGATTTGTAAGGTATTGCTTGATGTCATTGAAGGCTTTCTGGCATGCTTCATCCCAAACAAATGATACACCCTTCTTTAATAGACGGGAGAAAGGCTGACATCTTCCAGAGAGATTGGATATGAATCTCCTGATATATGCAATACGACCTTGGAAGCCACGAAGTTTTTTTAGATTGCGTGGAGGACGCATTTCAAGAATTACTTTAACCTTATCAGGATCAACATGGATACCCTGAGAAGTAATGACAAATCCTAAAAACTTGCCACTGGAAACCCCTAAGAAAGACTTAGTAGGGTTTATTTTCAATTGATGTTGGCACATCAATTCAAATACTGTCTTCAAGTCTTGAATGTGATCATCTTTTGATCGACTCTTAACAGCAATATCATCTACATAACATTCTACTGTCTTCCGTAGATGTTCTTGAAAGATGTTGCTCATGGCCCGTTGATATGTGGCACCGGCATTTTTAAGACCAAAGGCATCACCGTATAGCAGTAAACCCCAAGGGGTTTACGAAAAGCAGTATGCTTCTCATCTTCTGGATGCATCTTAGTTTGATTATATCCTGAGAATCCGTCCATGAAAGACATGCGTTCAAAACCACATGTATTGTCTATCATGACATCAGTAATTGGAAGTAGAAATTCGTCTTTTAGACAAGCTGCATTAAGATCTCAAAAATCTATACAAACTCGGACTTTTTCGTTCTTCTTTATAACAGGAACAATGTTGGCAACCCCAATCAGGGTGTTGTTCTTCACGAACAAAACCACACGTGATTGACTTTTTGACTTCTGCTTCAATTGCATCCATCATATCTGGTCTAAAACGTCGTTGTTATTGTTTTACAGGCTTAGCATTAGGAAGAATATTGAGTTTATGCGTAGCAACTTTGGGATCTAGACGTGGCATATCCTCATAACTCCATACAAAAATAACAATATATTCTTTGATCAGTTTTATCAATTCTTCCTTTTCATCTTCAGTAAGATTCTTACTGATGAATATTGGTTTGGGCGTAGTTCCATCTCCAATGTCAATCTGGACAATCTCGTCCTCTGTAGGTGGTTGTCGTTGTTCAAAACGAAGTTCCCATTGAGTGTCCATCTGTTGAGCCCAAGGATTATTCTCAAATGGCTCGGATTCACCATCAATTTGAACCATGTAGGCTGAAAATATTTGCTCATATTCATCATAATAGTCTCCTTTAACACACGAGGAGTGAGAAATATCGGATTTGATGAATTGGACTTCTTCTGAATTTGATGATTGTGAAGAGCTAGAAGAGAATTCTTATTGAATATCGTCATTAAACATATGGGACGGATCATATCTCAATCCATGACGAGTTTTCTGGTAAAACAGATCACCACATAATGGTAGTCGTCTACCTTTGTCTTGATTGAGACCTTGCATAGTCTTCAAATCACATCCCATGTTCTGGATAATCTTAAGAGATTGTTGACTATAACTGTCAATTCGGATTCTTTTTTTATCTTTATCTCTCAAATCATCTGTCTGAGCAACAGGGATATTTCTAGCCAAGCCAAAAACAATTTGGCACTTATTTTTCTTATCAGACGGAACCACGAAATAAGATTCTTTATGACGTCTTTAAGTTACACAAGCTTGTGATGAAGCGGCTATAGGAAGAAGATAGGGAGAAGATGTTAGAAACCTTTGAGCATAAGGTCCAACATCGACATGAGGAGGAAAAGAATTTTCCTTATTGTCAATGTATAAGGTTTCCTCTGTGTCTATGTCGTCTTTGTATTGATGACTTTGATTATCAGAAGATAAAGTCATTCTTTCAATAAACTTGACAGCCATATACTCGAAAAGGAAATCTTCATTGATATCAAAAAGTACAGAATGATCAATATTTACATTATTTACAATTTGACTGCTACGCTTCGGATTAATCACTAGTGGACTATCATCCGTCTTCTGCGTAGATTTGCCAAGATTGACAATTAATGGGGGTTCTCGATCATTCGTACGAAATCTACACCATTTGACTTTGATCACAAGAGGTTGAACTTGGCTTTTAGCAGGAACATTCACTGATTCCTCAGATGAAGCTTGAGTTCTTCCTTTAACCTTGATCATCAAAGGTTGATTGTTGACAGGTTGGGGTTGGATTTGCCCTTTGACTTTGATATTCAAAGGTTGCTCTTCTGGCGGATCTTCGTTAATAGACTGATCTTCAGCAGATGATTGATCTTCAGCCATATCTGATATCTCTTTCACATGCTCTTGTTTGTAAAGTCTTGAGTCGGAAAAATAGGCTACGACACCCTTGAAAGGGTTGATATAAGCAAACTCAGTCTTTACAACCCCTTGGGGATCCACATACTTGAAGCATTGGTAGAGAGTCGAAGGCACGATGTTATGCTCATGTAACCATGGTCTTCCAAGAAGAATATTGTAGGATACGTCTGAGTTAATAACATAAAATGTTGCCATAGTTCGAAGATCATCAATCTGAATCTTCAAACGAATCTTCCCCAGTGGTTTGCTCTTTCCAGAGTTGAAACCAACTATTGTGGTACTAGTGTAAGTCAGATCACTAGTAGGAATCCTCAATGGTCTTAGCATACTTTGAAGAATTATGCTAATGGAAGACCTATGATCAATGTAAATTCTGTCAACTTCAATAGATTCAATATACCCAGTGTAACACAAAGGCCTATCATGCTTGTTATGCTTCAACATCATATCTTCTTGTGTAAAGGTGATGTTGGGAATTGCTTCCATCACACTATGACATTGTGGGCATGATACTGGTATATTGTTAGGAGTCTTGAGTTGAGTTAAGCAGGAATCAGCTTGCAGCAAAGCTTCACTCAAAGTTTTGCGACTTTTTTTAGAAAGGCGAAGCAACTCGAAGATAGATAATCTAGCTGGAGTATTAGCCAACTGGGCTAGAATATCAAATTTATAGGGTTTCATCACTACCCCCTGACTGGAAGTAGACTTCAAATACCGCTTTTTGCTTCCCCTTTTCAACCACAGCAGGAGCAAGAGACGGTTGAGTTGATGGTGTTTCAATATTCTCAGCTTCTTTGGAGGATCCCTCATAATCTTTGTGGTACTCTTTTTCAGATCTTGTACCAGCAAAATTTTTTTCTTCAGACTCAGAAGAAGGAAGTACCATATTGCAGGATTTAATCTTCCTTTCCTTAGCCTTCTTCTTGTGAGGATTGTTATGAGGAACCTCGGAACCCAATCCAATAGTGGATTTTTGACTTTGAATTCGTAAAGGAAGTCGTATCCCTTTATCATAATTCAAACCTTCTGCCTTTTGAAAGTCATAACCCATCTTCTTCATGAGAAGGATAGATTGCTGACTGTACAAGTAAGTAGGTAGTGGACTTTCAACAGGTGGTTCCATAGAGGAAGAAGAAGAGATCTCTGTGACTACAGGAGAATGAGAAATAAACGTCTCTGCAGCTATGGGAGAAAAAAGATTCGAGATACGAGGAAAAATCCCTGTAGGAGCCTTTTCATAAGCAGCAAAGACTTGTTGTGCCCTGTATAAGGGAACACTATTCATGGCTAGCCACTGTTGATGAGTAAACTTGAGCTTGGCAGGAGGAGCCAGACTTGGAGAACATATGTTCAATCCTCTCAGTCTATCTTCCAAAGGAATGCCATCCCATAGATGATCCAAATCATCAGGATCTGGAATAACATGAGAAATCATGTTGCAGGTTTTGACTTTCTTACCTTTCTTGGATTTTGAAGTTTTACCTTCATCTTCTATTTCAGGTAATAAGTTAGGATGTACCCACATAATTTCACCATTCTTTAATGTAAGAGGCAATAATCCTTCATTTTCCTTCCTGGCAGGCGGGATATTCACAATCTTCATCGTCGCCTTCGGAATTGGGACAATTCCATCTTGTATTTGTTGTGGAGGAAAATCTCTAAATTGAAGAGAAACCATATTGGTTGTAACCGTATGGTCATCATTGGTTAAAGCGATAGCACCACCATTTATCAGCTCTTGGATTTTCTTCTTCAAAACATAGCAAGCACTGGTAGGATGATTAATGTATCTATGATAGATACAATATTTAGGATTATCAGTCAGATTCACCTTATTAGGCCTCTTTGGCTCCGGAATCTGAAGTTTGCCACTCTTCACCAGACATTAAAATATCCCTGGGATATCACTTTCGTCAAAAGAGTATTCTTCTTTTGGCCTGGAAGACTCCTGATTATTCGGCGTCGTTTTATTCTTGGAAAGATTTACCATAAGAGTGTCTTTTTCTTTCATATTACGATTGCCAGAATTAAACCTGTAAAGACAGCGATGGATGGTCGCAGATTCATCTTACACGTATCAATCAGCGCTGAATCTGGCATACCAGGGGGCATCTTTAAAGTCGCCTGTCGGAATCGTTCAATGAACGTCCGAGTATCTTCTTTCTCCTTTTGCTTGATTTCTATTAAGGAGGACATGTTCATGTCCATACCTCCTTCATAGAAACGGGAGAGAAACATTGCCTTAAATTCGTCAAAAGACGAAATGCAATTATCGGGTAAACTACGATACCAGTCGTAAGCTGAACCCGTCAAGCATCCAATGAATACTCTAGTGAGAAGAGCATTATTTTTCTACAAATATATAGTCATAATATCAAAGTAATTGATATACTGACTAGGAGAAGCCTTTCCATCAAACAGTACCATTGACTGTGGCTTAAATTTCGGTGGAAAGGGTACATCATTCCAATGAGGAGGATAAGGTTGCTTAATCCCTAACCTCTGGAGTTGATCCTTTTGCTTTAAAACTTCAAACTGTGCTTTGAGCTCACGCACTGCTTGAATGGCTTCGCTGGTTTATGGAAGCACGTTTGATTAAAAAGTTGTTGGTTGTACCGTAATCTCCACCGGAGATGGTACATCTTCTGGAATGATAGGATCTGGAGATGCAAAATTTTGGTTAACAGCAGGCTCTTGGATATTCAAAGGTATATCAACACCTTGGCTATCTTGAGTTGGTGCTGCTACTTGAACCGGTGTTACAATTGCTGGTTGAGCAGTTTGCTGAGCTGTTATTATCTGGTGCATACTTTGTATCATGTTAAGCATGTCTTTCAATAATTGCTCAACGGCAGTGAGACGTTGTTTTGTATTAACAGATGACATCTCTGGTTTGTCTCCAATAGCGTAGGATTCAACCTCTCTTGAAGATACAAAAGGATTAGTATAGAAGTATGAATCAATACTATCAGTTTTGGACTCAAGAGATTGAGTACCCCCAGTTTCAGAATCAGAAATTAGCAATTGTCTTTGTCTTCTTGATCGAGTATTCTGATATACTCCTTCAAAAGAATCAAAAAGTCTGTTGAATTATTGTTGACCTGGGGTTTGGTACGTGTTCCGTCTAGGACGTCGTCCTTTGTTGGTATGAGATGCCATGTTGACTGATGCATATGACAACTCATCAGCTTGTTGTTTGGGCGCATTAAAATTCAATCGATCAAAAACTGACCGTCTGAAAGCCGAGCAACAACATTTGATCACAATCTGGTGACACTCACAGTGATGATTTTCTTGGGAGAGTGTCACGGGAGATTGTCTATTTTACGCTTTTGCATTAGCAATTCACGTAAATCAGAAGGAGTAGAAGGAGTAGTCTTCTTTATTACATTTGGGGTAGCAAAACATTTAGTCCCTTGTGTATAAAGAAGATTACTGGCTGCATTTGTAAAACCAAACTGTACATTTCTACGCGTTTGGAGTTGTGTGCGCAAATCTTGAGAATTTTGAGCACGAAGGACTCCATTTTCATTGCGTGTGATTTGTAGGTTTGGTACTTTACGTGGAGCAGTATAAGAAGGCTGTTGGTGTAGAACTGAAGCTTTACCAACAACATTTTTACGCTGTATGCATTTAGGTACATTCACATTAGATGTAAAAATATCGTTGTGAATTTTATCTACACTGTCACAGACAGTAGACTTACCTTTACGCGTAGAACGTAAAAATTGATTATCTACCACGTCACAGATGGAAGATTTTTCTTTACACGAAGAGCGTAATTTTTGTGTGTCTACCACGTCACAGACGGGAGACTTATTTTTACACCTAGAAGCACAAGCATTAGAGTCTGCCTCATTACAAATGGGAGACTCGTTCTTATGCACTGAGCGTAAAATTTGGATTTTACCCACTAGGCGTGAAACCTGATTATCTTCACCGTCACAAACGGGAGATAACTTGCCACACTTAGAGTGCAACGCTGAAGTAAGGACTGCCTCGTTACGAACGGGAGCCCCTACGACAGGAGTGGGAAGAATTCCCTTGCCCTCAGAAGTAACAGAGAGATCAGAAGCTATTTTGGATTTAGGAATCCAAACTTTTCGTATTTGCGAGATTTTTGAACATTGGAGCAGCGAGAACCACCCCCAGTTCGGAGCATCTCTTCATAAGCTGTCTGGTCGAAGTGTACAACCAGAGTCTTCTTTGTCGATCCAATCGACACATCATCGTATTGAGCAATTGCCTCCTCGTCAGAGGAGAAGGTCGTCTCCAGCAGAGTCGCCATTTTTTTCTCGTTTTATTTTCAAAATCCGATTTCCTGGCATTTTGTTAAGTGAAACACTCGCGTCTTTAGAAGTTGCAAGGACTTCGTTTGAAAACTTGTAGGATTTTTCAACAGTGGATTCAACTGGAAGCTAGAGTTCTTCCTGTCACCCTCACTTTTCCCAGTTAGGGGAAAATTGGTAATTTTTCATTTTATAATATTTTTGGGTATTTTATTTCATGAATATTACTATTTAATTATATTAGGAGTCGGGTTCGAATTTCATCGCATTCCGAGTTAATTCGGGACCACGGTGAATTTCGACTTGAGCTGTATTTAGCCTGTTAATTAACCATGGCCCACCAAACTAAACTTTTAGGTTTAGGAGTTTGGACTAGTTTTCCCATGAGTAATTAAGTTTAATTATGATTTTTATTTATTTTTAGCAACTTCCAAAACCTAATTTGGATTTAATTGGCATATAAGCTAGTGTAGGGGCAAACTTGTAAATACAAGTGCCCCTACCAAGACCACCATGGCCGGCCACCTATAGGCACAGACCCCCCTCCATCTGTTTTACTTCATCACCAAGTAAAACACTCTCTCTTCATTTCTTTCTTCCAACTTCTTCTTCTTCCTCCAAATCTTCATTAGGTATGATTTTTAAACCCTTATTAATTCCTCCTTTTGCATTTTTTCCTTCACATTAATTATAGGGGAGACCATTCTCTACAAGTTGACCCTAGCCTTTGTAGGTTTCCTTAAAATCTAGTTTAAGGATTATTTATGGATTTATCCTTTTTAGAGAGGTATATATATATATATATATATATATATATATATATATATATATATATATATATATACATGTGTATTTGTGTGTGTAGGAGAGAATGGTAGTGGTGTTGAGAGTGTGTATTTATATATATATGTGTGCATGTGTCTGTATATATATATAGATATAATGTGTCAGAATGAGAAGGAGGAGAATGAGGAGGAGAGTGAGGAGGAGAATAGAGAGGAGAATGAGAAGGAGAATAGAGAGGAGAATAAGGAGGAGAATGAGAAGGAGAATAGAGAGGAGAATGAGGAGGAGAATAGAGAGGAGAATAAGAAGGAGAATGAGAAGGAGAATAGAGAGGAGAATGAGGAGGAGAATAGAGAGGAGAATGGGGAGGAGGAGAATAGAGAGGAGAATGAGAAGGAGAATAGAGAGGAGAATAAGACGGAGAATAGAGAGGAGAATGAGACGGAGAATGAGGAGGAGAATAGGGAGGAGAATGAGAAGGAAAATGAGAAGGGTAAATGTAGGAAATAGGGTATTGATGAGATTTTGAGTTTAACTTCTAAGATGGGATTAGAAATAAGTTGTCTTGGTAGGTAATAACTATATGAGGATAGTTTAGGCTAGTCTTGACCTCCGTTGACCAAGAGTGGACTTTTTGACCAAAAGTCAACTTCAAGTCAACACTTGACTTAGAATTGACCAAAACCAAACCAGAGTTGACCAGTTGACTGAAAATCAACTGTTAGTCAACATTTGACTTGTTTGACCTAGGGTTGACTCAGTGTTGACCAGAGTTGACTTTTTGACCAAAAGTCAACTGTAAGTCAACCTTGACCCAAATTGACCTAGTTTGACTTGGATTGACTTCCTGTGATCTTGTTTGACCTTGGTTGTCCTAGTGTGACCTAGTTTAGCGTGGTGTAACTTAGTTTGACCTAGTTTTGACTTAGACTTGCATATCATGATTAGATTAGCTTTTCTTTCATTATTAAACCATGTTTTGACTTATAGTATCTCATCTTTAGGTCTCTGATTTCCGCTCTAAGCATTGATATACCATACAGCTCAGGACAGCAGGCGAGTACATTCACTGATAGTTTTCATTGTCTTGATATCTGCTATATCCGATTCAGTCGTAGTATCTTACTTGATTCTTAGTCACGATAGTTCACGGACTAGTATATACCGGATTCCTGTCATGAGATGTCATTCTTGGATTTTCTTAGGATACTGGTACTTGCTCGATCTTGTTCTTGTACTTGTATTGACACCGATTCCTGAGAAGGAGTAGCTACCTTCTTAGGGAATCCTGTGCCATGACGTATTATGTCCGGATCCGTATACTATTCGGGGATGGGGGAATTATTAGAGGTTATGTGATCAAGCCCATCTTGTACAATCTTGCGATACTAGCGCCACCCTCACCTCACGTAGGGTGTAGCAGATACCTCTTGCCGGGTTATCCAGGTTGGCCGGCATGACCCTTTCTAGAGATTTTTCTTTGATTGTCGGGCCAAGTGGATAACCCTATCTTGACTCCCTAGCCGATCATATATCGCTCTAATAATTCAAATCACATTTTATATTTATTGTTGTATCATATAACCAGTTCAGTTTTACTTTCTGTACTTCTCACCATGCAATAATTTTATTTACTCACATGCTCTACATGCCTTTACATTGTACCTTGATTGGAGACTAAGTTCTGTTCGGGAGAAGAGTTACAACCCCGGTCCTTGTGTGGTTTAAGGGTTGTAACTCGGCTTCCGAACGGTTTCCAAGTCGTCTATATCTTTGTCTTGTATTTCATTATACTGTCTCTTATAGAATTTGTCAATTCACATGGAACTGCCGTTAGTGCTTGTACTTGCTCATTTTTCTGACAGGATACCGTTATGATATATTACAGATGATTCCGAGGTGGACTGCTCGACCTATTATGGGCTCGAGTCAGATGGAGTAGCCTTAGATCGTGGCCTTATAGTAGAGCCACTAGATTTTGTACTTCCAGAGTAGTGTAGGTTAGCTAGGTTTGACTGGACTGCGATCCAGCTAGCTTATCAGACTGTAGTTCTATATTCTATTTTGATACCCTGTGATATATATATCTGGGCTTGTATTGGACTCTGCACTTATTTACTCTTTCATCTATCATATGTCTTTCCTTCTGAGCTATCTACCTTAGTTTTATTCTGTGATTGAGACTGTATTGTTATGTCACCTCCATTCGGAGAGTATATACTGTACAGGTACCTTTATACTGTTTAGTGTAGTTTTATAGACAACCTAGACAGTATTCTACCGCCGATGCTGCGGTGTAGGCTGGACGTAACCACGTACTCGTGCCCCTAATCAGGGTACGGGTCATGACACGTTTTTGTGGCGGCCCATGCAGGTCAGTATCGTAATTAGTGCGATCTCGTAATGGTGCTCGACTTAGAGTGCTAATTACGAGCCTGCGACTAGGACATAGGATCTAGAATATGATAGGAGTTACTCAATCACATTTTAGGAAAATTCTGATCTTTTGATTACCATGACAACTCTTCTTGCATTTGAATTCAATTGTCCTCCTTTGATAATATCTTATCTTGTGCCATATTGATCTCTTGGGTTCAATTCGTCTTCAGGATGACAGTGACTCGTTCTCAGGCAGGGTCTAGTACAGTTCCAGAGAGGTCAGATCCGGGAGGTCTTCCACCTCCGGCTACAGGAGTAGCAGTCGAGAGAGCAGTAGCCTCAGTCCCTGCCCTTCAGGCGGGAGCAGCAGTGACGATTTCAGGAGGTCTTCCACCTCCAACAGCGGGACCGTCCATGGTCGTTCTTGATATTCTTCTACCGCCGCCTCCGCTACCGACAGATACTCAGGGGATGATGGCCCTTCTGCAGCGGATATTACAGACTCAGAGCGTGCAGGCAGATCTGTTGCGACGAAGCATGGAGAACTCCCATCAGCTGGCAATGGCAGCACTTGAGAGGGTTGTACCGAGTACAGTTCAGGATACCCCAGTTCAGCACCAGGGACCAGGCCAGAGGTAGGCCGTCCAGTGTGCTTTCTGCAAGAAGATGGGGCACACCCGGGATGCTTGTAGGATGAAGCTAGGAGTTTGTTTTTCTGTGGAGCTCCAGACCACTAAATGAAGAACTGTGCTGCCCGTGCAGCCAGACAGGCAGGCCAGGACGGAGTACAGCAGGCTAGAGGAGGCCAGCAGGGCAGTAGCAGAACAGAGTGCAGGTTCCAATCTTTCGATCTCATTTTCGTATTTGCTTCCTTATAACTGTCTTGGAATTTTGATTCTATCTGTTCCTTGTAGTTGATAAATTTTGTTCGGATATTTTATTGTGAGTTATTTTTTTTTCTTCTAAGATAAGTCGTATGGGCTAGGTTGCTCGATTATGAGATTTTAGAATACTCTAGGGTCATGCTAGCAGGCATAGTGAGGACATATAGTCGGATTATGATCGTATTTCTCGAGTGTGGGAATTTAAGATTTTTGCTGCCAAGCATGCGGCAATGAGAAAATTTTAAATACCATAATTCTAGAGGTATGTACCTTAGTCAAGGACTCTATGATTATCGTAGCCTTGCTCACTAGCATGACGGAGATTCTAAGTATCATGATTCTGGACAGACGCATATGATTATCGGACTGTGTGTTTGAGACTGTGATTGTTGGGGTATTTGACCTAGAAGGAGTATGACCATTCTAATTTCGAGGACAAAATTTTTTTAAGGTGGATAGACTTGTCACCCTCACTTTTCCCAGTTAGAGGTAAAATGGTAATTTTCTATTTTATAATATTTTTGGGTATTTTATTTCATGAATATTACTATTTAATTATATCAGAAGTCGGGTTCGAATTTCATCGCATTCCGAGTTTATTCGGGACCCCGATGAATTTTGACTTGAGCTGTATTTAGCCTGTTAATTAACCATGGCCCACCAAACTAAACTTTTAGGTTTAGGAGTTTGGACTAGTTCCCCCATGAGTAATTAAGTTTAATTATGATTTTTATTTATTTTTAGCAACTTCCAAAACCTAATTTGGATTTAATTGGCATATAAGCTAGTGTAGGGGCAAACTTGTAAATACAAGTGCCCCTACCAAGACCACCATGGCCGGCCACCTATAGGCACAGACCCCCTCCATCTGTTTTACTTCATCACCAAGTAAAACACTCTCTCTTCATTTCTTTCTTCCAACTTCTTCTTCTTCCTCCAAATCTTCATTAGGTATAATTTTTAAACCCTTATTAATTCCTCCTTTTGCATTTTTTTCTTCACATTAATTATAGGGGAGACCATTCTCTACAAGTTGACCCTAGCCTTTGTAGGTTTCCTTAAAATCTAGTTTAAGGATTATTTATGGATTTATCCTTTTTAGAGAGGTATATATATATATATATATATATATATATATATATATATATATATATATATATATATATATATATATATATATATATATACATGTGTATTTTGTGTGTAGGGGAGAATGGTAGTGGTGTTGAGAGTGTGTACTTATATATATATGTGTGCATGTGTCTGTATATATATATATATATAGATATAATGTGTCAGAATGAGAAGGAGGAGAATGAGGAGGAGAATGAGAAGGAGAATAGAGAGGAGAATGAGACGGAGAATAGAGAGGAGAATAAGGAGGAGAATGAGAAGAAGAATAGAGAAGAGAATGAGGAGGAGAATAGAGAGGAGAATAAGGAGGAGAATGAGAAGGAGAATAGAGAGGAGAATGAGGAGGAGAATAGAGAGGAGAATGAGGAGGAGGAGAATAGAGAGGAGAATGAGGAGAAGAATAGAGAGGAGAATGAGACGGAGAATAGAAAGGAGAATGAGACGGAGAATAGAGAGGAGAATGAGGAGGAGAATAGGGAGGAGAATGAGAAGGAGAATGAGAAGGGTAAATGTAGAAAATAGGGTATTGATGAGATTTTGAGTTTAACTTCTAAGATGGGATTAGAAATAAGTTGTCTTGGTAGGTAATGACTATATGAGGATAGTTTAGGCTAGTCTTGACCTCCGTTGACCAAGAGTGGACTTTTTGACCAAAAGTCAACTTCAAGTCAACACTTGACTTAGAATTGACCAAAACCAAACCAGAGTTGACCAGTTGACTAAAAATTAACTGTTAGTCAACATTTGACTTGTTTGACCTAGGGTTGACTCAGTGTTGACCAGAGTTGACCAGAGTTGACTTTTTGACCAAAAGTCAACTGTAAGTCAACCTTGACCCAAATTGACCTAGTTTGACTTGGATTGACTTCCTGTGATCTTGTTTGACCTTGGTTGTCCTAGTGTGACCTAGTTTAGCTTGGTGTAACTTAGTTTGACCTAGTTTTGACTTAGACTTGCATATCATGATTAGATTAGCTTTTCTTTCATTATTAAACCATGTTTTGACTTATAGTATCTCATCTTTAGGTCTTTGATTTCCGCTCTGAGTATTGATATACCATACAGCTCAGGACAGCAGGTGAGTACATTCACTGATAGTTTTTATTGTCTTGATATCTGCTATATCCGATTCAGTCGTAGTGTCTTACTTGATTCTTAGTCACGATAGTTCACGGACTAGTATATACCGGATTCCTATCATGAGATGTCATTCTTGGATTTGTTTGGGATACTGGTACTTGTTCGATCTTGTTCTTGTACTTGTATTTACACCGATTCCTGAGAAGGAGTAGCTACCTTCTTTGGGAATCCCGTGCCATGACGTGTTATGTCCGGATTCGTATACTATTCGAGGATGGAAGAATTATTAGAGGTTATGTGATCAAGCCCATCTTGTACAATCTTGCGATACTAGCGCCACCCTCTCCTCACGTAGGGTGTAGCAGATACCTCTTGCCGGGTTATCCAGGTTGGCCGGCTTGACCCTTTCTAGAGATTTTCTTGTGATTGTCGGGCCAAGTGGATAACCCTATCTTGACTCCCTAGCCGATCACATATCGCTCTAATAATTCAAATCACATTTTACATTTATTGTTGTATCATATATCCAGTTCAGTTTTACTTTCTGTACTTCTCACCATGCTATGATTTCATTTACTCACATGCTCTACATGCCTTTACATTGTACCTTGATTGGAGACTAAGTTCTGCTCGGGAGAAGAGTTACAACCCCGGTCCTTGTGTGGTTTAAGGGTTGTAACTCGGCTTCCGAACGGTTCCCAAGTCGTCTATATCTTTGTCTTGTATTTCATTATACTGTCTCTTATAGAATTTGTCAATTCACATGGAACTGTCGTTAGTGCTTGTACTTGCTCATTTTTTTGACAGGATACCGTTATTATATATTACAGATGATTCCGAGGCGGACTGCTCGACCTATTATGGGCTCGAGTCAGATGGAGTAGCCTTAGATCGTGGCCTTATAGTAGAGCCACTAGATTTTGTACTTCCAGAGTAGTGTAGGTTAGCTAGGTTTGACTGGACTGCGATCCAGCTAGCTTATCAGACTGTAGTTCTATATCCTATTTTGATACCCTGTGATGTATATATCTGGGCTTGTATTGGACTCTGCACTTATTTACTCTTTCATCTATCATATGTCTTTCCTTCTGAGCTATCTACCTTAGTTTTATTCTGTGGTTGAGACTGTATTGTTATGTCACCTCCATTCGGAGAGTATATACTGTACAGGTACCTTTATACTGTTTAGTGTAGTTTTGTAGATAACCTAGACAGCGTTCTACCGCCGATGCTGCGGCGTAGGCTGGACGTAACCACGTACTTGTGCCCCTAATCAGGGTGCGGGTCGTGACACTTCCGACTGGACAAGTCCTCATAAGAGAAAAACCAGTATAAATCGCTGTGTTTGCGTTTGTCTTCTGATCTCTCTTCTTTACAGTTATTACTTTGTGATTATTGATATTATTTTTATGATCTAACTGCTAACAAGTTTTTAATTAGCAATATTCCGCTGCCTACTCTATTCACACCCCTCTAGAGTATTCTGTTTTATGACTTCGTTCCTACATATTTGTCCCATGGAACTGAGCATCTTTGTGGAATGGAGATGCTCCATAGAATTTAGCCAAAGTTTGTCGCAAAACTCCACAATAAACACTTTTTTGCAACAAATAAGAGTAAATTAAAAAAGTATAGGTTATGGGCACTTCACACCTGGATCCCTTTCCACTTGCCGGATAACAAGAACCTAGCCACGGGGCACTGCCCGCTTGACTCCTGTTAAAAGACTCAAAAATATCATGGTGGAGGGGAGGTCAAAATTACGCCTAATTACTAGGATTTTGCAGATGCATAATTGAGCCCAGTTATCAGGAATTTGCTTCAGGCAAGGAATTGTTCAGTTTTGACATAAGATTTTAGTGCATTGGATAAAATAAATATCCACCAGCAACTATATGAGAACTTCGGGTTCTGAGATATTGAAATTACAAATTAAGCGTGTGAAACTTTTGGTTCTCAACATGCGATATTTTAATTTTAGAAAAAATATAGTTTTTTGGCACATGAACTTCCAGGCTCTATTTATGAGCTTCAAGTTCTATTGTATGCTTTAAGCATAACTATGATGAGGCTATGCCTTTGCCAAGTAGTAGCTTATAAGGTTAGCATCTACCAATATCTAGCCTTGCTTCTGGCAAGGCTAGTAGCATGGTGAGGCTTGGCCTACGTCAATATTGAGCTTTAAACTTTCGACGAAGATAATCTTTGACGATGTTAATGTTGTTGGCATTATGACGAGTCTTAATGTTGTTGGCATTATGGTAAGTCTTAATATTATTGGTATTATGACCTATACCGAGTAGGAGCTTTTCTTTAGAAAAAGTTACGCATGCCTCTAATTTGTAGCGTTTGCTATGGAAAAGCTAATGAAACATCGGGGATAGTGCTTCTGGCATTATTGAGGATGTAATGTTTCTAGAATTTTGGCGAGCTTAATGCCTAAGACAAAATAATTTAGCTTCATTTCAGGCAAAGCTAGGATGTGGCAGATCTATGTCGTACGGCAAGACTCATGTCATAGACAAATTTTATCTCCGCTTCAGGCAATGCTAGGGGAATAATTGATCAAATTTAGTATCGAGCAACACTGCGATAATATTATGGCAAGGCTAGTACCTTTGTCAGTTTATTAAATTTGCTTCTGGTAGTGTGTGTTACTACGATGAAGCTAGAGACATGGCAAGGCTAATGCCTTAGCCAATTATATTAGTATATTATAACTTCAGGTTTGATATGAGCTTTAGTTTCATTTATGAACTACGGGTTCAAGACAACTTCAAGTTGAATATGAATTTAGGAAGAAATAGTTTTCATGTGCCTAAATACGAAGTTTCAACTATATTATTGCTTATGGCAAA